>CAUOFW020000758.1:0-200400 GCA_963454935.2 Ilex paraguariensis | reverse complement strand
TTGGCAAAATATTATTGTAAGGGGGTGTGAGCAAAGGTGTTGTTTGTTTTTGGCATAAGTAATTTGGAGATGGTAGAAACGTTGCAAGTTTACTGTGGTGATCAAGTTAGTCTTCTTTTTTTTTTTTTTTTCTGAATTGAATGAAGGTTTACACTTTTAACATCAACTCCCATAAATAAACATCCCACCCTTCCAACCAAAAAAACCCAACAAAAACAACACAAACGTGCCATTGTATGTGTGCACAGGCGAGAGTGGTAACGAGAGACCTAAAAATAAAATAATTTCAAGTTTAAATTCCACGAGCGAAAACACAAAAACGTTTATGTCTCGAATAACTAATCGACCATTTGCTAATGTACTATACATACGATTAAGTTGGGATAAAAGGAGTAAATATAGATAAATAATAGAAATATAAATATATAAAACTACTTCATTAAGAACTTCAATCTGGCATGACATGGAGAATGGAAAAAAAGGGCATCCTAAAAGATTTTAAAGATTTTATTTTATACCTTCAAATATTAGGTTTTTTACATTGTATCTTTAGTATAGTAAAAATATTATAATGTGGCCCTGCCATTAACTTTCATCGCTCATTTCGTCAACGTTATGAGGTGATTTTTGATGGAATGAGTAGTTGAAGATAACAACAACAACTGGATCACATTGTAATAATTTTAAAATATTAAATGTGTAACATAAAAAATTTAATATTTAAGGATACAAAATGAGAATTTTTAAATTTTCAAGGTACAATGTATGACACCCCTCCCCCTGCCAAAAAAATAAAATAAAAAATAATATAGTGTATATAGTTTTATCCTTCACATGACTTTATAGGATTGTAAGCCTATATAAGCTTGATACCAGTAGAAAAATAAAAAAAAAACAAAGATAAAAAGATAAGGGACACAACAAAAAAATTTCACTATCACATGTTGATAATTACAAAGTTCTTAAAAATCAAAAGGTAAGACAAAATCCACCCGCTTCTATTTTAATATTACAGTAATTATTGGACCAACAAGACTTTGGTATCCAAAGCCAAAGTCCAACTTGGCTTCTAATCATTGATCTAAAAAATGAGGCGCGTCTTGAACAAGTCTCATTTTCAAGACAAACTTCAATACCAACAAATCCTTGTGAACAATGGTTTGCTCATCGATATCAAACCAATAGAATTTAAAATTAAATTAGAAACAAGCAATAAAATAACGTTTTTCTTTTTGACTACAACTTTAGACCTCACCTTTTAAGGAAGTTTCCTTGTATATATGTTTATTGCCACAAGCTTAGACCTTAACTTCCTCCCCCCCCCCCCCCCCTCTTTTTTTCTTTCCGGGTAATTCTCATGACAAGGTTTAGTAATGAGATTGAGACATCCATGGGTTACTGAATTTCAATGAAATTGCACCTCACCCACAAAGTTTGAGTCCAATGAGGAAGGTGAGACTGTTGTTAAGCCAGTGTGAAGGGTCGGTGAGACTCCATTTCGAACCTGTTAAAATTAAACTTAATTAATTAATTTCGTGTCTGTGTTAAAAATTAGAGTTTTTTTTTTTCGTATTTTGCCCTCCGAAAGATTTGAACAATTTTATATTGCACTCTTAAAGATTTTTTTTTTTTCACATTGAATCCTTAATGTATCAAAATTATTGCAATGTGATTATTTTATTAGTTTTCGTTATGTTTTAGAAAATGTGACCCCCTTAGGCCAATGCCTAGCTTCGTCTCTGTTTTTAAGCAATTACCCTTTTATGTCAGACAGTAATCACCCAATATAAAAAATTAGATTAAGCTTGCCCACTTAGTTGTTTATCGTTGAGTGGTTAACACCGCGTGGTTGTACCCTCGTAGTGTAATTGTTACGATGAATATTTACTCAAAGGTGCCATTAATTGTTGGGTAAAACACAGTTCATGGTAGGGTGGGTCTTCACTAAAAGATGGCAGTCACATTCGCCCAAAACTTGGTGGCTTCGAGGGAGAAATATTTGCAGTTAAATCGACAAACAAAATTAGAGAGTTTAAGTTTTTCTTGAGTCATTTATTTCGTATACGAGTGGATCAGCACGATACAATTAATAAATAAATCAGGTGTGAATAAAATTAATAAAAAAAAATACATAACACAACGTGTTTATATATCGGTTATACACGATTTATACTTGTTAGACATGAATTAACAAACAAATCAAATATGTGTTAAGTTTTTTTTAATACAAACCCACTAAAACTTGATACAATTGACTGAGATACGCAGTTTGGTGGTCATTAGATCAGAAATTGGCCACACTAAGTATGTATTAAGCAACAGTGGCATCACCTCTCGAAAAAGACCAATGCAATTCAGCACATAAATGGCTAGAAACTACTACACTAACATAAATCATTATCCCGGGCAAGACAGGCAATTCCATGTGACGATAATATATATATATAGCTCAACTGAGTATGAAATATGAAATGTTCTTCTATAGCTCATACTAAAAATTTGCTGTAAACCATCTCATTCCTTCTCCGGGCTTCATGCTCGGGAAAGGACGTTCAATTCTTCTTTTTTCTACGTAGAAAACACCGCATTCAGGTGACTACAAACCTTGTTTTTTCGAAAAGTACAAACCTTTTTTTTCACTTTTTCGAAAATTGGATCTTACAAAATAAATGCAGTTTCCATGAATCTGATTATAATCTTTGTTTGAAAAGGATAACACATCCCCGTCTGTCAAAAATAGTACTCTCTCGTCGCCCAAACTATTTAACCTATCAAAGTGTCCATCGCTAGGATTGAACTTGAATACTTCAAATCCACTCGTATGCCTATATCTATAATCCTGGGGATAGTAATATTCATACTCATCCCCCTCTTCATGCCCATACTCGACTTGATATTCATATCCAACCCCAATGTTATCATCATCCTTCAGTGCATATTGATCAATGAGCTGTGCGATAATCAATAATTCACTACCTGTTGCCCAATAAAAGTATGTACTATGGTTCTTGAAATTTGTGAAGTGTGGAAACTCAACGACCTCCTGTGCCTCCACATTCTCATAAAAATTATAAGGAATGAGATGAATTTCAACATCACTTACACAATCTTATAATTTAGTGGTGCAAGTTGCAAAACGAGGCTCTTCACTGTTAACTAAGACGTAGAGTCCACCGTTATGAAACAATATGTCTGCACAAACAATTTGTCCATCTTCATCCCTTACTGCACATTCGTCCCATCCTTGGAAAATCTGCCAACTTTCGTCATCTGGTCGACATAGAACCAATATACTGTCATCATTTAAGAATGCCGAAACTGCAACTATACGTTCTACAGCATCAGTAGAAGATACTTTGACTTCGTTTGATTGTGAATTCGCGAAAGGGGTATATTTTTCAGGGAAGGAAGTCGAAGTTGGGTTCCAGAAATTGGATTCAGCAAAAAAAATTGTGGGTCGGAGTCTGATGGATCAATGATCATGACCAACCAACCTTTGGAAGATCCACAACACCAAGCTCCATGGGCTGACTGTGGCAGCCTTAGATTATAAACTTTTTTTCATCACATAAGCTATAGAAACTTATGTGTTTTCTAATGGGAAATTGGAGAAGCATTAGCCATGGAATCTCAGGAGCAGTAGGGCAGATGTCTTTGTTCATAAGAATCACTCTCCACCACTTGCAAACACAGCTTGAGTTAAGCACTTTCCAATCATCCCAATGATATCTCCGGGGAGATTATGCCAACCACTACCACTGTTTGTGATTCGGTTCTTGGGCTTTGGGCTTTGGTGCGATGTTGCGACTCGTACAAAACAAAAGACGATGGATTTAAGGAAGGAAAAACCAACTACGTGAGAGATACTCACCTAAATTTATGTTACTTTGGAATATGAGTGCTCCCATCTCCAACCAGAACTCCATAATCTGAGAGAAAGAGAACGTACAGAACACCAAGGAATAATTTGGACAAACGACAATGTTTTATGTATTCTTACTAAGCTAATAATCTGAATTTATAGAGGATGAACGGGCTCAATTAAACTATATCCCGGTTGGAGAAGGAATTAGAAGGCTCTATTGGGTACGAAGTAGAAATTCTTATCAAACTAGGAAACATCTACCCTACCTACCCACCGTTGGCAATATCCCAGCAGCAGCTGCTGTGTTCAGCGCGACTAATGGCTTATCCAATACACAAGATTCTCATCATTGCGGAGTTTAGAATGGATTAGATATTCATCAACTCTAACGAAGTAGTTGTTAAGAAATATAGGATTATTTTGTTTATTAAGGGTAAAATAGTATTTTACTTTTTCTGTCTTATTTAACTTATATATAATCTCTTTGTATTTAGGTTAAATCACTTCCTAGTATTCAATTGAAGTTTGCAGTATCAATAAAACGCTAGCCTCTTCTTTTCTTATCTCTTGTATTTCTTTAGATTGTTCAACATGGTATCAGAGCAAAGTTTCATGGGACAAACAATCTGGTATTTGTTCCGTTTAAGCAATCTGATATTTTTTCCATTTTTGCAATCTGGTATTTGTTCCGTTTTTGCAATCTGGTATTTGTTCCGTTTTTACAATCTGGTATTTGTTCCGTTTTTTGCAATCTGGTTTTCTTTGTTTGTTGATTATGGCTACTGCAAGAGACGATTCGTTTCAGTTTGTGGGTGTGAGGTTGGATGGAAAGAATTATTCGTATTGGAGTTATGTGATGAGAAATTTTCTTAAGGGTAAAAAGCTATGGGGATATGTTAGTGGAACTTATGTGAAACCTAAGAATACAGATGCGGGTTATGTTGATTTGATAGATGTCTGGGAAGCAGACAATGCAAAAATTATTCCTTGGATCAATAATTCTGTTGAGCATTCTATAGGTACGCAGTTGGCAAAGTATGAGACAACAAAGGAGGTTTGAGATCATCTGCAAAAGTTATTCACTCAATCAAATTTTGCAAAGCAGTATCAATTGGAGCATGACATACGAGCTCTTCAGCAGAAGAATATGAGTATTCAGGAGTTTTATTCTGCTATAACAGATCTTTGGGATCAATTGGCTCTTACAGAATCGGCTGAATTAAAGGCATGTGGTGCCATATTGCTCGTAGAGAGCATCAACGATTGATACAGTTTTCAATGGCACTTCGTAGTGATTTTGAAGGACTTAGAGGTTCAATTTTGCATCGTTCTCCACTTCCTTCTATTGACTCAGTTGTCAGTGAGTTATTGGCTGAAGAGATACGTCTTAAGTCTTATTCTGACAAGGGGATTCTTTCTACTTCTGATCCTTCTGTGCTAACAGTACCTTCTAAACCATTCTCTCATAATCAGAATAAGCCTTACACAAGACCTGCCTTCGACGAGTGCAATTTCTGTAAACAGAAAGGTCATTGGAAGGCTCAATGTCCTAAGTTAAGACAGCAAAATCAATCGTAGCAGCATTCTCAAACTTGGAAGTCTGGAAACCAGTTATAATCTAATGCTCCAAGACCACCTCAGGGTTACAAATCACCATAGTTTAATACTGCAGCAGTAGTTTCATCAGGTCCTTTCACTGATTCTAGTACCTTGGCTGAGCAATTTTAGAAGTTTCTCTCCTTACAGCCACAAGCTATGTTTACTTCTTCTTCAGGAGGTCAGTTGCCTCATAGTTCTCCAGGTATGTCACATTCTGTATGGGTCTTGGATTCTGGTGCTTCACATCATATGTCTCCAGATTCTTCATCTTTTGCTTCTGTATCTCCTTCATCTTCTATTCCTGTGATGACTGCTGATGACACTTTTATGTCTTTAGCAGGTGTTGGTTCTGTTGTCACACCTCACTTGTCTCTCCCTAATGTTTATCATACTCCAAAACTCACATTAAATCTTGCTTCTGTTGGTCAGTTATGTGATTCTGGAAATTTAGTCACCTTTTCCTCTTCTTCTTGTTATGTGCAGGATCTGCAGTCTCAGAAGCTGATTGGGACAGGCCATAGGAAGGGGGGACTATATATTTTGGATGAGTTAAAAGTGTCAATTGCTGCTGCTGCTACTATAGTGTTGATTTATCTTCTTTTCGTTTGAGTCCTTCTTCTTCTAGTTTTTATTTATGACATTCTCGTTTAAGTCATGTTTCGTCTTCTCGTTTGAGATTTTTGGCATCCACAAGAGTTTTAGGAAATTTGCAAACTTGTGATATTTCTGATTGTAGTGGATGTAAACTGGCAAAATTTTCAGCTTTACCTTTTAATCGAAGTATTTCTGTTTTTTCTTCTCCATTTGATTTGATTCATTCTGATATATGAGGACCTTCTCCTGTTGCCACAAAAAGAGGGTCTCGATATTATGTTTCTTTTATTGATGATCATACTCGTTATTGTTGAATTTATTTAATGAAACATCATTCTGAATTTTTTGAGATATATACAACCTTTCGAGCTCTTGTCAAAACTCGATATTTTGCTGTTATCAAATGTTTTAGGTGTGATTTGGGTGGAGAATACACTTCTAATAAATTTGATGATTTGCTTGCCTTATATAGAACTATTCACTAAACTTTGTGTACAGATACTCCTGAGCAAAATGGTGTTGCTGAAAAAAGATATAGACACATTGTTGAAACTGCTCGTTCTCTCTTGTTGTCTTCTTCTGTTCCTAGTGAGTTTTAGGGTGAAGCTGTTCTTACTACTGTAGGTTTGATTAATACAATTCTATCTTCTCATATTTCAGGTGTTTTTCCTTTCGAAAAGTTGTATGGGTATGCCCCTAATTATTCTTCATTTAGAGTTTTTGGTTGTACTTGTTTCGTTCTTCGTCCTCATGTTGAACGCAATAAGTTGTCCTCTCGATCTGCTATTTGTGTCTTTCTTGGTTATGGTGAAGGTAAAAAGGGGTATCGTTGTTTTGATCCAATAACTCAAAAACTTTATGTGTCTCGTCATGTTGTTTTTCTTGAGCATATACCTTTCTTTTCTATTCCATTCACTACTTATAGCTTGACAAGATCTGATCTTATTCGTATAGATCCTTTTTCTGAGGATTCTGATAGTTTGTCATCTCAAGTTTCTAGTACTTCAAATACCGGCACTGATCATTCTACAGGTACTGACACTTTACTCTATAGCACACCTGAAGTTACCTCCTCTCCTATGGTCCCTCAAGCTTCGTCTGAGATTGTGGATCCACCTTTACGTCAATCCACACACATTCGTAAGTTCACAAAGTTACCAAATTTTACTTATTCTTGTTATTCTTCATCTTTTACTTCCTTTTTAGCTTCTATTCATTGTCTCTCTGAGCTCTCTTCCTATAAAGAGGCAATTCTTGACCTTCTTTGACAGCAAGCTATGGATGAGGAATTTTCTGCTTTGCATAAGATAGGTACTTGGGATTTGGTTCCTCTACCTCCTGATAAGAGTGCTGTTGATTCTCGTTGGGTGTATAAAATTAAGACCAATTCTGATGGATTTGTTGAGCGATACAAAGCTAGGTTGGTTGCAAAAGGGTACTCTCAACAGTATGGTATGGATTATGAGGAGACATTTGCTCCTATTGCAAAAATGACTATTATTCGTACTCTTATTGCAGTTGTTTCGGTTCTTCAGTGGCATATTTTCCAACTTGATGTTAAAAATGTCTTCTTGAATAGGGATCTTCAAGAAGAAGTTTATATGGCTCTCCCTCCTGGTGTTTCACATGATTCTGGGTATGTTTGCAAACTCAAGAAAGTGTTATATGGTCTCAAACAAGCACCTCGTGCTTGGTTTGAGAAATATTCTGTTGTGATCTCTTCCCTTGGGTTTACTTCTAGTAGTCATGATTCTGCTCTTTTTGTTAAGTGCACTGGTGCAGGTCATATCATTCTGTCTTTATATGTTGATGACATAATTATTACTGGTGATGATATTAATGGTATTTCAGTTTTGAAGACAGAGTTAGCTAGACAGTTTGAAATGAAGGATTTGGGTTCTCTACGATATTTCTTGGGTATTGAGGTAGCCTGCTCACCCAGAGGTTATCTTCTTTCTCAGTCGAAATATGTTACAGATATTCTTGAGCGAGCTAGACTTACTGATAATAAGACTGTGGATACTCCCATTGAAGTTAACGCAAAGTATTCTTCTTCTGATGGTTTACCTTTGTCAGATCCTACTTTATATCGTACTATTGTTGGGAGCTTGGTATATCTCACTATTACTTGTCCAGATATTGCATATGATGTTCATGTTGTTAGTCAGTTTGTTGCTTCTCCTACTACAGTTCATTGGGCAGTAGTTCTTTGTATTTTGAGGTATCTTCGGGGTACAGTCTTTCAGAGTCTTTTACTTCCATCCACCTCTTCTTTGGAGCTGTGTGCATACCCTGATGCTGATCATGACAGTGATCCCACAGATCGTAAATCTGTTATTGGTTTCTGTATCTTTTTGGGTGATTCTCTTATTTCTTGGAAGAGCAAGAAGCAATCTATTGTTTCTCAATCTTCAACCGAAGCAGAATATCGTGCTATGACATTTACTACCAAAGAGATTGTTTGGTTACGTTGGTTACTTGCAGATATGAGAGTTTCTCTTTCTCATCCCACTCCTATGTATTGTGACAACCGGAGTTCTATTCTGATTGTTTACAACTCGGTTTTTAATGAACGAACTAAGCACATTGAGATCGATTGTCACCTTACTCGTCATCATCTCAAGCATGACACCATTACTTTTCCCTTTGTTTCTTCTTTTTTGCAGATTGCAGATTTCTTTACTAAGTCGCATTCTATTTTCCGTTTTCGTTTTCTAGTTGACAAACTCTCGATGCTTGTCGCTGCTGCATCGTGAGTTTGATGGGAGATGTTAAGAAATATAGGGTTATTTTGTTTATTGAGGGTAGAATAGTCATTTATTTTTCCTGTCTTGTTTAGCTTATATATAGTCTCTTTGTATTTAAGTTAAATCACTTCCTAGTATTCAATTGAATTATGCAGTATCAATAAAACCCTAACCTCCTCTTTTCTTTTCTCCTGTATTTCTTTAGATTGTTCAACAGTAGCAACTTTAGTACAAATAATCTCAGTGACTAATTGATATTTGTGAGACAAAACTTGTGCTTAAGGACATTTATTCGGGTAATCAGAGGAGCAAATGGTAGAGGATTAATGGCCTAAAACTAAATCCCAGTTACAGAACGAATTAGAAGACCATACTGGGTGTAACTCTTAATTTGACTAATTAAAAACTAAATTCATCTAATTTTATTTCAACCTACTATATAAGCAATGATCAAAATTTTGTTTCGATTTATTATTTTGATATGAAAATATTTTACAAGCAGAACAAAAATTAATCAAAAATAATAATTATTTTCAAAATATTAGTTAAAATATACCAAAAATATCTTAAAACGCTTAAAAATATTCCAAAGACATTTGTGAAAATATTTCAAAACATTTCGAAATATTATAGATCACTTCGAAACATTGAAATTTCGCTTCAATTACTATTTTGTTTTGATTTATTTGACATATATATTTAATAGTTTAATTAAATGAGTATGAGGTGAACTTAGTAACTAATGGAGTAGGAATAGATGGGGTGAACTTAATTGTTTTAAGTAAAATGTTTAAATGGGGTGGGAAAGAAAATGTAAGGGGAAAGAATAGTCCACCCAATAATAAAACTAATCCATCCATCAACTAAATAAATAGCATAAAGGTGTGCTGCACAAATTATTGCCAAAATCTTGTATCCCAAGTGATATGTCAAAATCTCGTATCCCAAGTGATATGTCAAAAACTCATGCATTCAATATTTGGCGGAGTTAGTAGACCCTACTAATCCAACCACCTGCGATTTGGGATTCAAAACTTGTGCAACAATTTGGTCAACATAACATTACTCAAATAAATAATTCAATTAACCCCAATAACATAAATCAATTCGCAACATTTCAACCAAAACCTGAACATAGGTCATCCACCAACCATTAAAGGAATTATATTAACAACATTATCCCAATCAAACTCAATTCAGAAAATTAAACTGCAGGAGATAGTTCTAGGCATTCATTTTCGGATCCACATCCTGCCTCATTATCCCAATCCACATGCTCACAAAAAAGAGTATCCTCTTTAAAACCAAAATTTGAAAAATTATATATATATATATATCATAAGATGAGCAAAAAGTCCAGTTGAGAAATCCCCTCAAACCCAACAAGATTTAGAAATCTTTAAAACAAGTCTCTCCTTTTCTAAAAATAATGTAATACTTTTGAAGTAAAACATGATAGTTAACAAGACCTCCGGTTTATGGCACATAATAACAATTTCACAAAGAAGAATAAACACCTTTCAAAGTAATAGCTGATCACAATAAAATATATCTCATGTACGTTGGCTCACTATCATGCAAGTACACAACAAATATATCTGGTCCATACTACACCACAATAACAAACCACCCAATCAATTCCTGCATGGCTATAATACTTTAGAAAGAGCACATACCGATGCATCGTCAGTGACAAATCCTTCCCAAGACTAGTATACTAACCTTCAATCTCGATCATTGTGAACGAGTAGTAGTTTGGTCCTTACAAGGTACCAACTAGATCACATAAAAGCTTGTGCGGGTACGAAGGTGGGACCGGGAGCGCAAAAACGTAAAAATTTAAAAAATTATGAGAGCAGGAGCGCTTGAGAGCATCAGATTATATATATACATTTGTTTACATATATAAAAATTATTAAAAATATATTTTTAAAAGTTAAATTTTATATACTATGAGTGAAAGAAAAAGTCATCCAACTCTATGGTTTATAGAAAATTTATGTCCTAGGTGTATCAAAAAAACATTCTTTTTGCTGGGCGTATATAATAAAATAGAGTGAAATTGTCCACTCCGAAATCAAGGGGGTATTAACTAACAACAATGCATTTCAAAAGGCAGAAAATCGAAGATTTCTCGGGCTTGTCGTGTAAAAAAAGACTAAAATGTGGTGACAAAGGTGACTGACCTTAAATGTAGTTGCTAATGGACTGGTGTGTAATATGGTGGTTGTGTTGTCGTATTGGAGAATATCTCTCTCCGGCTAGGCGACTACATTTTCTTGTTTGAAATTCCAAGTCTGGTCTTCATTGGTATTTGCTTTTTGCTCACCCACTACGTTTTTTTCTTTTGAGTTCTTCCCCCCGCCTTTATTTTATACTCAGTCTTTATCTGAACAAGCAGATAAAAGTCGGAAAGGAATGAAAGAAAAGAACCAAGCATAGGTTAACGCCCTTTCCTTTCCTCTCCCTCGCTAGCCTTCTTCCCTGTGCTGCCATCCATCCGCTCAACTATCCAGCTCCACACTCGACTAGACATGGGACAACATTTTTGCTTTTTTCAGTTTACGAATTTGATATATTGAGAGTGCGAATTAGTTACGAATCCACTTTTAAAACATGAATTTGCGTGTGGAGCGACAGAGCGTGACTTGTTTTAGACAAACCATGTGACTAAGGGCATTAACCCCATTTTCAAGTGATAGGAAACCTTAAATTCCTTGAGGTAAGAAACATCATCTAAACACAAGTTCATCGCACCTGCCTATACAAGAGATAGTTTTCATAAATTTTTCCCACAAAATCTAACGGGAACCAAGAATCATAATTTAACAACGTTTAACAGAATACCTTAAAAAAACAAACAAGGGATCTTCAATAAACATGTTTATAATGATCTTAATAAAAAAATAAAGTTTTCAAATAAAGAACGAGGGAATCTTCTACCTAAATTATATATATTCAAAAAAAAAGATTCATGTAGTTAAAAAAAAAACATTTGCCAAGAATTATTTACCTAACATATATATAAAGATTGAAAATATATAAGTATTAACCCCAGCCCCAAAAAAAACCCTATATTTAATCTGTAGTTTAGTGAAATCCCAACGCTTTAAACCGTCTTCTATGCCAAAATTCCTTAAAATCCTTCGATTTTCTCTTTCTCTCTCACTTTCTAGGGTTAAAAACCGTTGAAACTGCCCTTCTTAGAGTATTAATAGGGTCAAAATCTAAACAGTCGGCGCGAGCCTAATCATTGTAAAAATCGCATCTACGTTCGAACGTGACTTGTATTTGAATGTGAGTTGCTCCCAGTATCTCGAGTTCTTTAAAATTTTTTGTCAAACCCCAAAGTATTGTGATTAAACCTCGTTCGAACATGAATTGCATTTGAATGTAACTCCACTTCTTATCTAAACTTCACTTACATTTTTGACCTAGTTAGAAGTTGTTTCATAATCTTTGTGAATTATACTTTTTGTAACTCTTGAAATCTAATTTATATTGTTCAAATATCAAGTCAATCTAATATCAAAATAAAAAATTATGGTAAAATACTGAGACAATATCTAATTATTCTCTTCTTAATTTCTCTCAAAGATGTTTCTCGAGATTCAAAACACCTCTAGTACACCCTATATCCCTATCCTTAAGTCATTTTTTATTCCAGCAACTCTTGATCAAAAAAAAAATCATGCAACACATGATAAACAATATGCATTATTATAAATATATGGGGTGTGTTTGACAATTCATGGATGGATTGGATTGGGTTGGATTTAAATGCCAAATTAGTCCAGTGAAATTCAAATGGGCCGGATTTGTAGGGTGATAAAAACAATTTATGTTACTCAATCCCTGCTTTGGATAGTGATTTATGATGTGGTTGAGATATGGACAAACTAAATTTTTTTATTAAACATCTAATAACTTTGACATTAATTGATCATTTTACCCTTAAATCCTATCTAATCCTATCTCATTTTTTGGCTTGCGAATTGTTGGTTACCACTTTAATATTGTGAAAAATGTAAGAATGTTTATGTGTTGTAAAATTCAAACTATTGCACAATGATTTTAGAATACAAGTTTATAAGTTGCTCACAAATTTATTTCATCTACCAAAGATATAAAAAAATGAGAAAAAAATTATAATATATTAGAAAATACTTCACAACCCAAATTCACATGAACTATAACATTAATTAACCGTTGTCTTATACCAAACCCATCATATGAAAGAACATACCAAACCTTACCCGACCCAAATCCAAACCCATGTTATATCTCCTCAGATTCTTCTTCTTCAACCCCCCCTCTCTCTAAGCCATAACTACGGCTGCCACCATCCTTTATTAATATTTCTCTCTTTCCCTTAACAATTCACCCTCTGTCCACCCTTCTGTAACCCACCACCGCCTATCGTGTTCCTCTCGCGCGCCTCTTCTCTTGATTTCATCTCACGCACATACACAGAGCCAACCTATACAAACATGAACATCCCAACCCTCATTCTCTCTTGGCTTTGCTTATCGATTTGTGATGGTGTTGATTTGGTGGGTTGCGGTTGTAGATTGATAATTATTGGTGGTTGTTGGTGTGATGATTTGGTGGGTGGGTGTGGTAGTGGTGTTCTTGGATGATGTTGATTCCATTGCTTATGCAAGAGGGAATTTGTTTAGTGGGTGAGTTTGATGCAATTACGAAAAAACCCTATCTTATTTACTGTTTAATGGACAATTACGTAATTTCGTACCTAATCCAGTCGGTGGGCTTACAAATCCCAAAATCCAAGTGGGATTTGTGGATCCGGATCAGAGGGGATAACAACCATAAAAACCTATGGCCTGATTATTTCAGCCCAACGAATATCCAATCCCATGTGGAGGACTCAAAACTGAAATTTGTGGACCCCCAACTAATTTTATCCAATCCAACAAGTGTTATATGCCTTTATCCCTCAAAACAAACACACCCATGGGGGTTTACAATTTTTTAAGTCTAAATAGCTCTTTTAAGGTTTTACCCATTCTTTGTGTGGGGCCTTCGCTAGTGACACACCCACCAGAACAACTCAATTTCAATGATGCAGTGATACTACACAACTATTCTTACAAATCCTATGGGACATGTTTGGATGGACTTTCGGGTGAGGGACTGGAGTGGTTTTATCAATTTAGTCCAAATTCTTCCAAACCCATCTCTCACCTATGAATACATGAGATTTAAGATAAATCCAGTACATATCTGTATTTGGTAAGTAATACATACACTCGTGAAACTCACGAGTTTATTATCGCCATCATTATATATTGGTCCCATAAATGACTATTTTGTCCATTAGTCAATCCAAAGCAAATAATTTATTTATTTATTTTTTCGATTAACTTATGAACTTCATATTTTGGGATTTTTTTTGTGTTCCCAACTTATGATATCAATATTGATAAAAATTTAAGTAATTCGCATTATCAAAAGCAAACAAATTTTTTTTGTAACACTTTTAATAGTTGAAAATTAGTCGTACAAAACTAATTTTAGAGATTCCCGTCAACGATTGGGGTCATGATTAGGGTAGACGAAAATGGGGGAAATGGGTTAAGGGGTAGAAATGTCTTCTAAGTGGAAAGACGGTTTGCCCCAATCGAAACCCACCCTCCCCCTAGGTTTGTTGAAACCCTTGTTGAAGGGTTTGAGGTACCGGACCAGGTTCGGGCCAAGAATCCAATACCAGCCATCACTTTTTGCATCCAAACATGGGTTATCTACTATTATTGGCTATTTTTCCTAAACCTATCTTGTCAAATTCCCCCTAGCCACTTACCAAACAGCCCAATGGAGTTAGGTGTTGGCGTTTTGGTCTATCCATATTATTAAAACACAGAGCCTTCTATTTTAGAAAAGCATAACAACGGTCCGGATCGTTATAGAGCCTCATGTTTGAGCTGTTTAAGCTCCTCGGTTAGAAAAATATAACAATCTAGATTGTTTTGATCCGATGGTTAATATCTTTTAACCTTTAAACCATGATAATTCATTTAAATTTTAATTTTTAACCTTTTAACCACTGTAGCTTATTTAAATTTTATCTTTTAACCATAGTAACTCACTTAAATTTTAACTTTTTAATCCTAATAACTCAACCCATACATTAAAAAAAACGTGTTTTATGCGAGCACGACTAATGGTAGTACAAATTGTGAACTGGGAAATCAACATTTCTTCTTTAATGTATAGTTAAGATTAAATTGTGTCTTTTTGCTAAATTCTGTGTCTTTTTATATTAATTTTAGTGATGGGTAATAGGTGGCTTATGATTGATAGATAAAATCAATGAAAATCAAATGTTTATTTTTTTTTGGGGGGGGGGGGACTATCTCTTTTTTTAAAATTTATCGAGATTTGATTTATTTAATTAATTAATATCTTATCAAAACTCACTATCTATATATTTTATAACCACTTGAATACTTCAAGATACTCCCACTAACCTTCGTATACTCTCCAACTCTATGATAATCGTTACATTGCAGTTATTTTGGGTCTCCTCATATATCTATTCATACCGATGGGTCTTTGGTCTAATAGTACTCCTTACCTTGTGAAAGATTTAACTTCTTGAGGTCAAGAGTTCAAGTCCCTCTCCCCTCTCCCCAAAATATATATATATATATACCCCACTCTAGTTCAATGTCTATTTTCTAATACTTTGAGTTATTAAAAAAACTAAGACACCTCCTCCAATCGAAACTATCATATATCTTTTATAATTAGCCCTTTAACTCCATTAATTGTTTAATTGATAGAGAGAAAGAGAAAAAAATGAAAAATGGAGATGGTAATTATATCCTATGCATTGCATGGGGGATCACCATTAGTATAGACATAGAACAAGTAGTTTCCTAGGGAGAAGCCTTCCTTTCATTGGCCTACTTTGATTTTTAGCTGTAGCACTTCTCTTTTCTTAATTAATAAAATTTTAAATTATTTAATTAACCAACATCCAGTCAATTCTCACCAGTTAGACATGTATTATGAGGAGAAGACTTGAGCTTCACATTGCCTAATTTCTTATAATTTTGGTTTTTTTTTTTACTAAATTATGATCTCCCTCAATCACCATTCAATACTTGGCACTTAGAACCAGTCTTCCATTCTTTCACCAACTAACCACCTTTCATCTGGATTTTTTTTTTGAAAAATTTAATTTTTACCCCCGAAAGCTTCACATGAATTTTAAAATTTTTTATCAATTAATAAGGGTGAATTGCGGAAAAAGAGTTGAAGGCTATGAAAAGCAAAAGAAAAAATTATAAATTTCGTGCATTTCATGGAAAGTCAAATTAAATAGAAATATCTACCTTTATGCAATCTCAGCTGATGTATTGAACTTTAAAAATCCAGAAAGTTTATAGTCACTGCTGAACCAGGGACATATGGCATGGGTGACACCACCATTGACCTTATTATAAGGGTAACTCTGATATGACCCATAAACACGATTTGATACCCAACTCTTTTTTTTTTTTTTTATTAATATTTTTCCAAGGTGGATTCGTTAAGAGTGAAGTTCTTTGGATAAAATTGGTGAATATAATTTATTATAGTCATTAAATTAATAGTTAACCTTAATATAAAATATAATATATTATCATTGGGTTGTCGTATCAACATTTAAAAACTTAACAAATCCAAATGTCATTGTCCTTGATAGACACAAGGGCAAACAAATGATAAAAGACCAAAGGTAGCATGAAGGAGTTAGGTGTACTTGTGCACGTGTCGTGTTTGTGTGCAAGAGTGAAAATGATCAAATGATCGAAGTAACTCTAGCCAATGATGTCACCATTTCACCTTGAGTTATTATGAGACTGATAGGAATCAATTAGATTGTCCCTTACAATCCCTTTTTTGCAAAGGTAAAGTTGAATAGGTACCTATACATTGCAATCACCTACTCCCACTATTGCAATGAATAAGAGAGAGCTCCTATGGACAATCTAAGACAATTGTTTTATTGAGTAATGAACATGGAGGACCAAGAAAGAAAAAATTTAAAAAAATATATATAGAAGTAATTCAAAAGGAACTTAGAGGCCAAACATGTTGAATAGGTACTTTGCAATTTTGTATCAGTAACAACTCCATCCCAAGGACAAACAAACACACATATAAGCTCCATTCCAAACAACTTCCATTTCTAAATGAAATTAGCAAACCGAACATGCACAATGTATAGTTTTAAGTTCAAGGGCATATCATATCTATAATTTCAATCTCAATTAATCAACAAACACTTAAAACCAAACTATGTAGGTCAAAATTTTACACCAAATAGATTGTAAGGGAAAAATAAGCCTCTTGATTAAAAATTTGGTTTTAAAATGGAGAGAAGTTATTCAAAATCCTTTGTCCCAAATTTGAAAGCTATAAACCATGGCGAGAAATTATTCAAAACAGTAAAACTTAAATTAAAATAGGAGTAATGTAAGAATCAAATCTTGGCCCTTCGTAAAGCCATCGTTGCAATACTGTACATGATTTGCATGATTGTCATTGTTGCAAAATCCGTTGATATCATAGAAGTCGTCCCATGTAACAAACACAATGTTCTTCAAGCAATTCACCAAATTAAAATCTCTCTCAGGCACAAATACAAACACATAGGCCGCACGTAGAAACACATGAGACGGGAAATCAAATAAACACGTACTTTAGATCTACAATGATTAACAAATCCAACTTTGCTGGTGGAGGATATGCAGCGGCACAAAGATTGGCAGAAGAGTGTGTGAGTGAATGAAGGAGGTTTGAGATGGATTCCATGTGAGAAATTTTTGGGATGAGTTTAGAAGGTAGGGATAGAGGCGTGAAAGATTGGGAGAGAGAGGCAGAAGTGAGAGACAAAGGCATGAGAGAGAGGCTTGAGCTGGGCGGAAAAATAAAATTTAGTACTCATTGTAGACTGTTAAATCAAATTTTTGAGTTGATCTGAACCGTCTTTTATATTAGGATTACGTTGTCCATTGAATATGTTTATATTTTATCTCAAAATGATTTGGACCTCTATTTATCTCTAAATTCAAACTCAACTCTATTTTATTATATAAATTTTTTGTGTTGCATTGCGGCTCCAAACATAGCTAGCAGGTCCAAGCCACGTCACCCACTGAAGCTCTCACTTTGCTTTTGAATTGTAAATTAGACATGTTTTCAAAAGAAATTCTATCAAAAATTTATCAAAGATAACAATTGGTTTATATCAACTATTAAAATTTTGTTTGTTACACCAATTATTTTGATCTGATTTTCACGTGTAGTCATAACTACATGTAATATGTTCGTATTTGTGTTGTTGAACAAGTGATTGAATGTTGAAATAATTGAGTCTGGTGTAATAAAAGTTATCATCCTCAACGTGAAAAAGAGCTCTTTTATTTGCTTTGCCTTTTAAATTGACAATAATTTTTTCTCTTGCTAATACTTATTTTTTTTAGTTGATTTTATTTGATAGCACAGTGCCTTTAGGCATGGATAATAACTAGTATTTCAATATGACATGACTTAAACTTGACACAAATCCAACACGATCTATTGGCAGTCTGAGAAGAAGTTTGAACATAACACTAGTCTTTGAAATACCCATGACCTATTAAAATATGGACGAGCCAACGTCGCAAAATGTTCATAGTAATTGGGTAATTTTGTGAACACCTAAGTTCATCACCCTGATGCTTCAACGATCAAATTCCAAAAGTTTCAAGGAAAGAAAGAATCCAAGCTGTATCAAGAACACCTCCATTTGACCTTCAACACTTAGGATAAGGTAATGACCTTAATAACTAAGATCCTTGGTTTATTTTAGACTTTGTCTGATTAGGTTAATGGAATTGGATTTAGAATTATATGTGAACGACTCTTAGGCTTTTGATAAAAAAGATTTTCTAAATATTAAACTGTATTTTGAAAATATCGATTGAGTCATGTATCATATCCTATTTTGGCAACCGTGCAATTCTATGTATATAATTGTGTGAAAAGATCTTACACTAAGAAATTCCAACAACAAATCTTTTGTCCTTATCAATAACTACTCATTTGCATTAAATCACTTTTCCTAAAATTTCGTTGTTCTCATTAGCCCATAGAAAACCCAGTAACTAGTTAAAAGATGGGCGAACCAAGGTTGTATTCTTCTAACAATGCACTTGTGTATATAAATGTTGTTGCAGTGCTGTGAAAAGAAGAAGTAACTTCAGAGAAAGAAATACCAAAAAAAAAAAGAGTGAAGCACCATAATGCATATTCACTTGAGCATGGTCTTTAGGATTGCCCAAATGATGTTAGAAGTTCTTTGTGATTGGCTCATTATATGCTTGATCATAGCGTTTGAGATAGTTAGTACTCTTTTGGATCGAGAGTTTCATGTATTGGATTTATGTAATTTCATTTAGAATACATGTTTGTCTTCTATACTTTGTCGCTTAACATCTTAAGTATTCTCCTAAAGATAATTGTTCCTTCATTAAGACACTTTTTTTCTTCTTAGGTCAGGTATTATTACACGAGAGGGGGACGAAGATGTTCGCATCTGTGACCTAGAAATCCAACAACAGGGGCGAGGGCCATTGAGCCAACCGCTAACGTCAAGAAATAAAAATATTGAATAAAAAGGAATTTGTTGTTATATAATAGTAATTATATTCATGCCTAAATAATGTTTAGTAAAATATATTAAAAGTCACATTTATATCATTGTGAAGTTAACATTGCATGTTGTAATAATCTAGCACAATGTTGAATCTAGAAGAAAAATTCACACCTCTACTTCTCATTTAAATTCGATGAACACAATTTTCTCGTTTTTGCTTTCATAAAGTAATATATTTGGTTATGTTCTCAATTTTTTATTTTTCTATTATGTATGTGGATGAGAGAGAGAGAGAGAGAGAGAGAGAAACTTATCGTGTTTGAAACATGAGAGATTCTGAAACCCCACATTTGTAATTACTAATTGGTGTACACATGCACTGCACGTGGATCACTTTGAGTTTAATTTTGGTGATCATATGGATTTGTAAGTTTATTTCCTGAAGATTGGAGAATCTTCTCCTAATATGATTCTTGCATACAACCTTAATATAGCAATTTTTTTTGTCTCAGAAATTAACAACATTGTAATGTTGTGCAATTGATTGAAAGGTCTAATTCCCCTAGGACGAGGCAAATAAAGAAGTTGTTCCTAAATTAATCAAAAATTAGAAAATCTCCCTATTTTTGTTCAAGAATCAAACACCAACCAAAAAAAGAAAAGAAAAGGGGAGAATCCATCTTCATTAATTCCAAGAACAGTTTATTCAAGTATTCCTAGCATTACATGGATTTAACATTATTTGTTGTTTACTAAAATTTAGTTGTTCTCGAATTTTTTCGGAAATTTGTGGTTTCACCAACTGAGCACTTCCACTCTTCGATTGAGTGATGTGCTACTGCGATGAGAGAGAGAGAGAGAGGATATGGGGTGAGGGTGACCAGTCGCCTCGTAAGAGCAGAGGAGAAGCAAAGGAAAGATAAACGAAATTTGGGCAAAAAAGCCCTAGAGCCTTCTTTTATAGCATTTGACTCAAACTGTCCAGTTTGTTCTAAACCATCCATCCGGTTCAACGATTTTGTTATAAAATCTGCTGATTCAGCGGGCTTTGTCCGGTTCCTTTGCTCGAACAATTCAATAGTTAAATCAGCCTAGTTCAGGCTCTGGTTCATTGGGTCAACCTGCCAAGCTGGGTCAGGTTTCAAAACACTATGTTGCAGTACTATGAAAAGAAGTACTTTCAGAGGAAGAAATACAAAAAAGAGAGTGAAGCACCATCATGCAAATTCACTTGAGCATGGTCTTTAGGATTGCCCAAATGATATCAGAAGCTCTTTGTGGTTGGCTCATTATATGCTTGATTATTTGTAATTTTATTTAGAATACCGGTTTGTCTTCCATACTTTGTCGCTTAATATCTTAAGTATTCTCCAAAAGATAATTGTTCTTTCATGAAGACAAGTTTTTTTTGAGTCATGTACTATTACACAAGAGATGGAGACGATGATGTGAAGTTAACAACGCATATTGTAATAATATAGTTGAACGTTGAATCTAGAACAAAAATTCGCACACCTCCACTTCTCTTTTCAATTTCGATGATACACAATTTTTTTGTATTTCTGTTTTCAAGAAGTAATATATTCGGTTAAGTTCTCAATTTTTATTTTTCTATCCTATTTATGTATGTGTGTGTATGTGAGAGAGAGAGAGAAAAACTTGTCGGGTTTGAAACGTGTTTTTGGCGAGAGTGTGAAACCCCACATTTATAATTATTAATTGGTGTACACATGTATTGCACAAGCATCGCACGTGGATCATTTTGAGTAACAACTTTGGTGAATTTGTAAATTTATTTCCTAAAGATCAGGCAATCTTCTCCTAATGTATTTCTTGTATACAACATTAATTTAGCATTTTTTTTTGTCTGAGAAATTAACAACATAGTGGTGTTGTGTTGTTGATTGAAAGGTCTAATTTCCCCTAGGATGAGAGAAATAAAGAAGTTGTTCTTAAATTAATCAAAATTTTGATGAATTTGTTTTGTTCAAGATACCTAAAGTAATTATCACAAACCTCAAAGGGGCTTGTTATTGTTAGAAAAACACCTTTGCAAGGGGCTAAAAATTAGGTTGTTTCTCTTGACAAATTAATAATTATACTCAGGGATTTCAAAAACTTTTGGGCTTCATGTAAAATTTGGAAATTTTGAAAATTATTTAGAATTTTCTCCCATTAAAAAGTTATCTAAAAAAATATTAGAGTCAGGTTTAAACAAATATGAACACACAAAATTTGGACTTGATTGTGATCCGGTATCATATATGTACTAATTAAAATTGAGTGGTTATTTAACAATATTGTGTTGAAATTGAAATATAATTTATAGAAATTTAGGTCTAGTTTAATTATTTGGATCAGATCGACTATTATTTTTTTAAAGGAGTCGGATCCTTTAAAAACAATAGTTATCTTCATCCCCACCATAACCAATTTCATGGCCTTAAATTCTCCCTATGTCTAGGTTTTTCAAACATGCACTTATATGTTATCAGACTAATGTTAAAGCAATATATAAACAATATTCAAAATAAAAATTGTATTTTGAATCAAAAATTAAATAATTCAACTTGTGATAGAAATTATCAATGTGATAAAAATGAGTGAAAGAAATATGTGGGGATAAATTCAAACGCCTGGCTCCCTTATTTTATAGATGTCGTACAACTACAAAATACAAAATACATTAACACGAAAAAGGTTTATTGTGAAAAAATGAATTCATTGCAAATAATGTAAAATTATGTTATTGACAGTCAATTGAACATGTTTTTGAGTTCCGACTACAAAAAAGTCAATTTCCCAAAACAAAATCTCAATTTGTTACGAACTAATGAGCCAAAATAATCATTAGGGGCGATCTAGTAGTCAAGTCTGTCTTTTTACAAACAAGAGATCTCATGTTTGATATTTTTCACATCTTCTAAAGGTCAATCACCCTTGTTCTTTAGGGAACATGTCCTTAAATTAACTCAAATATATGGTAGCCGGTCTCAGAACTTGATGGAATAGTCAACGCAAACTTTAATACCCTGTTGCAAAAAGTTAAAATTGAGATACAAGTTTGATATAGTAAGTCATTCATGTCTAAGCAATTAAAAAATTAATTTCCCATTACTGTAGTCTGACATATAAAACATTAAATAGAAAAGATAACGGTTACATAAATACATAATCATATCAAAATACATAGAGATTATTTATATTTAACCCAAAAAAAAACCATGTGCATGTAACATTCCATACATACCTTATTTCTCTCTAAATCAACTCTAGATAAGACATCACCTATTTTATCAAATAGGTGAATAAACGATGATTTCTAATCCTATAATACTAGATTTTTATATCTTGATCATTTGAAGATTTTGTTTGTATCTATTCCCTCTTTCATTCCCCAATTAAGAGGGACCAACCTAGTTAGATATTATTCGAGGTGAGGAATGGCCCAGTAGCAAGGATTAACTCTCCCCCGCAAGTAGTCGTAGGTTCAAACTTCACTCCCTCCCACAAGAAAAAAATATATTATTTTCATGTGTGTGTATGCATACATGTATGGAGTAATAATTTTTTACTCGTTTGGATCAAAATTAATTTGCCACCCCGAAATTACCTTCCTATAGTTAGGGATCCAATTGAAAGAGCCAATGCTTTTAATAGAAACAATGAAATGATTATTTTACCTCTTGTAGTTTAAGGGGTATTTTTTTCAATAAAGATGAAATGTTTTGAAGAAAAACTTTATAAAACAATCTCAAATATAAAAGGTTACACTTTGGTTCAAAACTGTAAAAGGTAATTAACGTGACAATCTCAAATATTAGGAAGATAAAATGATTCTAAATAGGGATAAAAAAATAATAAACTTCTATCTTAGCTCCAAAAATCAATTGGGTAAGGTAATATGATAGCGTATTAGCTCCAAAAATCAACATAGATTTAGTATAATTATAGATGATAATGGGTTGTATAATGTTGGGTTTGTGTTGTATCGGATTAAAATTTATTTCATTTATACCCGATCTATTTATATTAATTTATAGTCCAATTTCATGTCATGTATAAACCGTGTTTAGTAGGTATGTATCATATTTAGTCAAATTCGTGTTGACAAATATATTTGACGAGTTTAACGAATATACTTGCTTACCGCTTGAACTAATTAAAACTCAATCCAAACTTGTTAATTTTACAAATTGATTCCACGTAGAGTTTGCAAATTGTGTCTAAAATTGATAGGCGTTAGTATAATTACTTAATGGCTAATCTAGCTTAGTTTGATATGGTGAGCATTCCAAGTCTATATATTTGTAAGTATTCAGAATATCTAATCCTGTGTTTGCTTCATTCACTTGTCTAGACACTCACTCACTTATAGTCATAATCACCATGACATCCATGAAAGAAAAGAAGAGTGGTTACTATTGCCATTCCTTTTGGCTCTGTTGCTCGAAGAAGGAGAAGAAGAAAGCCATTGATACTTATAGTGATAGCAGCACAGATCAAGACGATGTTTCATCGACTATTTTTGGGCCGGAAAGCAAAGGATCGTGCACGTTCATCTGTTGCTCCATGATCGATGGATCGCCTTCTTCTCCGGAGCCACTTCATGCTCAAAAAATTGATTATCCTTCTGGTTAGGGATTTCTCTGATTTACTTGTGTTTGCTTTGCTTGAGAAATTACATTAAGTCTTTTTTCTTGATCCAAAATTACTTCATACTAACATGAAACTTGTTGGATATTATTTGAAAACTCTTAGCAAACTTTATTCCGGTGTATGACTTACCTTAGAAATGAGTTATAAACTCAAACGTCCTAAGTTTGAAACTTAACAACTTAATTGGGTTACAAATATTATATATTTGGAACATAGACGTAGGTTTTTGGGTTAAATTACGTAAATTTGTGCCTTTTGTATTATTCTCTTTTATTTTATTGATTATCTTGTAGTCTCGACCACAACAATTTGTGTGAAAATCACACATATGTAGACATAGTAGGTTTGGCAAACTTCAAGGGTTTTTCACACTTTGCATCCTGAAAGATTTTAAAAATTTTACTTTGTACACTCAAAGATTAAATTTTTCATATTGTACCCTCAATGTATCAAAAATATTGTAATATAATCCTTCTATTAATTTCTGTTATTTTTTTCGTCAAGAGTCAACTTATTGACAAAGACGAAAAAATTAACGAAAAACTAACATAAAGGTCACATTGCAACATTTTTAATACATAAATTTGTGAACTAATTGTCATAATTTCAAGGACTTTAATCCCTTCTATGCCTAAGTTATGGGTCCATCACTATGTTTTACTAAGACATGTTCTTGAATTTTCTTGGAGCATTATTTTGGTATTGACATAGTACTTTTTAGTTTTCAGATATGGGTATGGCAAGGAGTGCTCTAGCAGTGGTGCCAGTGCCGCCACACAGGGATGTCTAAAAAAAGAGCAGATAACATAAATTGCTATATGGTTGGCCTGCAATTTCTTGGTGGAAAATAATTTCACTACCTAAATAAGTGTTATGCCATGAATGGTTGTCTTTATCGATTTGGATCCACTCCGTACCTTCTTTCATCGGTTTCACTCGATGATAAATGTATTAAAAGAAATTTGAATGATGTTTTATGTTATGAGATGATAATGTGTAAAATGTAATTTGATGTTATAATTATATACTAATTACGATATTTTAAGATAAAATTAAATTTTTATACGCTTATAAACTTAAGAAAGTTTAATTTACTAGCGGATATACTAACGGACATTGACGGCAGGAGTTTAAGTGTTACGCACGTACAAATTTCAAAAAGTTTGTATATAATATTTCAAATGTCAGGAATTTTGAGTGATTAAGTGACAAATCTCAGAAATTTAGATATAATTCTCCCAAAAACAAAAACACTCACACTCCTCGTATGTGCACGTGCGAGAGGGGGTAGAGAGAGACCTAAAAATAAAATTATTTCAAGTTTAAATTCCATGAGCTAAAACATTTATGGCATGCGTTGTTTATTATCCTCTCTTTCTCGAATAACTTATCTACCATTTGCTAATGTATTATACATACGATTAAGTTTGGATAAAGAGTAAATCTATGTAAAATATAAAAAACTATAGGGTTAATAACACTTCTAGTCTTTCAAATATGCTCGTTTTATTAATTTGTTCCTCAATGTATTAATTTTGTTAATTTGGTTCCTTAAGTCAATTCGTTGTTAAATGGTCTTCAATTAGACAGTCCGTCATAATTTTTGACAAAAATTATCTATTGTCATTCTTCTAAACAATTTCACGTGATTAATTCTGTCAAAAACTTAACATGTTATTTGTGTATGGATCATTTAAACACGAACTAAATATTTTAAAGATCAAATTAATAAAATTAATGTATTCAAAACTAAAGTGACAAAATAAACATACTTTAAAGATCAGAAATACTATTAACCAAAAATGTTATACTAAACAAACGCTCTTCCATTGAGAACTTCAACCTGACATAACATCGAAAATGGTAAAGGCACGTCCATACTTCAACGGCCCTAATCGAAAGTTTTGGTCCAGGCCCTTTCAAAATATGTTATGAATATGATGTATAATACTACACTAGTTTTGAGCCAAAAACATTGTTTTGGGCTGGAAATTTGCCCCAACCTTAAGAAGTTTAAACACAGACCCCTCTTTGTTTCCCCTTCAACTTCTTCAAAAATAACAATCCACAGTAAATACCTCCATCTAAGTCCATGAAGTATAAACAAGCTGAAATTTGTTTCAGCCATGGATCAAAGCAAAAGCAGCGAATTTATGAAGTCACTCAGACTTCTGTTTAAAAACTCTGAATAAAAAGAAAAGAGCTATCTCATGAAAATTTTAAATTAGATTGTACAGGTAGCATAAGTGAGCAACCACAACAAAAGAAACACTGGAGAGAGAGAGAGAGAGAGAGAGAGAGTTTGTTGCATTCCCATAGCCCTAGCCAACGGCTCATACAAGCTCTGATGAATGGTACTATACATGATCTACTGAGGTGTTTGGCCATGTGGTGGGGGACCTGGAGGCAGCGGCGGATGCATACCAGACGGCATACCAAAATTTGTTTGCAATGTTCCCATGCCTGCAGCATTCGGATTACCAGACTGCAGTAAGAAATAGCTCACGTCAGGATTGGTTGGAAATATATATATTTTTTTCCTGTATAGGTATTAGCCAGACAAAGATTATTAATTCACAATCAGCTTAAACCCCACAGACAAATTCTTCAAAGGCGTATGCAATGACATGGTATATACATCAATCGTAGTATGTAAAGATAACTATCCGAGGTAGTTCTGGTGTATAAGCCAATATGACATATAACAATCAAAAAACAAAAGTTCAACAAGCAGCTTTTAAAAAAGAAAACAAAAAACAAAACAAACATTCACAGGACTGGCACCAGGTTCATCTCACATCAGATTCGTACAGTCTCAGCAGAGTCAAACTAACAAGGAGCCATGTTTATGATCAATACATTTCAGGATGACACTTCTCGGGTACCCCATAGCATGTCTCCTATATTTCTTAGATTTGCCCATAACTCAAACATCAAATTATTAATTTTGGAAATATAGCCAACATGTTGGGATTTAACATTCTTTTCACAAGTGAAGGTAAAAGGACAAAATCAAGTTTCACATTAACCGAGATTTAGTTTGATTTGCTGCTGTAGGAGTTTTGTGTTATATTGTATCAGGTATTCGAAGTCAACTTTGTTGAGGCCCTTGAGGGCATTTCACAATGACCCTTAATTTAGATCAAGTCATGCATTTGGGTTGTTCAAATTGGACTTCAGTAGGATTATACAAACTTAAATAGCCAACACACTTAGATCTTTACCATCAAGAATTGCTTAATCTCTATGTTTATGTGGCCACTAAGTACTACTTGGCCAACCTTTGAAAAAATACGTATTAAAAATTATTTTAGTAGAATGAAGATGCAGTTTGAGTGCCTAGAGTTCATTACAACCTTACTTTAGGTGGTTTAAAATTGGGAATTTTTGGTTGGATTCCCAGAGTCTTCCCTACTTGGTCTATTATTTGAGATTTACAGTAGAATATTTCAAGATACCTCTCCGTCTACAGGCTTACTTACTCTTCTTCTTTAGATTCAATATCATTAAACTCTAATCAATCTCAAGTCCTCAAACTTTCCCCTCACCTCATCCTTCACACCAACAACCTAAATAAAAAAAAATGAGATTTCCCAGAGGCAGCACCTCGTTACTTGCAATGTGAGCAACCAAACACTCTCTAAACCAAGAAAATTTCAAGCCATTTCAAAGGGGTACGCATACGACAAAAGCCATCACAATTATGAGTTCTCCTAAACATATCAACACAAGCATGCACACAGGAATCGCGTAAGTGATTTTTGTGGCCCTGTATACATAATGCAGGAAATTATGAGTTGGTGTATGACAAAATCCAGGTGACATCCTTCAGTGAAAGATTTCCTTAAGACTAGGCGTTTGTCATAGGAGCAAGTTACACTTTACCTCCTAGTAGTTTAGGTCTTCAACAATTTTCTTCCTAGTGCTTGAAAATTATATTTCACACCCTTACACTTTTGGGTCATTGTTTGAATTTCTAAAATTGAAGGTCAAAGGTTGAAAGAAAATATTTCAATCTAGAAGCACAGCAAAACCTAAAAATAAGATACCTATTTCAAAGAAATATAGATTGTCATATCATGATATATCCAAATTGAATGTTTCTAACTAAATAATCAAAACTAGCATTTAACTAGTTGGTTTGCTTTGACGTACTCATTAAAAAGAGATACGGTATAGTTAGCTCATACATGTCCTTTTGACATCTTGTAGTAGAAACACCCACGTCTTCAAAGCAACATGAATTTTCTTGTGTGTATTATTGTTATGTGACTTCGAGAGGAGGGGTAAATGATTAATATTAGAAATTATATATATTGCTTCGCGTATCCGGGTCAACGTTAACTGGATCGTGAGTCGTTTTGGTATGTGATATGGGCACGTGTACATGGGACGACACTTTCTTAGGTACGTTATATGATATGGGTAGGCTCAATTGGTATGATTTTTTGGATCGCAATTCATTTGGGAACTCTTATCTAGATTGCTTTCACCACTATATAATATTATATATCATAGAACATCCATAAATACTAAGTCAATTACCATTTAAATTACATTTGTACTCGACTTTCTGTTATCTAAAACAATATATAATTATAGATATATATACACGTAATTAACTAATATGCATTTTATATTTGTACTACATATACAATTTGGGACCGTACATTTTGATGATCTGGATCACAAAACCACCCTGTTTGGAATCGATTTACCTAGATCAAGAGTCGTCAGGAGTTCAGTGAATTCTAGTCCAACAAATATCATATCCAAACACTTTGACAAAGTGTTCCTACTCCACCAATTTCTATAAAATACTATGTTGAAATGACTTTTATATCTTTGTATGCATCTTTTTTCCTCTCTAAAATAAAAACATCTCTCTCTCTCCCTCCCCTCACTTTGATAGTAATTTTCAATTAGCAAAAATTCAGCGGAAGTAAAAGTAAAGAGATCTTGTAACCCACATCAATTGATTGGAAGGCAACCCTCCAAACCAACTTAGAAGAGAAAGAATCATCTGTCACCTGGTAGGGATTGAGCCCCAGCATCGGTGGCATCTGCCCAGCTTGTGGCCTGTTGAATGCACTCCCTGGTTGATACATTTGGGCACCACCTGCATTTGAAGGGCCCTGCATATTAGGCAACCCGTTTGGAATTCCTCCCTGTGATACAGATCCTGAGTGGATGGGATTCATGCCCATGAAATGGCCTTGCTGTAGTGGAGGAACCATGTGATTTATTGTACCTTGCATACCCTGGAAGTAAGAATGTGTCAATAAAAGGTGGTCCAAAATTTTCCTGTACACTAGACTTCTTCCTGGTCCCCATATTACGGCATGGGTTCAATGAACCTATAAATGAGGTGGGGGTATGAGCCCATCATTTCAATGGAACAATTAAGTAAGTTGCAAAAATTCCATCACAAAGCTGGAAAAAAAAAAAAAAAAAAAAAGTAAACCCTCGTTATCAGGGGATGTGAACAGTGTCCCTCCACACAAAGAAAAGGTATCACCAAAAACATGGAATTCTCATGGGAGTCCTGTACCATAGTTCATCTCCAAGTCCTCATCCTACAAGTTTCCAATTATAACTTGCAAGCAGTATAGCACAGCATGCCCTTCATGGCATGCACCACGAGAAAGCATAGTTATCATATATATATATATATATATATATATATATATATATATATATATATATAGTTTTTTCAAAAATTATTGAGCAAAAGTCTTCTGAGTAAAGAAACCACAAAAAAAAAAATGGAGGAAAAAAATAGTGAAACCTAGGAAGCACGGATATTTCCCACGGGGGTGTCGTGGCAGTGTCGGACACATGTCCGACACAGCTAGAAGTGTTCTAAATAGTGAATTAAGTCGGACATCGTCAGGACATGGCCATGAATTTTTTTATTAAAAAGTAGCTTTTAACAATTAAAAGGAGTGTGATTTTTACTTTATTTTTAATATATTTTTTGTTATGTAATTTATATACTATGAATGTTAATAGATGCAATGATGTTTGATGAAAATGGTGGATATTTAATTTGATCTATTTCAATTTTAATCAAAAAAAATAATATTTGTTAGGTCTTATTATTAATATTGTTATAATATATCCTTTATTTTTAATATATTACAACTCTATTATTATTTAAAATATATATTATATTATTTTAATAGTCATATCCTTATTGTACCCGTGTCCCATAATTGTGAACTTTATTGTATCCCCGTGTGCGTATCCGTTCTTCCTAGAGTGAATCCGTGCTTCCTAGAGTGAAACAGAACTACAAAAAGAGGAACCAGAGCCAACCAGCACCCAAGTCAAAAACAATAGCAGAAAGTGATTATAAGTGGAAATGCATGCAAAGTAATACCATTGGACCAGGCATCTGCATTGGCATCGAAGAGGGCATTGATGGAATGGGCAAAGATCCTGGCATCGAAGACGGGGTGTTTGAAGGCATATTAAGTGGTGGCAACTGGTGTGGAGGGCGTAAATGAGGATGTGGTAGGAGAGGTAAATGGGATGGGGGCTGCAGCTGTGGCAAATTCGGTGGTGGCAAAGGCAAAGACATCATTTGCTGGGGTAGTCCTTGGTGTTGCTGCTGGACATGCTGAGCAGTTTGTTGATATGCTTGCTGCTGATTAGCTGCAAGAAGAGATGGATGTGGACCAGGCGGGAGAGGAGGAGCTCCTAAAGGCATTGATACTGAAACAGATGGCTTCTGTTCTCCATGGGCTGATGAATCAAGAGATGGAATAGAAAATGGCATTGCAACTCCAACCCCTGGAATGGTTCCCTCATTTCTTGTTAACCCAGCAGCAAATGGTCCTGGAGTTGTTGGGGCCTCAGGCCCAGGGAAATTACCAGGCATGCGAGCGGCAAGAGCAGGATTTTGCTCACCAAAACCTAGTAATATTCAAAACTGTTAATAAATGAAAGGAAGCAACTTGGTTATTTTTGTCTCAATTCTTAAGCAAAGTTTCTATTTTGGCCTGACATATTGGGGAATGGATAATGAATGCTCAATGCAATGGCAAACAGTTCAGTTCCATGATATTTTCTTCTGATACAAGGAATTCTCCATGAAAATATTCTCAGCTTCCACTGGTTTATGCAATTCTACGAGTAGAAACTGTCAGAATCCAAACTAGAAAGCTCCATTGTGTCCAAAAAGGATTAACTTAACAAGGGGAGAATAGTCCAAACCTTGGCTTTGGCCTACGATGAATTTATCACGAGCTGGATCTCCAGGCCTATTTCTGCACCAGAACTTTGTCGTGTGATCATTGCTACCACTGCATCAGAAATTACACTGTTTAGTAACTGAAGCAGTAACCTAGGTTCAATAGAAACTGACAAATAGTTGATCTCTTCAAAAGAACTTTCATGTTCCAGACAAATTTGCATATCTGCTCTGAAGAATCAGCCTAATCACCTCTTCCCATGCAAAAGAGAGAACAAAAAGGAGGGATGGGGTGAAGAACCATGCAAAGGCTTACAACCAGCCACAGACAGGAATAATGTTCTACATATTTCAAAATGCAAACTGAATCAACCAGTGATTAAATACTGCATCACTAAAGAAGGGTCCAGATTCCTTTCTTGGATGTCCCTAAATACTTCTCCACAAGAAAAGTCAAGGGAAATCATCGGCACAGTTGATTTTATTCTAATATAGGATATCACTGAAAATTAACTGTGGCTTATCCTTGCCGGTTTCTGTCATGTCCGATGAAGTAGACATGAATTTAGCCTCTCAGACTTCACAAAAATGCTGAAACAAACCTATGATTTGTGCAAAGACATTGACACAGTCAAAATGGTAAGTGACATGGATATCACCAAACAAAACCAGTACGCAGTCATCACAAGACATGACAAATCGACAACTTAAAGAAAACCTTAAAATAATATTAAGTGCTGGAAGCCTATTAGACACAACATATTAAATAGTAGTTGCTCATGATCTGCAGTCTGTGTGACTGTTAGCATTTATAGGTCAACATCCAAAAAAGAAAAATCTACAAAACAAATTACCAGTTACATGCTAAATTTACGACTTCCAAACGTGTGTTGGGTCTTGTATCATTCAACCTACGCGTCTCCCAACAAAGGTTATCAGAGCTATCCCATACAAATTATTTCCCAACTACTGGTATCAGAGTCTAGAGATCCTGAGTTCAAATCACACCACCGCCTCCTCCCTTACCTCCCAAAAAATATCACGTGGCCAGACCAGCCAAAAGGGGCCACACATGTCGGGGAGTATAAGATAAATACTTATGTTACACCCATCACTAAAGCATAGAACGCACAGATACGGATACGGTGATATAACAAAACTTGAAAAAACAAGATATGGATACGACCAAGATATGCTTATAATAACATATATTTTATTATTATTTAACAATTTAAAAATTATAATTTTTAATAATTCTTTAACAATAATAAGCAATATTAAGAATTTTTACCTTGAATAAGATGTAATATCATCTCATTATAATATATTCATGAAGTGAAAGGAACCAATTAAAGGAATCAAAACCAGCATTTAACTAATTGAATTGTTTACTAGTATTTGTTTCTAAGATTGTAATATAACTAACTCATAATACCCTTTTGACATGTAATAATAGAAAATACTTAAAACACACGTGTCTTCAAAATTAAATGGAATTTTGTTAATATTTTTGTATTGTATATGAACTCGAAAGGAGAGGATATGGATCAAAATTAAAAATTATACATCTTGCTCCATATTTAGAAGTATCCGCGAAGTATATTTTATTAATTATCGAATATGTATGATGCATATCTTCAAATATGCAACAAGTATCGTATCCGATACAGTAGCCAATAGCTTAACCTTTTTAGAGAAAATGGTGGTTCAACATCAATGTTATCAAATTTTAGAGTTATATAGGCAAAAGCCAGGGAAGTGTCCTTTTACATTACCCATCCCCTTTCAAAATGAAGCAGGAAAAAAGAATACTACATAAACTCACAGATAAATTCAGAAAATAATGTATCCAAATTTTCACAGTATGGAGCCCACAAAAATGAAAAGCCACCCAATGTCACAGTTGCTCTCTAAGAACAAAGCCATACACTGAGAATTCCAAGAGTTTTTTGCAATCAATTCAGAAAGGATTCAGCTGCTTTAACTATGGCATATCACTAACAGTAACTTCCCCAGCAACCCATGATAAGTCAGAACTCTGGACAGTGATGGCGTAAGGCAATAAGGCTTGGTCAAGGAAACTATATATAATTAAAAGTTAAAATGATGACAAAGGAAGTAAACTAAAATTATGCCACTCACACATAGGAACATTGGAAACCGACCATGATTATCAACAAATTGTTCTTAGTGGTTCTGGGTGTTTGCATGTGTGAATTTAAAAGAGGCACTCACTCATCAGTAGCATCATACACAACAATAAATCCTAGATCACATTTACTTCCATATCATCTAGAAACACTTGAAATAATATGAAGGATTTGGAAAAGAAACTATATTAGAAATAAGAGAAAGACAGGTTATGGAGACAGTAGAAGAAAATGAAACCACTCATATTAAGTTGGAAGGAGGTGCCTATCACTGAAGACATAATCTTTGAGTCTGTAGAATAAACCACAGCGCATCCTTTTTTTTTTTTTTGATAGGAAAATATCTTTTGTATTAATAAATAAGAGGTAAATTACATAACAAAAGGTTGGATAAGAGATCCAACTAGAAAAAAAAATTAAAAACAATGAAGAAAAAAGAGCCAACGAATCACATGAGCTCTCCATCCCGATAGAATAACAAAAAGCGGAATTCTTTTGAACTCCATTGAAACCAAAGCCCAAAAAAATGCTAAGAAATGAATACAGGTCCACTGCCCATCCTGGAGTTATTAGCTCTGTCAAAACTTCCATTTCTCAAGAAAACCAAGAAACCAAATATGTCATAATGATTATTATTATTCTTAATAAACTCTCTCAAACAATGTCTTCAAGTTCTTGCATACTGCAAGTGCAAATAAAATGCGGCGCTTTCCATAACCTATTTGTATCATAACACCTAATGTAATTCAGTAATTGAAGATAAAATAAAACCAAAAGCAAGACCCTGAAATAACTGATGACATTAAAGGATATGACACATAAAACAACATGCAGTTCAGTCTTGTTACTCAATGCAATAATTCTGAATCAATAAGAACCTAGTAAATAACTTTAAAACAATCCCGAGTCAACTGATGGAATCCGTACACAATAGACAATTGTTAGGGGTAGAAATCGCGCGTTCGGATCTCATCCCTGAACTCAAGGATTTCGGCTGACCTGGCGTGTGCCAAAGCGACCACCCAGTAGTCTTTACCTCTCAGTGCCCGTGCGGAGCTTCGTCCCACAACGACTGAGAGTCGTCTCCCCCACCCCCTTATAAGCCTGAGCCCCTTAGGGATGGGTACCCACAGGGGCTCAGGCTTATAAGGGGGTGGAGGAGACGACTCTCAGTTGATGTGGGACGAAGCTCCGCACGGGCACTGAGAGGTAAAGGCTACTGGATGGTCATTTTGGCACACGCCAGGTCAGCAGAAATCCTTGAATTCAGGGGTGAGATCCGAACGCGCGATTTCTACCCCTAACAAAAAGGCGCCTTACGGAGAGAGTCAATCATGTCCACCGTAAGGCGCATTTTTGTTAGGGATAAAAATTGCGCGTTCGGATCTCATCCCTGAACTCAAGGATTTCGGCTGACTTGGCGTGTGCCAAAGCGACCACCCAATAGCCTTTACCTCTCAGTGCCCGTGCGGGGCTTCATCCCACATTGACTAAGAGTCGTCTTCCCCACCCCTTTATAAGCCTGAGCCCCTTAGGGATGGGTACCCACCAGGCACCTGATCAGGTCGCTAGTGGGTACCCATCCCTAAGGGGCTCAGGCTTATAAGGGGGTGGGGGAGACGATTCTCAGTCGATGTGGGACGAATTCCGCACGGGCACTGAGAGGTAAAGGCTATTGGGTGGTCGCTTTGGCACACGCAAGGTCAGCCGAAATCCTTGAGATCAGGGATAAGATCCGAACGCGCAATTTCTACCCCTAACAACAATCAAAGGCCAAGACAAATATTACCTTAGCACACATAAAGAAGCATTAAACTATAGTTATGCCTAACAAGGAACTAAATTACGTTTTGAACGGTCAAAGTGTTTTGACATTTTTCGACCTATGTTTTTGTTTTCATCTTGTTTCCAAAATGCTTACAAACATTACAAAAAAATTTCCAATTCCATGCTCACCAAACTATACACATAAACAAATTTTTGATCCCTGATGCCTAAAAGTTATAAAGAACAGAATATTTAACAAACGTAAATGCAATGAACAAAAAATGCATTGAGCACTAGAAAACATTGATAAAATCAGATTAATGATACCTGCAAAGAATATATCCAATAGGATGCCATGCAAGATCCCAAACGCTGTTATCATGTGCATTTGATATTTCAACCTGAGGAGTTTCATGCCTGTGCATCAGCATATTTTTAGTGGAGATGTGAGAGAAGGCCTATCTGACATAGAATCCAAACTTGCAGCAAGGAACAAAATTGACACCACCAAATAATCATAATGAGCCACCCAAGCAACCAATGTAACAGATGAATCAAACCAGAAAACTGGTCAGAAAATTCACAATCACATGGTTTACATCATTTGATGAGCAATATATATTTTCATCAAGAAAAGAAGGGATTAACTTGAAGAGGCAATTGAGAGATGCTTCATAATCTAAAAGTGACAGTTAAAGAACTTATACATGGGATAAGTTAGTGAATCCCAGTATAAAGATGAGAAGCTAATGATGTTATTACCCAATTTAGGATTCTAGAAGGGGTGGACCAGATACAAAACCTACGTAGTACCTTTTGGCAATATTAGATTATGAAGCATACAAACCCATAAATTCACGGTTGTTAACCCGCCACTTCTACCACTGCATTAAGCAATGACCCCTTAAAAATGATCATTATGCACTTTTTCCTGGTAATCGAACAGCTGGGAGGAATGGACAAGATACAGTTTTTTTTCAGTTTGCACAACATGATTGCCCTGATATCAAACTCACAACCTTACAATTGTTAGCCCGACACTTTTACGGCCGCACCAAGCAATAGCCCTGGTCACAAATATTGTTAGGAGTCATCACTTTTGATATCCCATATTGTTAGATGTACTGTGATGAAGACTAAAAACTATTTTAAAATAAATTAAGGAAGAGTTTGGGTAGTAATATGTCATCACCACAAATCTATTAAGTTGAAGCAAATATTCTGTGAAATAAATCAAATTGGATTCTCAGAATTACCGATAGCAATTAATACGGAAAAAACTACATCTAATGACAATGTAGTCGTAGCATAAGGTAAGGAAAAGATGAGAGAATACTGCCTAAGATCATTATGCCTTGTGCAACAAAGTCAAAATACAACATAAAAAAGGGAGATGGAAAACACATGATTGGCCACAATGAAAGTGACGACCCTGCAGATAGCTAAATCAACAAGAGCAGTAGAAAAGGCTGAGTACACTCGTTACATTATGACATACTCATGCTGGAGTAAAATTGAAAAACAATAATAAGGATAAAGGATTCCTTTACTTTTGTTATTAATAAAGTAATGTTTCCTATCAAAAAATAATAAAAAGGATTGCGTACAAGTTTGGATTAAAGGAGCTTCTAAGCATAGGAAGAACCTCTCAACTACTGAGTTTTGTTTATTTTCTTTTTCATATATTTGATCATTGATGCATCGCTGAATTTGAAATGCCATTTCTCAGGAATAACCTGATTTCTCCCTTCATATTGGAGAGATCTAGGATCCCTTTCTGGGAAAATTGGGGATGAGGACAGGACTCTTCCAAAACACTTCTCTGCGACTTTCTCTCTTATGTTCATGGGGTTCCCATTGTTAACTTTACGGGTTGTCTTAATTCTTCAATTTCTCGGAATTTGAACCTCTTTAGAAACTTCAATTATTGAATATTGCCTAGTTCACTCTTCTTCTATGATATATGCAGTTTTTTAACTGGTCTGGATGAAAGATAACAGAAGTTTGTTTCTTATTACCCTCGAGGATAACAGAAGTTGGATAATAGTGGTAACTCTTTCCAGAAAACCAAATGTCAGCTTCTCTTCTACAATTGCAGAGTTTCCATTGTTTTCATTCAGCCAAGTTGATCTAGAAGACAAAGGCTCCACCAAAAGTTAAGTCTCTTACATGGTTAGTGGCTGACAAGAAGGTCAATACCCATGAGGTGCTCCAAAGTCCAAACTAGGAGGCCCAATCAAGCTCGTAGTCTAGGTATGTGCTTTCTACTTCAAAGCCAAGACTTTGTCTCATGGGTTGGGTTATCCCACAAGAGATTCATTAGGCACTGTGCTTTTATGAACATCATCTAAGCCATTGACATGAGAAGAATTCTAGAGTCTTGGAGGGCACAAATGATACAATTTTAATATGTGGGTTCAAACTTTAGGATAGCCACTCTGGGCAAATAATTTCAAAGGTTATGTCTGTAAGTAGTCTATTCTTCCTACACCCCCGACTTGGGCAGCTGGGGGCTACTGTTATCTCCTTTGATACCAAAGACTTACCCTTAGAATAGTACAATTGGACCATGTTATCTGTCATATTATTATGCCATGAAATAGCATTACTCTTTATATTTTAAAAATTGAAGAGATTCTTTCATAAATTACTTTTATACATTTATATGTCAAACAAGCATCACCAATTAGAATTTGAAAAAAATAAATTAGAAATTCAAAGAGGAGAGAATACACAGCACACATTGTACGCAAAGACTTGAATTTCGATTGATTAATCTTCCAGGATCAACATATTTGTGATAAATTGAATCACTTTTAGAATTGTGATTTTAATATGACTACTAGTTATAGTTTGCCCCCGCTACATATGAAACTTGGCTCCGCCCCTCCTTCCACTAATGGAGACCAAACTGAAAGCTCTTTTTTCATATTTTTTTTTTGTGAATCTCCTGTGGAATTCCTTAGCAAAAAAAATTAAATGATGGCCCCTCGATTCTATAGTTCGAAAGTGCATGGCGGTAGCTACTTCTCAACCTTACAAAAGGATTCGAGGGTTTCTTATGGGACTTCCAAGGAAATACAATTCTCTTGTATACTAGACCAACAACTACAATTATGCCATCACAACAGAGATTTTGATGCTTTAGAAGGGCCCTAGCCAGGCCCACTCTATGGTGTTTCACCATTATTTGATGGAAGATGACTCTAATAGAGTAGTAGGTGTGGTAAAAAAATGAAAGTCCTTGGTTCTTGTGCCAAATGTTGAGAGAGAGAATAGATTATACTTCTACTCTGCACACAGTTATGTCATGCATTCTAAGATAAATCATTTGGAAGAAAGCAACTTGACTAAGAGAAGGCTTTTTCATTTAAAGGACATTTTTTTCCACCTTGAGGAGAGTGGGTGTTCTTCGGATCGTAGAAGCTTTAATATACAATTTTCTTGATTTGCCTTTTTCATTTTTTCCTATTGGATAAAGGATTGCTCTCATCCTTCCACCCTTTTAATCCTTGATTTCTTTCTATTGAAGCTCTCGTTTTGTATCAACAAAAACATTTGAGTAACCACAATTTTGTCCCAATGGCAAAGTGTCCCCAGTGATGACCTAGACAAACCAGATTCGATTCCCCTTCCCCATCATTGTATATCAACAAAAATCAATAAGTACATTAAAACCTAGTTAGATTCAGTCCAAACAAATTCTTGTAAAGTTATTACCACAATCTTGTGATGAAAAGAAGACAAGAAAAATCTCTCCGTTCATTTCTCTGCGTCCCTAGATAATCTAAGTTTTTTTATTAACATTTGAAGGTTTATGCCATATTGTTTTACTATAACCTAATGAGATGTATAATATAACAGTCATATTCAGATACGACAATTATAGAATCAACATAGTACAAGGAAATGACATGTATTATTTTTAAGCCCCATAATCGATTTTAACAAGGTGTCGCAATAATATAAGAATCCCTAGAGCCACTTATAACGTTCTTAGTCAATAGTAAAGGATCCAAGTTTTAGTTTTGGTCCTCTAGTTACATAGTATAAAAAATTGTAAATAGCTATACATAATCCAACGGAAATACAAATCCTACAAAATTTTCATTCAAACTCATCGCAATTATGAGAAATTTATCCAACCCATTTCAAACGTTAGAACATTTTTTTCTATAAGAAATGATAATTTTATTGATAATAAAATAGTTGATAAAGGCATTACAAAAACAATAGCCAAATCAAAGGTGGACAAGATGTCCATAACAATGACTGGTTATCAAAAGCAAAAAACAAAAGGCAAACTACAATCCAAATGATGCTTTCAAGCTTGTTGTAATACAAAAGAGGAATATCCTCAAACTCCTTAATCATAGAAGCCCAAAATGAAGCAAAAAATAAAGTCCATCCTGTAGTTCCTCAAACTACTCGCATTTATTCTAAAAAATTCTTCCACTCCTTTCCATCTAAATAAACCATATAGTAGCAAAGAACACACAAAGCCAAAAGGTCTTTCCTCTTCTACCTTGCTGAAACTCCTGTCATGCTTTCTCATGCAAGCATGACATGGTCATGGGTGCCACCCACCAATGTCCCACAACATCAAAAAATAATTCCAAAACCATCGTGCCAAAGAACAATGCAAAAATAAATGATCCACGCTCTCGTTATCACTACACATAACACACCATTGAGGAAGGAGGTAATTATTGGGTCTCATTCTTTGAAGAACATCATTAGAATTGATCTTATATAATTATCCATGCACAAACTTGGACTTTTAAAGACACTTTGGATCACTAATCCAACACCTCCTATCTGTCAAGTTTCTGGTCAAAATAACATTATTGAGCATAGAAAGAAAACCCAACAGCTTCGAGCATTTGAAACCCAAAATCCACAAAATCGGATAAGAATAAGATCGAAGCATAGAAGCAATCCAATTACCATAATAACAAGAGATATGATAAATACAATGAAATAGAGTGGACAAAGAAGACTCCCCGACCCAAATATCCTCCTAAAAACACACCCTTGTTACATTACCTACAATGAACTCGACTCTTAGAGAAAAAAATGGTAACCCCTTAGAAATGGTATTCCACGCGCTGCGAAAACTACCCTTTCAATCTTATTAGCATTCTCACTCATTAACTTGTAACCTATACTTACTCCTAATAATTAGGGTTGCCCATGGAGCGGGGCGGGCTTGGGTAATGTAGGCCCAAGCCCATACTAGGGAGAGCGACGGGCCGGGCTTCCGGTAAGCTACCCGCTGCCCAGTCCGTCACCTATTGGGTGGGCGGGCTTTGCGGGCCTGTTTTGGGCAGGCTTGTTGGGCCCATTGAAAAAATATACAACTTCATTTAATTTTTTTATAAATTATATTTTTGAATTAAAAGTATAGTCAAAATAAAAAATGCACAAAAATTAAATAATGAATAATTTTATTTATGAATAAAAGAGAAATTATATCACAATAAAATGAGTACATCCCAACTAAGTTGACACCTACCCATTAAAGGTTTTTATACATAAAAAACTTGTATACTTAATACATGAAAAAAAATACATTAGTCTTAATATCTAAATTTCTAAAACTTCAAATTCTGGCATTGAGGGATTTATTTCCATAATTTGACCTCTCGCTTCAGCGACATACTAATCTTGTTTTTTCATCCAAGCAACTCCTATGCTCATCAATGACACGTCCACCAGTACTAAAAGCAGATTTGGACGCCACGGTCGACATAGGAATTGTTAGTATATCACGAACCATGGTGGAAACAATTGGAAGCCTACTTTCATATCCTTTTCACCAAGACAAAATATCAAAATCAAGATCTTCAACACCTACCAATGGAGCATTGTAATATTGCTGCAGTTCAGTTAACTCCCTAGATGTTAACATACCTCCTCTGGTCAAAATTGAAGCTAGCATAAATGTTTTACCTTTACCTTTACTAGTACTACCAACAATATTACTAGAAGCTGAGAGGGGATTAAGTGTACCACCATTCCCAAATGTTACACTCTGTATCTATACTAACATAATCATATAAGACAGTTTTATATTCAACTGCCACATCTAGCATTTTATAGGTGGAGTTCCACCTATGTTGTACATTATAAGGTATTTTTTTGTATTTTAAATTATTCTTTTTACACATAGTTCCAAATTTCCTAAGTCTATTTCAGAACCTATTATATGATAAATAATATGTCTAATTTTATCAATTACAAATCTAATATCATGGAGACCACTTTGTACTATGAGATTTATGATATGACACATACATCTCAAATGAAAAAAAGTACTTTCACATGGTAAAGTTAAATAACATTTTAAATAACTTATAGCCTACTATTATTTGTTGCATTAGCTAAAGTAATAGTAAAAATCTTGCTTTGAATACACTAAATTTGTAACTGATTATAAATAACTTCAAAAATAACTTGTGCACTATGATTATCTTCAATCCTTGTAAAAGTAATAATTTTTTTTTGCATAACTCAATTATCATCAATAAAATAAGCAGTTATACATAAATATCCTAATTGTTGGCAAAAAATTCACATATCAAAATTCAGACAAATTTCACTTTTAAAATTATCAAAATAAACAATTAAATTATTTTTTTCTTGTACGTAATATTTAATAACATCTCTTTGACATGTTTGACGAGAAAAGTTTCAGAAAGAAGGATTAAAACCACTTTGTAACATTCTTTCAAATTTAGCATCGTCTACAAGAACAAATGAAAGATTTCTTATAACAATCCATCTAACAATTGCTTTGCTAGCAGATTCAGGTTCATAACTAAAAGTGCTTAGTGTATCGGCGCTAACAGATTGTGATAATATTGTTTGTCTAATATCAGTTTGAGCTTTTAATAAGCATGTCTTTAGGTGTCTAGTTAAGTGACTAGTTCCATTTTTAGAGCCTCCAACAAAATCTTTTTTACAATAATTACATAGTCTTTTTTGATGTAATGACCCCATTAGATTTCTTAATTTTGATTTTCTCAAAGTGATCCTAGACCTTAGACTTTTGTCTTTTATTAGATAGGTTAAAATGAAATGAAATCAATTTTATTTATAAATTATAAATTATACATTAAAAAGTAGTCATTTATTTATGACCATTGGCTCAAATAAAATTGATAAATTTATGGTTGTCTCAGCTGTTGGCTCAGACAAAAGACAATCACAGTCATAAACTGAAAAGACAATACACAAACACTAAGTCTAAGACAGTCACAGACTCACAGAAGTCCGGACCGGCAGACCCCATTCAAAATCTCAGACTCTCATGAATTTGAAAAAATTTGAACTTGAACTCACCTAACTTTCAACATTCAAGTCTCACCTACCACTTTCTTCAACTCTCACACAATCACACATTGGGGTGTCATGGGTTATCCACGGGTCCCGTTGCCGGGCCGAAGCCCGATTGTTGGCCCGCCCGAGTCCGAACCCAATATCTTTTAAGAAAAGGCTTGGGTTTACCCCTAAACCCGAAGCCCACCCCAATAACCCGCCTACAAAATTTGAGAAAGTGTACCTACATGTTACGTAAGAAAATACATTAGATTACCTCAAATATTGAACCATTACAATATATAAAATGACCATATATATATACACACATATATATATTAACATTTATGTTTATGTTAATATGTGTGACTGTGTGAGAGTTGAAAAAAGTGGTAGGTGAGAACATATTTATTAAAATCGTACGATTCGCAATTCGATTCGTACGATTCGGTTCGATATAGGTGCAAAACGATTAGTATCTTATATGAGAATCGTTTTAGAGTTGAATCGCACCTGAATCGTACGATTTATAAAATTCGATTCGTATCATATGAATCGCACGATTCAATCACTTTTTTTTAAAACCCAAATTTTTGACAAAACGTTTTGTCCGCCAAACAATAAAACAACATTTTGTTTGCAAAGGAATCCACGCTTTAATAAAAACTCAACATCTTTGCTCATTTTCTATCTGACGTCGTCTAAAACTCGCCTTGCGTTGTTTAAAACTAAAGGTCACAGCTAACACTCTCGCATCATCGGTTGATTTTTGCTCTCAATTCTTTCATGGGTAGTTTGTTAGGTTATAATTTTTTGTTTCAAAATGTTGACCGGTATGTTTTCTACCAAACAATTTTCTTATTTTTTCTTTTCTCATTCATGTTTATAACCTAATCTATTATGGGTGTCACTGTTTTGGTTCTTGAATAGTCATGATTCTTTAATGAATTTTTTTTTCAAGTTATTGAATTTGAAAATAGTTAAACAAAAGATGAAAATAAAGCAAAAGGCTAGTATCTTTCCATTTAGACGATGTGATTATGTCAATTGATTATTTTTAGAATGTAGTAATGTTTAATATTCAATATTTTATTTATTTAAATATGTAATATTATTTTTTATTTTTGTTTAAATTTTGTGTCAAATCTTACGATTTCCGATTCAATACGATTCACAATTCTCAAATTTAGGTTTTCAATTCACGATACGAATCGCAATTCGACAACTATGGGTGGAAATTTGGTAGGTGAGACTTGAATGTTGAAAGTTAGGTGAGTTCAAGTTCAAATTTTTTCAAATTAATGTGAGTGTGAGACTTTGAATGGGGTCTACCGATCTGGACTACTGTGAGTCTGTGATTATCTCAGACTCGATGCCTGTGTATTGTTTTTTCAATCTCTGACTGTGACTGACTTCTGTCTAAACCAGCGGCTAAAACAACCATAAATTTATCAATTTCATTTGAGTCAACGGTCATAAATAAATAGCTATTTTTTAATGTATAATTTATAAATAAAGTTGATTTCATTTCATTTCAACCCACTACATTTGTAAAAAAAAAAATCTCATTCAGTCATTTGCTCTTAAGTATCGAGTCTCATTTGCTCTTAACTCACAAGTCACAACTCTCAAGTGTTCTGAAGTCTCAAGACCGAGTTTTCAAATGTCTCAAAGACTCAAAATTGTCAAGTGGTCTCATTTGGTGAGAAAGTTTTTTTACATAATTTAAATATTTATTTTATTTTTATAGTTTAATTTACGTAATGACTTCATCTCATTCACAAAATATTTTTTATAACGAAATTTTTAAGTTGAATAATGATAATGAGAACATTGATGAGGGTGAAGGGAATGATCTACTTTCAACGCCTGATATGGATTCTACTGGGAATGTACTATCTAATAAAAGACAAAAGTTCAAGGCCTAGAATCACTATGAGAAAATCAAAATTAAGAATTCTAATGGGGTCATTACATCAGAAAAGTCTATATGTAATTATTTTAAAAAAGATTTTGCTGGAGGCTCTAAAAATGAAACTAGTCACTTAACTAGACACCTAAAGACATTCTTATTAAAAGGTCAAACTGATATTAGACAAACAATATTATCACAATCTGCTAGCACCGATACACTAAGCACTTTTAGTTATGAACCTGAATCTGCTAGAAAAGCAATTGTTATAAGACATTTTCCATTTATTCTTGTAGACGATGCTGAATTTGAAAGAATGTTAAAAAGTGATTTTAATCCTTCTTTCAGAAAATTTTCTCATCAAACATGTCAAAGAGATGTTATTAAATATTATGTATAAGAAAAAAAAATTAATTGCTTATTTTGATAATCTTAAAAGTAAAATTTGTTTGACTTCTGATATATGGACTTCTTGCCAACAATTAGGATATTTATGTATAACTGCTCATTTTATTGATGATAATTGAGTTATGCAAAAAAAAATTTTTACTTTCACAAGGATTGAAGATAATCATAGTGCACAAGTTATTTTTGAAGTTATTTATAATCAGTAACAAATTTATCGTATTCAAGACAAGATTTTTACTATTACTTTAGATAATGTATCAAATAATAGCGGAGTTGTAAGTCATTTAAAATGTTATTTAACTTTATCATGTGAAGGTACTTTTTTTCATGAGATGTATGTGTCGTATCATAAATCTCATAGTACAAAGTGGTCTCCATGATATTAGATTTGTAATTGATAAAATTAGACATATTATTTATCATATAAAATGTGCTAAAAATAGACTTAGGACATTTGAAACTATGTGTAAAAAGAATAATTTAAAATGCAAAAAAATACCATATGATGTACAACATAGGTGAAACTCCACCAATAAAATGCTAGATAAATATAAAACTGTCTTAAATGACTATGTTAGTATAGATACCATGGGTTCATTATCGCATCCCACCAAAGAAGAATGAGAAGTCACTGATAAAATGAAAGATTTTTTGAAAGTTTTTTATGAGACAACTATGACTTTACATGGTAATTATTATCCAACTATTACATTTGTCAATGTTCATATAGTTACTATCAGTAATCTTTTTGAACAATATAGTATTGAACCCAAATTTTCTACTATTTTACATAATATACGATCTAAATTTAATAAATATTTCTCACCACTTCTTATATTTACTAGTTTTTGTATGTTAATTGACCATTGATTTAAAGAATTACAAGTGTTTTTATGTCTCAATATGGTAACTTAAATAATGAGCACATGAACCATATGAATAAAATAAAATATTATTTTGAAAAAAAAATTAATGGTAGTACACTTCAATCCCCCCTTAGCATTTAGTGATATTGTTGGTAGTACTAATAAAGGTAAAGATAAAACATTTATGCTAGCTTCAATTTTGACCAGAGGAGGTATGTCAACATCTAGGGGGTTAACTGAACTTCAGCAATATTACAATGCTCCATTGGTAGGTGCTGAAGATCCTGATTTTGATATTTTGGCCTGGTGGACAAAATATGAAAGTAGGCTTCCAATTCTTTCTACCATGACTCGTGATATACTAACAGTTTTTATGTCGACTGCAACGTCCGAATCTGCTTTGAGTACAAGAAGACGTGTCATTGATGAGCATAGGAGGTGCTCAAATGGAAAGACAGTGGAAGCCCTCACGTGTCTTCAAGATTAGTATGCCTCTGAAGCGAGAGATCAAAATATAGAAATAAATCCCCTAATACCAGAATTTGAACTTTTAAAAATTTAGATATTAAGACTAATGTATTTTTTTTATGTATTAAATATACAAGCTTTTCATGTACAAAAGTCTTTAATGGGTAGAATTGTGCAAATGATAGATAGGTGGGTAGATGTCAACCTAATTGGGATGTACTCATTCTACTGTAATGAAATTTCTCTTCTATTCATAAATAAAATTATTCATTATTTAATTTTTGTCCATTTTGATTTTGACTATACTTTTAATTCAAAAATATAATATACAAAAAAATTAAATAAACTTGTATATATTTTCAATAGAGCCCAACAAGCCCACCCAAAACAGGCCCGCCCAACAAGCCCAATAAAAGCCCGCCCAGTCAATCCCGCCCAATAGGTGACGGGCTGGGCTGCAGATAGCTTACCCCTACACTACCCAGCCCATGGACCGCCCTAGTCACACACATATTAGCATAAACATATATGTTAATATATATATATATATATGATCATTATTATATATTGTAATATTTTAATATTTGAGGAAATCTAATGCATTTTCCTACGTAACATGTAGGTACACTTTCTCAAATTTTGTGGGCGGGTTATTGGGGCGGACATCAATTTTCGGGCTGGGCTTCAGGCAGGGTAGTGGGTTTAGGGTGTTAACCCAAGCCCATTCTTAAAAGATATTGGGCTAGAACTTGAGCAGGCCAACTATCGAACTTCTGACATTTTTTCGGGCCGGGTAACACGACCCGTGGGTAACCCGGCTCATGGACACCCCTACTAATAATATAGTGTCACAATGAATTTTGTTACAAAAGGAATCTCCATAGTCATTTCCAATCAAAGCTATATTCTTTTTCACCAAGTTCTCAATTGAAAGATCTCCCTGATCTTTTGGCTTAGACACAACCTTCCATCGAATCAAATGATCCTTCCTTCCCTCGCCCACTCCTTCACATAGCAAATCTTTTATCAAACCCTCAATTTTTCTCACCACCAAATAAGACATTTTAAAAAGAGGTCATAAAATAGATTGAAATACTGCACAAAACAGACAAAATCAACGATAATCTACGACCTAGAAATACAAGATTTCTTCCACCCATCTAATCTTCTCCCTACTTTTTCAATAACAAGATCCCAAAAAGTCCTAGACATCGAATTACCACCTAAAAGAAGACCTAGGTACTTCAATAGCCAACCATCCAAAGAGCACCCCAACTCCAAAGCCAACTTACCTCTCTTCTTCTGACCATGCTCTTCTCCCCATCAGCCTTGAGTCTAGAGATTACACCAAACACCAATTTCAAATTTCTTAATTTCTCATCCCCCAAAGAAAAGAATATAATATCATCTTCAAATTGCAAATGAGATATTGAAATCCTTTCCCTCACAACCCCAAACCCCTCGACCAAATTACCCCTCTCACACCCTTCTAGTTACCTACTCAACCCATCCACCACCACAGTGAACAAAAGAGGTGATAACAAATCTCCCTAATAAAGCCCCCTAAATGCCTTAAATGTTCTCTTAGGTTTTCCATTCAACATAATCGAGAAATTCATCGACTCCAAACATCCCCTTATCCATTTTCTCTATCTCACCCCAAAACATTTCACCTCCAATACGGAATCCAGAAAATTCCAATCCACATGGTCATATGCTCTTTCAAAATCGATCTTCAACGCGATGCCCTCCCCCCCTTTGACCCTATATTCTTTCACAACCTCATTAACTACAAGAGTCATCCATAACTTATCTCCCCCTCACAAAAAAACCCCTGATATTTTGAAATTGTATTACTCAAACACTCCCTAAGCCTAATAAAAAGTACTTTGGTCATAATCTTATACAAAGTTTGACATCCAGAGTAAACTTTTTTCGGTATAAGAAATATAAATGCAGCATTAGTAACTCCATTGATCACACCCCCATGAGAAAACTCCTCAAACACCCACATCAAATCATCTTTCATCTCATCCCAACAAATCATCATTCTACCACACTCAAATACAATCCTCCTACCCTCCTCCCCCTCAAAAGGTCTTTCCATCCACTCTGTACTTCTTCCATCATCCTTCTACTACACTCAAATATATTCCTCCTAACCACATTTGATCTAGAACAACCATGACCAAAATATAGATTAGCAAAGACACTAACAATCTCCCTCTCGATAGTAGCCTCATCATCAACTATCATACCATTATCAAGCTTCAACTTATCAATGATCTTCCTCACCCTATTACCGTTTGCAACTTGATGAAAAAATATGGTATTATCACCTTCTCTCACTCATGTAATTCTTGATTTCTGTTTCAAACTAATCTATTATTTAAACACAACCTCTTCAAATTTATTCCTAACATCACTCCTCTCCCTTCTCAACTCTTCATCCAAACCCCTTTCTTCTTCAACCTTATCAATATCGACAATCCTTTCCAAAATGACCCTTTTCTCTTCACGAACGTCCCCAAACTCCTCTATATTCCACCTTTAATCTTTGTTTTATAAACTCAAGCTTTTTCATAAATTTTTACCCCTTTCACCCTTAAAATGCTCCCTCTGACCACCAAGGCCCAAGTCTCGCCCTAAAATCTCTATACTCTACCCACATATTTTCAAACCTAAAGGGACAAGGCCGTCACCTAAACTTAGAATCTGCAACGACTATTGGACAATAATCTGAAACCACTCAAGACAAAGTTTTCTTTATAAAACCAATCCTCACAACTACAGAAAGTAAGACTCCATCCAATCTTTTACATATCACCCTACTTCTAAAATTAGACCAAGTATATGCAAAATTGGCCAAAGGAGAATCCCTAAGTACAGTTTATTTAATAAAAGTATCAAAATCCCTCGTATTTTTTGTTATTCTTCCCCCATTTAACTTCTCCAACAAATACCTAATGACATTAAAATCCCTCCAATACACTATTGTGGACTACACAACCCAAACAAGCCTGCTAATTCTTCTCCCCCATAGACCCAGATAAGCCACCAATCATAGCGATTTCAATATTTGATTCTAATTGAAACTATAAATTCCCCATGAAGTGATTCTTCCACTACCGCAGACCTCTCATCCCAAATTATTACTATATTGTCTGAACTCCCCATTGAAGGAACAAAAACTCAATTCCTTAACCAAGACCCCTAAACATTCCTAATAACTTTCCTATCAATTATTTATAGCTTAGTTTCCAGTAACACAAAGCTCAACTAATCAATAGATCCTCAATTGAACTTCGTTTGCTCCAAGATCTTAACGTTCTATATTCCAACTAACAATCTTTATAACAAACAATAGACCCTCCCCAATCTTACTAGATTTCCCACCCTCATACTTAATCCTTGAATGTAGATTATTTAACACTCACCCCCTTGTTTTTCCTCACGTCTCACATCCTTCTTCTATTTTCCTTTCTTTTTGGATGGAACTAAGGACATTCATTTTTCCATAAAATCTTCCAAAACTATCCATTTCTTCGCATCCAACACAAAACAATTGGTATATTCAATATACTCACTCTCTATCCATGACCTTCCCCCATCCCCTTTTTCACCAGAACTCTCAATAGCCCCAGTCCCCAGTGCTCACAGCGTTTGAATATTCCCTGGAGCAAGATTAAATACGTAGAAACCATTATCAATACTGAAGTTGTGAAACAACTAATAGAACTAAAATTGGACCTTCCACCATCCCCATGGTTCCATTTTGGTCAGACATCACCAATTCCTTCCCATAAGATCCATGTTCATCGCATGTTCTAGAACCCACACCCTTTCTCTAATCAGACCCATAATGACCTACCCCATAATTGGAACCCCTCCCAAGAAAATAAGTTTACTACCTTTCATAGAATTAGACATTTCTCCCCTTTATGTCAAAAAAATCTTGTCATGTCAACAGACTTCCTCCGGTTGTAACCCATCTTCATTGCCAATATTGCATCGATACAACGTGTCCTTTGAGCTACTATTAGTGTCGTCACTATCTCTCAATTCCAGCGCAGCATTTTGGACATCATAATAACCTTCTTCAACCTTAAACGCCAATTGTCACTGGCCTTCTTCATTCACTCCTTCAAACCTAAAATCTCAAAGTCGTCTCTAAGACTGTCATACCCATCGCTTTTTCCTCCAACATCACTCAACAAATTTTCATCCTTACCTCCATCCATACTCCTACCATTTATCGTCGTTGATCCCTCATTGGCTCTACCCTGATGAACTTTGTTCTCTATGTGGAATTTATATTCCTCCAGAACATAGGACTCACAACTCAATCTGCCCGTAAATAATAGCCTTGAAAGCCCGAGTCTTCAACTTGTTAAAAAGAGGGTCATGGGCCACTCAATTTCTAGACCATGTCCAACTTATCATTAATTAAGTCAATCTTCTTGGATTTAAAGAGCCCAATTTAGAAAGTTTGTCATCCTTTTGCCCTAACTTAGACCCACTGGACCCATCTTGCATTCTAGAGCATCCCACCCACTTTTGAATTTTATTAACTCTGACAGCAAATTAAATTTTGGTCCAAACTTCGTAAATTTTGCTTAACCCCTCATTTTCCACATTCTTGCTCAATTATTGCTCTAGATTCTTTAAATTAAGCATAACTCCCAGCTTTCCATCTTCTGATTCTTTTCAAAATCAAATCACCCACCATTAACCCATCTTGGAAATTAGCAACATTATTGGCTATTTGGCAATAATTCCATCATTAATTATCTCCTCAACAGAAATCAAAGCTATGCTACTAAGTTGACCCTTTGGTGCACACATCTCCCCAAAACTTCTCCCTCTGCTACTACCATGTGACCCTCCTGAATCCTTAACTTCATCATCAACCAGTAGCTTGTAGTACAAACTTTTCATACTACCTCCCCCATACAACCTCTATCTCGCGCTATGACTAAACTAACCCATATTAGAGAATACCTTGATGTTAATGGGATATGATTTCCCATTGAAGTCATCTTGAAAGGCGTCTTGAGGAACCTCATTTGTGGCTTGTGGACTCGTATTCTAGCCGCATACAGATTAGCACGATTTTTAGTTTCCCGAGAACAATTTTCTTTCTTATAGATTCTCTCTGCCTGTATTTTATTTTCACAAAAAAACGTAGTTTTATTTGCTTGAAATGGTTGCAATTTCACTTCCCTATTCAGGGCCATAGCTAGAAAAATTTGTATCACATTCCAGGATACTAATAGGATGCTCCTAACACATACCACAACACACTTCCATCTTTCCTCCTCTGAAAAAAACTTCAACTTTAAAAATATTAGAACCTTTATGCTTCCTAACATGCCTACTATTCGTCCCTTCTGTCCCAACCACCACAGCCCCTCCTTGTTTTTTCTTTTCATTGACAGAAAGTGCCCAGTGCCATGCATGGCTTCTTCCAACATCCTTCGAAATGCTTCCCACCCCTTCCTTCAATGCCTTTAGGGATAATCAAACTCATTCTCCCACCATTTTTCAACATCTTACTTACTCTGGCAAACTCCTCAAACCTGCTACTATCCAATTCAATCCATACACAGAGACCATCAATCCTATATTTCCTGAGAAACACATCCTTACTGTTCCAACATAGAGCGCTAGAAAATGATTCATTCAACCATCTCACGCAATCCTTGTTCCATGAAAAGGATCCAACTCGATTCCATTCTGTTGTCCAGATCTACTGTTCAAGCTTAGTCTCCATTCTCCCATTTATAAATGTGTCTATGATATTTTATCTCTCTTCACAAGCAAAGCAACTCGAGGTAAAACAAGAATAAGACTATCAGCTCAATGTTAGAACATTGCATAAGTAAAATCAATAATTTTCCTCCTAAACGTTATATTTCAGGCTAACTATAGCCCGTACAAAGCCTGTCTTCAACATTCAAGCGTACAAGATATAAGACTATTGGTGATGTAGATCGTAGTAGAGAAGAATTAAGGATGAGAAAGGGAAGAAGAAGGGGATGAGAAAAGAAAGAATTTGAGAAGGAAACAAAATATTCAAAACCAGTCATTAATAAAAATCAAAGTCTAGTCTCACAACAAATATGTATCCCATATATATATATATAAGGAGTTCACAAATCCTATATATATAAGGAGATCACAAACCCTAAAATAAATAAATAATCAAAATGACAACTAAACTCTTAAAAGTTAAAAGAAAATACTTAAAAGATAAATACTAAATTACTCTCATGATTAATCTAAAATATCTATCCAATTGCTACACGATCCCCATCATTCTCCTCCGGTTGAAAAAAACTCTCTTTCGGAGAGTCTTCAAAGTAGAAGTACCCTACGAGAGCAGGATAAAGATGACATAATGCCTTATCTAAAATGAAAGAACCATCAACATCTTTCTATCGATCAGAATAAATGCAAGAATCATCTGTAGTAATATAAATTTGGTCACATAGCACATCATCTATTTAGCTCGAAATATGCGATGAAGTGAAAAGATAAGAACTAGAGTTAGTGTTGAGGAAGAAGCAATTCCACCTGTAGAAACACTGGATAACAAAATAGGAGGGTCTGGAGTACCTTGATTAAGTAGTAAGTCCTCCAAATAAAAATCTAGACTAATACTAACATTTAATGAAAAATTAAGTAAAATAAGCATTAGATCCAAATTCAAAAATAGCAAAACAATTCTCATTAGATTTGAACAAAAGACATTCAGTGGGACAAGACATCAATGACAAAGGAGTAACTGTAACACCCTGATGCTGAAAATAAAAAAATACAGACTCAATTGAACACTTGACAATAAATAAAGAATCAAAGTTAACACTCTCAAGTGAGGCAAAATCCATAACAATGTCAACAATCTCAGGTTGGGAAGAATTCGTAACAAAGTCATGATGACTTGGACAAGTAGACACAAAATAGTCACTAGTAGATTCTGCAAGAAATGACTCGATTGGCTTAATATCTTGCATAGGTGTAAACTTAACAGACTTTTTTACAATTTTCAAGACCAATGATGATTCAAGAATTGACACAAGCAAAGACTCACACACACTTTCTTTCGATATAAACTCTTATGGATGCAAAGGAGGAGAACTCTGATCTGATGAAATTGAATGAGGGAGTTGGAGGTCAATATGAGTAATATTTTTCTCTTTATCCGATACTAGCATATCTAAATCCTTTGCCACATTCAGATTAGGAAAGTATGAAGAAACAACATGGACATCATTCAAGTAATCATGATTCTCATATGTGGTGGAATTAAAATTGAAAGGTATCCTTTCACGCTGTTTAACAGATCGTGATTGAGAACCCATCAAGCTATAGTTGGATTTCTTATGAAATCTCTCAACCTTTAGAGATTATTGATAGGGCTGCAACTATCGTATTAAAAAGTGTATAGCTTGACCTCCCTACTAATTTTTTGTCTCAACACAAGAATAAACTAATTAATTGTCCAAGGTTCTTCAACAATGTCACACAAGTACATGAGATAATTGAACTGAACCAAATAATCAGAGACACTAGAAGAATGTTGTCTAAGATTGAGTCATTGGTCATAAACTTGATCCATGTAGGAAGTAGGCAAATACTTCTCTTTTAATTTATATCTCATTTCAACCCAAGTGATAGGTGATTCTCCTAAGGGGTCTAGACTTCTTTGGATTGTTTGCCAATACTGCTTGGCGGAACCCTCTAACATCAATTTAGCAAATCAAACGCAATGGGAATCCGACATGCCATGCCAATCAAAATGTTCTTTTAAATTAGCTAACCAATCCAAAAATTAATTGGAATCTAGAGTACCACAAAATGTAAAAGGATCTTTAATTGATTTAGCAATAGGTGTTGAATCCTTGTAGACATGCCTTACTTGCTATGATGATGACCTTGAGGAGGGACTCTTAAATTAGAGTAAATATATGGATTAGATGCATCATACATACTCATGAGTGAGTCTTGGAACAATGGAATGACACCAAAACAAATTCAAGAATGTAATTGACAAATGATTTGGACCCTTTGCAAATTTTTTAATTTTTCAATGAATAAAAATATTAGTTTCAAATTTCTATAGGAGTATGCATACCATAATCCAAGCTTTGTTTTGAGGGAATTCAGAAATTCAGAAACTTTTTGGGGATGATTATGTAATTTCTAAAACTTCTGGGAGTATTTCTGCAATTCTGGAACTTCTAGATAGTATTCCTACAATTTGCTGAAACTTATAGGGGTGATTCTGCAATTTTTTTGGATCTTTTGAGAATGTTTTTGCAATTTTGAAACTTTCTGGAGTGTTTTTATAATTCTTCTGGGGTGTTTCTGTTAAATACAAGCGTCAGAGATGAAATCGATCCTGAGTCAAGGATGAACAGTGCGTGCAAAGAGTACGCATGAACAGTGATTTCAACGGACGAATTTTTTCCCGATGAACAGTGTTGTTAAGATTTTTGTGATTTGTACGAATCGAAATTGGGCTCTGACACCAAATTGATGTAGATCGTAATAGGGAAGAATTAGGGATGAGAAACGGAAGAAGAAGGGGATGAGAAAAGAGAGGGAATTTGCGAAGGAAACAAAATATTCAATACCAGTTATTAATAATAATTAAAGTCTAGTCTCACAACAAATATATATCCCTATATATATAAGGAGTACACAAATCCTATATATATAAGGAGATCACAAACCCTAAAATAAATAAATAATTAAAATGACAACTAAACCCTTAAAAGTTAAAAAAAATACTTAAAAGATAAATACTAAATTACGCTCATGATTAATCTAAAATATCTATTCAATTCCTACACAATCCTCATCAATTGGTTGATGCACCAATACAGAAAAGGCCCCAAAAATGTGAATGTGTTCAATAAACAACATAAACAAAGCTCAACAGGCAAGTTTTGAATCAGGAACAGGACTTACCCAACTAACCAATGGAAAATTGAGCCATCAAAACTCCCACTAACAAAATATTCCTCATGAAATGGATGCCAAGCCAATGCTAGCAGATTGAAGAAAAAAAATCAGCATAAGTATCAGATATATTAAAAAAAAACTGCAGAGAAGGGGTCAGCAAAATAAATAAAGGTGCTAGTAAATATGGTCCACATATGACCTAGATTGAACTAGATAGAGAGCCACAAGAAGAATGATGGAATTTCTGCAAAGCACAAAAAATATATAGCACTAGCACTATTTGCGAGACCAAAGACCTAGTAACTAAATTTCTAATTCCATGCACTTTGATGTTACAGCACAAACATATTAACATGGATGCCCCTATGATGGTCCAGTGCAAGTGCAAAGGCATGATATATTAATCAAACAGATAAAGGCCATTGAAGCACTTGCAAATGATCGAAGTAACGTGACTCTTAACTATGCAAGGTATTTCCTTTAGGACGTGTACGTAGCAGCACTCTATTTTGTGCACTAGCTCCCATGTCAAGTTTTATTTTATCTTCACCAACAAGCACGACGCCTTTAAAAAGACCAAGTGTCCAACTTGCACGCAAGACAGATACCAATGCTTCTCAATCATTCTGCGACACAACTCCAACACCTCTTCAATCATGTCCTTAGTAAAATTATAGATCTTGATTTGCAACATGTCCTTGGTCCTTCTTGGACATCAGACCACATAAAATTGATAAACTTGAAGTTAAGATATGGTTTTCCAACAAGATAAAGAAGAATGATTCTTAAGAATGATTAACTTTAGAACCCTATAAAAAGTCATTATATATTTAAAAACAAAAGTATGACATGAAGATTTGATCAAAGAACGGAGCATTGGAGGATGATTAGAATCTCCTTAATCATGTAGTCTTTTTTCTGCTAGGTTTGTCTATACAAAATCAGTAACCATTCACTGTGGTGTACTACAAACATGGATATAATATTTCCTTTGCATGCTGTATAGATATAGACAGAGATAATGGGTACATAACCCATTTATTTGTTGTTGTATTCCCACTGTGTTTGTATCCTACTTTTTCAGAAATAATTGTCAACTTGTCCGTGCCATGTCATGTTTAAGCCCCAGTTCTTTCCCTTGATTCTTGATTTCAAAGTTGCTATACTAGACACCAAAACTATTTGTCTTCTAAAAAAATAAAAAATAAAAATTGACCTTTATTGCCTATTACGACTATTAGATTACCCAGTAAGCAAACATGATACGGTATCTTCTTGTAGTCAACTTATTTTAACAAGCCTATATGCAGTTCATTTTTCCTTGATCATTAATGCAATCACTACGATATTAAACCACCCGTGCTATTTATGCTGCAACTGTACTGTCAGCCTATTTCTTTTGTTTTTAGGTGTTTTATCAACCTTAAATTCATTTCAAGACAATGGAACCCCCAGTCAATACATAGACCGGAATTAAATGACCAGAGGCCAAGGAGAGAAAGGTAGGATTACAAGAAAGTATATTAGTGAAATGCTTGAAGAAGCACCAAGAAGAGATAAATGAAGAATCGGCTTAGGTTGTTTGAACATGTTTATAGAAGACATATTGCTACACCAGTAAGGGAGAATGATGTGATACATATTGATACAAATGCGAGGAAGAAAGGTAGACCAAAATTAACTTTGAATAAGATAGATGGTGAAAAATTATGATAGCTTACAGATTAACATTCATATTACCTTTACTTTTTGAAAAAAAATATACATATCACCGTTGATAGAGCACAATGACGGAATATGATTCACGTAGCTGGCCCAAATAGTTGGGAGTCCGGACAAGGTTTCATTGCATTGAGTTGAGCCATTTTCAATCTTTCTGGCATCAATTTTACATTTTTCTCTTCTTTCAAAAAACAGTCATTCAACTTTAATACTATGAAAAGTATAATAAATACATTCGAAATTCCACAAAATCATTAGGTTTTTTATTGCTATTAGTATAAACAATCTATGAAATTAAAATAAAAGGAATAGTGAATGCAATAACCAATCAAGGTCCTCTATCACAGGGAATATCAACTGAACATGTTACAGTTACACATCAACATAAAGAATTACACAAGGACTACTAGTATATGTGCATCCTACAATCATAAAGGGTAGAAATTTTAAAAAAGCACCGACACTGACCAGTCACATCCTTCCGATGTCCACGGAAAGATTCAAGCTCCTTCATCGCCCTTATGTCATAAAGCTGAAAATACAAACATGATTACTCACACAATAAAGAGGCAACAACCAAATGCAAGCCCTTTCAATTCACACAATAAATATAATGGAAGATGTCAAATTCCTACTTTGATGATTTGATCCTTCGAAGCAGTTAGCATCCAGTTACCGTTTTGATTCCATTTGACACAAAGAACTGTATTTTTGTGCCCATGACTGAAAACAACAAAATTAACTGCTCAGAAGAATTTAACTAACAGATATAAACTGCAGCTATGACATAAGGAATCCTTTACTAACAATGAACAAAGCTCCCTCCCTGACTTTGCATCCCAAAGTTTCACAAGGTTATCCTTCCCACCTACCAAAAGCCAAAGGCAAACAGTGTTATGTATGACTCAAATATTTTCAAGATTTCAAGAAGTTCACAAAAGGGATGTAGAACTACACACCTGAAACTAGTAAAGACTTAGTAGGATGCCAATCAACACTCTTCACATCCCAACCATGGCCTGCCTGAGTCCAAATCACATAAAAAGACTCTTACGTTATCTTGAGTTGAGTCTCTGATATTACCCATGACTACATAGTATATTTCCACCCCAAAAAGGAGAAAAAAAAACACAAAAAGACAAGATAATTGGCCTAAAGTCAAGCAAAAAATAGTTGTCCATCATACATCAAGCAGTTACTAACTAAAGAAGCAGAACAGATCATACAAAGAAAAAGCATATCGGATAGCGAGACACATGCACCCAATGACTTAAGAAATTTATTTTTCAAAAATGACAAGCCCTTTTGAGCAGCGTTTTGCACGCTGAGAAATGCCCAATTTGTCTTCTCAGACTTGATCTATGTCTTAATCCACCCAAGGCGGATTCCTAAACAAAAGGGCCTCCATGCACTTATTGAGCCTAAAATTTTCCCCTGGACAATAAGGAAATTCCACATGCATAATTAAGGGAGCCAGAGAAAGGTGACTAGAACAGTGAGCAAAAAGAAAGAGGTCTTAGGTTCTTCTTTCCTAACCACCCGAGTGCCATCTAGCTCTTGGAAAAGGAAGGGGAAAGCCTAAGTTAAGTGGAGATCCCTTTTTTATTAATAGGAAGTGGATGGAGGTTGGTTGTAGAGAAGAGAGCAAGAAGTCCAAGTCCTATCCTTACTATCCTAACTCCTCTTCCTGCTATAAGAGAAAGGCCTTCTCCCATGAGTTGTTTGTAGTCATTTTTGCTTTTAAGGACGATAATGGCCCCTCATAGGAGTGGGTAAGGTGGTAAGCTCCTCGAAGAGGGGTGAGCAAAATGGATTCACCAAGTATGAGATCATATCTATGAATAATGCCACTCTCTCTCTTTGATCAAGAGATATCATAAACTTCCTCAAGCAGATCAGAATTTTGGCAAGTTGTCATCATATAGTTGTCCTAGAATCAATAGCATTCCATTAGGAGGCTTACACCCATTTGCATTAATTTATCTAAAGTTCAAACAAAACCAACTCCCAAAAAGCAATTACAACAACTATTCATGCCATCTGTTTATGTGTTCTAACATAGCCTACATTGATACTGGTTTCTTATGTGTCATAGTTAACGATGCCAACTTTATCACTAGTTAGCATGCATCCTGTTTGTATAAACAAATCTCTTTCAAAAATAACCACCAATACACTGATAGTCAGTCACCTACCTCATCGTCCGTCAGTGACTTAGGGGTTGGGCATTTCTGAACAATCCCCATGATGTCATAAATCACATTCAATGAATTGAAAGGTGAAGGATTTTTCCTTTTTGATAGGATTCACTTTGGTGGGAAATGCTTCAAAATAAGGAGCATTAGGCAGTACTAAAGAACAGATTTTTTTTAGGGGGGAGGGAGAGAGAGAGAAGAAGGTGAGAAGAGAATAGGAGAAAGAGAGGACCAAAAAAGAAGATGGAAGAAAGAGAAGGGAAAAGGAAGAGGAATGGAAGTGAGAGGAGAGAAATCTAAATTCCATTGAGTCAACAACTCTAAAATTAAATCATCATCATTATAAACACAAAAGGGTTGATTGAAGCTAAGGTTGAAGATTAGAGCCTACAAAGCACTAATACTTTAATCGTGGTAACGTATCCGTATCGGATACCGATACTGGTTGGATACTTGTGAATATGTATCGGATACTTTCCACACGTATCAAATAATTAATAAAATATTATACTTGTCGGATACACCTTGGATACGCGTATCTCTATGGTGAATACATTCATCTTATACTTAGCGAGGTGGGTTGTTTAGAAATCTTGAATCATACAAATGGGGATTCCTCATTTCAGGATGTTCATTCGGACGTGCGTCACATATATCACCAGATTTGTCAATTCTTTACGATTGAAATGAGTTTTTATGACATATGTTAAAAGCCAATGAAGTCTATTTAAATTAAATGTTAAATAAAAGTTGAGGATTCTCGAAGGGTGACTTGTCTTCAACTTTAGAATTACATAAAATCTTGAATTTAAAACATCATTGAGTAGTCATATGTCAGTAACATAAATTATTTTAGTTTGGATGTGTTTTATTTCTTAATCCCTCATATCCCTAGTGTTGCAATAATATTCTAATATAATATATATATAAATAAATGTATCCTAATTGTACCTGTATTCTACTTTTTAAGATTTTGTTGTATCATTGTATCCATATTGTGTCCTATATCCGTGCTTCCTAGATTAAAGCTCATGGATTAATTTTAGTATTATTTCCCAATTTGGAACTTATTGGTTGTATTTTCTAAATTGATGTATTTAAATATCCTTATAATTTTTTATGTATTTTTTCATTTGGGTCTCCCACTCTCGTCTGGATCAGTTGATAGGTAATGCAAAAGTATTAGATGAAGCTTAGGTTGAATATAAACATTTTGAGAATTGTTTCAATACTATTTCCTAATTTAAGAAGCATTGGTTTTTATTTTCTTAATCTACGTATTAAAATATCATCATCAAGATTTTATGTAATTATAAATATAGTGGATGTAGGGCATTTCCAATAAATATGGTCCTTAGTGTAAAAATTTAGTCAATTTTAGCAATATCAAATTGAATTGGATTTGGATCTCTCTCCTCCCTCACATCTATTTATGTTCCTTTCCTTCTATATTTTTTCCTTCTTCTCTTCTTTCTTTTTCTCACTCTTTCTCCCATAATCTATATTCTTTGGCCCTGAATCAATTGGTAATCAAACCCAACTATCGTCGGGTGTTGCTTTTGTAACGCCAACAGACATTGAAATCCATATCATGGTCGGCTAATAAACCACCATTATCATCATAGCTTTGTCAGTTTTGTCAAAAAAAATTCCATCACCCCTTTGCATGGATAAAATCCACACTGTAACTTTGTGGGCACACAGATGTGAATAACCTATTGCTACCACATGTGTTTTCACTATCCATCGACATCGTGCATGTGGACATCTTCTTGTTGGAAGATATGGAAAGTTTTTTTTTCCCCAGAAAGTGATATGGAAAGGTTAGACATCCTTTGATTTGTTTTTGTCAGTTTCTCGTTGAGTTGCACACTCAATTAGATTCAAGTTGGAGGTCATGACTCATGAGGTTGAAGATGACCAAAATCTGATATTGAGTTGATCCGATCCAACAAGTTTAACCCAAATCCCACTCTTATTGCAACAAGTTTACAATATCTATATAGAAAAAGTTATGTTATGGTCCAGCCCACTGGTCATGACTTCTGGAATGGCAATGGGTCACTTATTTTGCCCAAGCTCTGCCTATACACAAAAGAACAAAATCCCATGCCCATATTTTCCCTGTATGGGTGGGCACTGCTCAATGCCACCCTATATATTATCAGTATAGATAAGCAGGAAAATTTTTTGTGAGTGGGACAGGCAATGAATTGATTACCATCTTGTCAAAGGGTATCAGCTTTGAGACATATAGAACATGATATTAGAGCTTTGGTTCAGGAGACTCTTAGCATGGCTTTGTGACATAGGCTGCAAGCCACGTGCCAAGGCACAATAGGAAAAAGAAAAGACAAAAAAAATCCAGGAGGTAAGAGAAGGAAAAAGAAGAGAAAGTAGTGTCAAACATTTGCCAGATCTCAACCAACTCTTATCAATGGTGCCAAAGTCAGAAACTAGTCTGGACATCAGTTTTGTCTTCATATAGGAGATGCATCCCAACGAACATTCCAACACACTGCCCTAAATGTATTTTCTGTTCCCAATACCCAAAGAGAGTCCCATGTACATTGACTACAGTCTGACAATCATACGGCTCTGCTAAAAAGTCAGGTATCAAAACGTATTCCACCAATATTATGTCATTTTACACGAAAACAAATCCACAAAGCACCCCCAACAAGAAACAAGCCACACATGCTTGAAACAAGAAGAAACTAAATGGTCATGCTATTGCATGGTTAGAAAGACAAGGGCATGAAATTGTATTCTTTGCATAGATAAAGCCTAACAAAATTGCAAAATGTAAATTAAAAGTAACAGTTGTTGTCAAGTATTGCCAAGATTTGGGGCCAATAAGCTCCTTGTATATCCATTTTGACATTTGAGGGACATTACCAGATAATGAGCGCTCTTCTTGACACCTAGCAAAGTCCCAAACTTTAACAGTAGTGTCATCAGAGCAGGAGCAGAACTTCAAATCTGTCCGACAGAAGCTGTTCAAAAAATCGAGCATTACAATTTGAAATGTTTCGTGGAGAAAAATGTGTTGCTGTTTAAATCTTTTGTATTTCACAACTAAAGCAATAAACCTAAATGAACAAATGGAGGGCAAGGCAACCCATGTGGACAATTGATATACACTAGAAAAGAGAAATTATGAATCCTAAACCATAACTATCAAAACTAATATCCTGATTTCTTTTGTGTAAGGACACCCTCAAAGACAGAGTTCTACCTTAAGTCACGGACAGATTCTTTATGTGCAGATTTATTGGCCTTCACATTGTTCATATTGTTTTGCCAATACCTACAGATGCCACCATTATAAAAATTAATACAAAGGTAAAATTGTCCAATCAACCAAAATAAAAGGAAAACGCTTAAGAAGATTGCCGAAATATATCAAATAATGCATTTACTTTATTGCGCCACCATCGTCACCAGTGACCATCCAGTTCTCATTGTAACTCCATACCATAGACCTGACTGCTTGATCATGAGCCTGCACATTAATAAAGGTTCCAACACATATCAATTTGGGTTCTTTTATAAGTACTGAAAATAGGAGAAAAACCTCAAACTGCATACCTGCAATATCATCTCAAAATTAAATGACTGCCCATTCCAAAGAGTGAATTCCCCACTTTGAGAGCCTGTTATAAGACGCCTCCCACTAGGAGTCCACTTTAAACAAAGACATGGTCAGGAACCAGTGAAACAGAAAAAAAAAACAAAAAAATCCATTGCATCATTATGTACTACTAATGTTGACAACAAACGGATTCTGCTAAGCCTCATAAACTGGTCTGCTTATGATATTTTATAGCAAATTGAACAAAAGAATGCAAACAAGACGGCCAAAAATTAGGCTTCTACAAAGATAAAATTAGCATTTGCAATTATTCACTTCAACAAGTTTGCAGCTTCCAAAGAGGACTTTCCAAGAAGAAGCCACCCGACCTAACTTCTACTAAATAACTTTTCATTGATGACCTTCTAGAAGCCTGTCATTATAACTTCAGCAATAATTCTTCAAAAAGGGCCTTTGTGGGCAAGGAAACCATTTGAAGCTTCCCCCAAATACATATAAGCTAAATTCTTTAAACCTATAAAAGCACTAAAGGGCGGTCACAATTGCGGAAACAGTCTCTCCGCATGCAAAGGTAAGGTCATGTATGTTTGAGTGTCTCTAGATGCATAGGGTTGCCCTTTAGCAGGATACAGTCCATGGGTTCCATAACAATATTCTACTCGTTTGTATTTTGTTTCGCTTCTGTTTGTATCTCCGCCCTCTAACTTCAATTCTATTTTTTTTTTCTTTTTCTCAAAGATTGAATGCAGTATTTTCAATTTGGAATGCTCTGTTATTTCTGAAAATTTTGAATTGGATACTAATTCTCGCTCAAATTTGGGTTCATATTCTTAAACACTTTAGCTACTCGAAATTTAGGGGAAGAACATTTACTTGTTTCACCATAACTGCATATTGCTCCAGAAAGTTAGAGAATAAATGTTATAGTATTTCTAAAACAGGTTGTATTCATGTCACGCATGGAAATATAAGAGAAATATGTGTATCTGTCTGTGTGTGCAGAGAGAGAGAGAGAGAGAGAAGGGCTAAGAAATTATGCATCTCAAATCCAACTCACCAAAACACGATTAATTGAACAACGATTTTTGTTCAGAGATGTATGAACAAACTTCGCAGCAAAACCCGTGGATGGATTATCAAGATAGGCAACTGTGGGCAACATCTGCATCAACGATCAACAGAAATGACATTTCTAGACTATATCAAAATAGAAACAAAGTTTGAATCAATGCAACGAATTGCGAAAGCAATTACAATGTGATTGACAATAACAATCTAATGTAACTACCATCCACGGAAGGATCCACACAAACGAGAAGAGTGTCATTTTTTTCTTTTATAAAACAATAACATTATCAACAGACAAGAAAGAAACAAAATACAGATAGAGAAGATATCCTCAAAAGAAAGAAAGAACAATTTAAAAATGCAATGCAAAAAACTATTTGAAAAAACAAAACAAAATAGAACTGCCTTCCAACCCTGCTGAATATCCAACAGGGGCATCTCATTGAAATTCCCTATAAATATGCACATGAAAAAGCGAGGAACACAATTCTATCCCTACTAAATGGAAGAGCACAATCCTGAACAATTCTTGCATTTATCTTTAACCAGATTCACCAAAGAACTGCCAATGATGGAGAATTCCACAGAACATTAGCTTACTTGCTCTTCCCAAAGCTCCAAAACTTAATATACCACAACAACTCCACTCTAGACGAACAAAACCAAAACTTTCCAATCACATTAAACAAGTTACTTCACAAATTCCCACGCAAAAGCACAGTAACGGAATAAAAGAATATTTGCCTCTCCGGTCCTCAAACACGTTAAGCAAGTATCAAGACTTAAAGCACAGATAGATGGGCGGATAGTAAGATGAAAGAGGGAGGGGAAGAGAGAGAAGAGAAGGGAATGGGAGGGATACATCATTTCATCCGCCCAAATTGAGAGGAAAGGAGAAGGAAAAGAGGTCTGACCTTGATGCCAATTGCCAAACCTACACTCATATACACAGTAAAGAGAGACAATAGATGGGAGAGAAGGAGAGAGGACACTGAAACCCCATCACTTTCTCTTGACTTTTTTGCCCTTTCTAACATTACGATTGTTAAGCTCATAATTGTTGAATGACATAAAACCTCTTCCATTCCCTTCCCTCCCTCCTTTCCAACTAGACATACAACAAAAAAGACTCCTTCGCTCCAAGGGAAACAACTTTAATCCCTCCTCGCTTACCTTCCCCTCCAATTCCCCCCCCCCTTTTTTTTCTTTCCCCCAACCACTAGCAAACATAGCATAAAAGACAGACATATTGTCATCATCAATGGAACAAGAATATGCAAAAATAGCATTAACCCACATCGATGGCTGCTGCTGGGGTAGGTTGTAACACTGTTCTGTCCCTCGAACCCTGCTGCCACATACGAATCTGCATAAACAATCAAAATAAGATTAGCAAGATCACAAGCAAGCCAGCCTCCATTAAAATAACAAGAGCATCAATAATCCAATTCCAAAGTAAAGTGAATGCATGTGAAAATGAAAATCAGGACAACAGTAATGTTTTCCTGTGGTGGCAAAAAACTATACACTGCAAGGAAACATAAAATAGGAAACCACTGTATGCTGAACAAAAGCATCCAATAGAAAACAAAAACAACAAAAAGAAAAGGACTAGGCAATCAGAGTATCTCCAACAACTAATGAATGGCACGGCCAGCCAAACAGATGCATCCAGCAATTGTGGATGAATGCCAAAGTCTGTAACGGCTATTATAGTGCTAATTATAATGTCAAGTTCCAGATGAAACTCTGTACACATGTCTCGGACCGTTGCCAGTAGATTCACCATTCTAAACAGCAGTGAAATAGGAAACAACATCCTAATAACTTATTGATTGTGATTCAAATATTCTTCATTTGATTTCTAAGGATTCAAATTCAAGAAATAGACTAATCATACCCAGACTGGACCAATTCATCAAGCTCAATAAATAGTGGCCATGTGCTATAGCGGTCATGTTATCTATTACGACAGTAAGACAGTTTTAAGTAAAAGCCTGTGCTTGTGCTACCTATTTTTCCACAAAGCATGTAACTAGGCAGCTCTGGAAAACCCAGTTGCTAATCTCTATCCCACTCCTACGAAAATATATATAAAATCCCCTTAAGGAGACAAACAAGGGATGGGACTCATAAACTGTAATGAAAAATAATACCCAAGAACTTCAACCATTGAACCACATTTAATTGCTTTCAATTTCTTCTCTTTTTTTGGATAGATTTAAAGTATCTATGCCAAGAAAATAGGTAACAACGTGATTACAAACCATGTCAATCAAGCATGCAAGTATTTACCAGCAAAATTCTGCCGAAAGAAGCATGTATGCGAAAGAAAACATAACTAACCAAAAATCTCTACTTTTTAGTAACCAGGTGCTCACTGTGTTGTTTCAGCCTATTTGGCTGCCATGTGTCGAGCGTTCCTGGTCGGGTTAGTTTTATATATCACACAAAGAATAGTCCATCATTCTAAGATTTTCAATCGCATCGCTCTAATGAGTCTGTTCCACTAGGACTGAGAAGCAGGGATATATATTTCTGGAACAGACACGGGCATGACACAAGTGTGCCATGCCAACACAGCAAAGATCTTGAAGGAGCCTGCTTTGATCTACAACTAATTTACTAGGATTCTCTGTTCTATAAACTTATTTTTCCTTGGACCACTTATTGACTGGATCACATAGGCACACAATTATAAAAGGAGTTAAATTTTCCTTTTGGATGGAAAAGTATATTATGAAAGACAGTAAACACTTGATAACAGTTCTGTTAACCATTCTATAACATAACTCTGAGCTACAAGCATACAATACCATTCTACTAATGCAGCCAGGAAAAACAAATAAAAGGGATATATGATGATAAGCCAAATCATAAGCATGTGTTGGAGATACAATCCATCACAAATATGTGGAACCATGGATGGTAACCATGGAACACAGTGAAGTCAGTGAATAAAATCAGTCAAGTTGAGACAATGTGACATGGCATCTCTAAAGAAGACCAAATATATCCCACCCAAATGGGTTGAAGATTCGTAGCTTACAAAAACAATGCACAGCGGGTTATATTTCTTCTGATAAGAAAAAAGGAAGGAAACAAGCAAACAAAAGAAAAAACAGAGAGTGATGAATAATACAATAAATATCTTCCTAATACGAGTCATATAAAGGTGCAGTCATGAGACATAAGGACGAGTGTAAGTAGCACAAAAGGGATCAATAACTAAGAACAAAGAATTTCAAAAAAATTATCCACTTCTAGGTAAAATGCTACAAGAACTAATTTGTAAAAAATTCAAGCAAAATGTATCCACAAAGATCTGTAGAAACTAATCTAAACACAAATTACCTGCATATATCGGACAACAGTGCTTGTATAATCAACAGCTCGCCTTTGGCCAATCTTTCTCATTCTTTTCGCAGCAAAACTGTCTGCGTGGGCTGCAAATGAATGGGAAGTCAAACAAGAGCATTAGCTGCCACCACCAAAGTTCTCATAGGGTAACATCAAAGAATCAAGATTTCAATTTGGTGCATACTTTCGGCCAGGTCAAAAACAAATACATTTTAAAAACATAATTGAAATGGAGAAACAAATTGCAGAGGTGTGGAAACAATTAGAAACAATAATTATAAGCTCTTTATTTATGTGGATAAGCTAGTAGATTGATTAATTGAGTATGTTTTTTATCTAAACATCCATCTGTACTAAATGACATCAATTTGAATAACAAAAGTAATGGTTAATGTGAAGTGTTAGCACAATTCAAGCTCATGATATCGACAATCGATTAGGAAGCATCGAGACACATCAGCCAAAACATTGTGACATGGTATTGGGTAATATACATGAAATACTAAATAGAAGAAAAAGTTGGGCGTGCCCAAGCATTTGGACAGTATCACAAGCTTCAGAACATAGTAAACAATGTCAACCAATATGTTGTGACTCAATCGAGTCTTTCGAGACATCTCTAAGTCAACTGCAATTCTTACTCGACTCATGGTTTACACGAAGCTTGTATAGGACTCAGAACCGAAGGTATCATTCCAGATACAACTCGACCGAATAGTATTAATATCGGTTGATACTTTAAACCATGAGCGAAAGTCATCACAACTATTATCAAACAATTCATTTTTACTAAACAAACAAATTTAGATGATTTTGAGGACCTATAATATGTGGTCAAAACAAAGAACCTATAATGTAAATAAAGTGTTCATGATCATCCCCTTGTTACATATACATTGTTCTTACCACCACCTCCTTCCTTGAGTCACGCAAGAAACGGTGCCAACTCAGTCGAAAACTTTTGAGAGATTAACAATCAATTCCAAACTTTTCAACTCATTGATGAACATGAAAATTTTGACTTTCAATCATTGATTCTCACAATATCACCAAGAATCTAGTTTCATGATAAGCACGATAAGATTAAGAGGTAATCCAACACTGCTCAGACATAAGTTGTAGAGTCGGTGCTTTTAGCCAGTGATGGAAAATGTGTCAATGAGGTTATACTATTTATTGAATGACTTAGTCGGAAAGTAGTTAATTGAGCCTATTTATCAAGACTATCATCCCTAGTCCAAATTTATGCAATTGATTGTTCCTCTACATTATGGTTCCTCTTCGCTATGATCAAATTGTCCTCCATCCTCAAAGTAGTGAAAAGTGTACTATGTTTAGCAAAAGCATAGGTCTCAATGACAAACATCATATCTTTAGTCAATCATGCCTATTTATGAGTTGTCTTGTTTCCCAACCGACCACTAAACATCGTACCTACTCTCTCCAATATTTTGACTAAACAAAGTTTGGATTATATTCAATCTTTTGTTATTACTAGCAATACACGACGTGCAATTAATCTGTATTATAATTATTGCTAAATTTAATTATTAATTTATTTTATAAATTTTTGAATAACTAATTTGTCATTTATTTAGGTATCTCTCCAACCCTTTTGGGCATTTGCACATCTAATTATATTATAAAATTATTAATTTTTATTTTATTAAACAGATTGATTAGATCGCTCATAATATTAATATATTATTATTGCATACTAAAAAATAAAATATAAAATATATTGGACCGTAATATTCAATCTGGTAACTACATTTGTATAATAATTTAATATATATACGACTTTACTTCTTCATATAAATATAGATAATTGCATGTAATTATACTATTAATAAATAATTTCAAAAGAATTTAGAAGTCCTTATAAAAAGAGTCCAAAATAAATTGAAAGTCAAATAAGTGTAAAAAAAATTAGATGAAAATATATAAGTGGGTATAATTAACTTTATTATAATAATTTGGAAAAAATTTCACAAATGCTAACATTTATAAGTAGTATAGATAACTCATCTAAATTCTGCAGAATTAGATAATATAATAGCGAGAAGTTTGCAATCCCCATGCTGTCACCGACTAGAGAATGCATGGTCCCATTTTGATAACAAATTCTAGACATCTAATTATTCCTCAAACTACTCACGCTCACTCAAAGCACAAGGGAACCATAGATGCTACTATCCACTTTCATAGATAAACATATACTCTTATGCTTCAGGTAAGGGACCAACATCCGGCAATGTTGGTTCTAGCAAGTTTGTCACAAGCCAGCATAAGGAATCTCACCAGATGGCTCGCTATTAACAGATTAAGAGATAGAACCATAAAAAAAATCAAGCAATTACTACATAATGCAAATCAAGACAGCAGCATATGGCATTCTAATCTCACTCTAGCCAAGCCAAAATTATGAATTGCAGCTCCTAAATTTAAGGATGTGGCTGCCCCTGACACTAGTTCTTTTCATTTGTTATGGAATTTCCGTTAAATATACAAAGCCTTAAGTTCATTGATGCTTCATGTTCTAAAATTAACTTCCCTAAGAGACTACAAAAGACAGGTGAAAAACTATTGCTATGGCTAAAGAAGGACATTTTTTACCACCGAATACTATTCCTAGGTCTTGGCTATAGCATGAAAGATACGTTTTTTGTTGGCCTTTGTGAATTAGCAACATTATAGACAAATCCCATCCTTCCCTCTCATACACAATCATCACATCTTAGCACGGTTCATTATTTGTTTTCTCAACGGAAGAGACACCAGTATTGTGAAAAGCAAACCTAAGTGAGAAGCGAAGCGAAGCGAGCCTTAGTCGCCTTGAACATCCCAGGCGAAGCGAACATCCCAGGCGTAGCGAGGATAAGTAAAACATGGAAAAAACGAGCCTAGGCGATGAAGCAAATAAGTGAGCCAAACGAGAAAAGCGAACGTTTAACTGCAATTTTTTTATTATCCCCTTCTCCTCCTCCTTCCTTAACATTAACCAAACCCTGACAGAGATTATGTTATGTGTATATATATAAAATAAATTAATTGATTCATCTAATAATATCATATGACAATCTGTCTTATTATGATTAGATGATGTTGAATGCTCAGTTTTGATGTGAATGTTCTTGTTAATCAATTTGTTAAGTGTTTTATTTGATTAATCAATTTGTGAGTACTCTATTTAGTGATAATATTAATCAATCACGGGAGAAGTCGGACTAACATTTGCTAACTTTACATTTAGATGACGTGATTATGTTAACTGATTATTTTTAGAATGCAATAATGTTCAATATTTAATATCTTATCTATTTAAAATTTGTTGATGGTTGTTTTAGTTGCATTTAAATATTTTGTACTTGTAAAGTTAAAACTTAAATATTTATGAGTAATCAAAGTATCAAAATAAAATATTGGCTTATTTTTTATATTGTTCGCTTTGCTTCAATGAAGCGCTTCTCGCCTAGGCCCTTAAGAGACCGATTCGCTTTACACCTTAAATAACACTGAGAGACATCATAATTGTCTAAAAATTTTGAAATAACTCATTCAAAAATTAGTGGCACAACCTATTTATAACTTCCCAACGATCATCTCCTTAGATTGATCTATTTTCCTCACTTGCAACTTTGGAAACCTCAATAAGGCTTAATATAAGTTGATTGTTCCTTATTTTTAATCAAATTGGGACATCTAATTCCTTTTAACCCTAAGTTGCTAACTAATGATTGAGAGATTTAACTCTCCTTATCCAAATTGCATGACCCTACTCACAACCCAAAAACTACTTCCGCCATTACCACTATTATATCTCCACAAAAATGCATACATGATTTTAATGGTAGTAGTAAGAAATCTTTTGATCCCAACCACCAAAAAGCTCCCAAAGGAGAACTGATGGGAATCGTGTAGGAATTGGATAGATATAATAGATTAATTATGATAGTTATTTAGATACTTTTAATATTTATCGTTTAAATAATTTTTTTTAACTTTTAAGGGTTTAGTTGTCATTTGAATTATTTATTTATTTTAGTGTTTGTGATCTCCTTATATATATAGAATTTGTGAACTCCTTATATATATAGGGGATACATATTTGTTGTGAGACTAGACTTTGATTATTGACTATTGATATTGAATTTTCTTTCTAAAATTCTCTCTTTTCTCATTCCCTTCTTCTTTTCTCATCCCTTTTTTCTTCTCTTCTCATCCCTTTCTTCTTCCCTTCTCATCCCTAATACAATCTACATCAATTTGGTATCAGAGTTCAACTTCAATTCGTACAAATCACAACAACACTGTTCATAAAAAAAAAAAAACTATGTCGCGTGAAATCACTATTCACGCGCACTGTTCACACAGTTCATCAGCACTATCCAGTTTAAAAAAAAAAATTCCAGAAATCAAATTTCGGTCCAAAAAAAAAAAAACAAAGTTACTGTTCATCCGAAAACATTGTTCATCAGTGAAAAAAAAACAGAGCCAGCCAGCCAAAAAAAAAAAAATTTATCAAATTTCGTCACTCGCTGTAGCAGTAGCCTGGTGGGTTAAGTATTGACCCAAAGTTCCCAGCATATTCAGCAAATTACAGAAACATCCCCCATAAATTCCAAAAATTACAGACACATCCCAAGAGGTCTTTAGAAATTACAGAAACACCCCAAAAAATTTCAGAAGTTACAGAACCACCACCAAAAAATTTCAGAAATCACAGAATCACCACTAAAAATTTCAGAAATTGCAGAATCTCCCCCCCAGAAGTTCCAAAATTACTTAAACGATAAATATTCTTCTCTTTCAATTTGCAAATGATCCAAATTATTTGTCAATTACATTCTTGAACTTGTTTTGGCATCATTCTCTTGTTCCAAGAGTCATTCATGAATTTCTCTAATACGCATGATTCAAGAATCTCTCCTCAATGTCATCATCATAGGAAGTCTAAGAATGTTTACATGGAGTCAATCCATATGACCAAACGAGTCAAAGATCCTTCTATATTTAGTGGCACTTTAGATCCTTTTGAATTCTTGGATTGGTTAGCTAATTTAGAAGAATATTTTAATTTGCATGGCATGTCAGATTCCCATTACGTCCGTTTTGCTAAATTGATGTTGGAGGGTTCTGCCAAGAAGTATTGGCAAACAATCCAAAGAAACCTAGACCCTTTAGAAGAATCACCTATCACTTGGGTTAAAATGAGATATAAATTGAAAGAGATGTATTTGCCTACTTCCTAAATGAATCAATTTTATGACCAATGGCTCAATCTTAAACAACATTCTTCTAGTGTCTCTGATTATTTTGCCCAGTTCGATTATCTCATGTACTTGTGTGACACTGTTGAAAAACCTTGGACAATTGATCAGTTTATTCTTGGGTTGAGACCAAAAATTAATAGGGAGGTCAAACTATACACTTTTAATACGATAATTGCAGTCTATCAATATGCTCTAAAGGTTGAGAGATTTCATAAGAAATCCAACTATAGTTTGATGGGTTCTCAATCACATTCTACTAAACAGTGTGAAAAGATACCTTCTAATTTTAATTCCACAACATATGAGTATCATGATTACTTGAATGATGTCCATGTTGTTTCTGCATGCTTTCTTAATCCGAATGTGGCAAAGGATTTAGATATGCTAGTATCGGATAAAGAGAAAAATGTTGCTCATATTGACTTCCAACTCCCTCCTTCAATTTCATCAGATCAGAATCTTCCTCCTTTGCACCCACAAGAGTTTATATCGAAAGAAAGTATGTGTGAGTCTTTACTTGTGTCAATCCTTGAACCATCATTGGTCTTAAAAATTGTGAAAAAGTCTGTTGAGTCTACACCTAGTCATTTATTGTAGAATCTACTAGTGACTATTCTGTGTCTACTTGTCCAAGTCATCATGACTTTGCTACGAATTCTTCCCAACCTGAGATTGTTAACATTGTTCTGGATTCTGCCCCACTTGACTTTGTTAACTTTGTTTCTTTACCTGCAGTCAAGTGTTCAATTGAGTCTGTACTTTCTTATTTTCAACACCAGGGTGTTATAATTACTCCTTTGTCATTGATGTCTTATCCCACTGAATGTCTTTTGTTCATATCTAATGGGAATTGTTTTGTTATTCTCAATTTTAGATCTAATACTTATTTGCTTAATTTTTCATTGAATGTTAGTATTAGTCCAGATTTTTATTTGGAGGACATACTACTTAATCGAGGTACTCCAGAGCATCCTATTTTGTTATCAAGTGTTTGAACGGGTGGAATTGTTTTTTCCTCAGCATTAGCTCCAGCTCTTATCTTTCCACTTCCATCGCATATTTCAGGGCAAATAGATGATGTGTTACGTGATTAGATTTACATTGCTACTGATGGAGATTTTTGCATTTATTTTGATCGATGGAAAGATATTGATGGTTCTTTCACTATAGATGAGATATTATGTCATCTTCATCCTGCTCTCTTGGGGTACTTCTACTTTGAAGACTCTCCGGAGGAGAGTTTTTTTCAACCAGAGGAAAATAATGGGAATCGTATAGGAATTGGATAGATATGATAGATTAATTATGATAGTTATTTAGATACTTTTAATATTTATCGTTTAAGTAATTTCTTTTAACTTTTAAGGGTTTAGTTGTCATTTGGATTATTTATTTATTTTAAGGATTGTGATCTCCTTATATATATAGGATTTGTGAACTCTTTATATATATAGGGCATACATATTTGTTGTGAGACTAGACTTTGATTATTGACTATTGATATTGAATCTTCTTCCTAAAATTCTCTCTCTATTCTCATCCCCTTCTTCTTTTCTCATCCCTTTCTTCTTCCCTCTCATCCCTAATTCTTCCTTAATACGATCTACATCAAGAACACTAAATATATGCAAGAATCGCACTCAAAAAAGTTGGAGTCTCTAACAGGTCCATTTTGTAGAAAGGATGTATAATTCTTGATAGTTCATCATTTTTTTCCTCGGACAAGTAACATACAAGAGGTTCCTTCAGCACCACCTCCCTTTTATTTTGATTTATAGAAATTAATTGTTTTTCAGATGGCAAATTTCTGTACATGGTGTAAAGACATAAGAGTTCAATTCACAAATGGAAAGTTTCTTCAGCATTTTTATTTTTACACAATCTGTTTATATTAATCACACACATGCACACACAAAAGCACTTCTTGGTAAAACTTGGACTTGGCCGACAACTCAGCTAGCCCTAATCTACACTTAACAACTGACAAAGATACAAAATATAAAAATTGGACCAACATGTTTACTTTTAAAATGGGGTGTATAATTCTTAAAACAAACTATAGCATTTTCCTGGAATTCGTTAATTTTTTTGCCTCAGAGAAATAACATACAAGAGATTCATTCATTGCCACCTCTCTTACATTGTGAGTTATAGAAATTAACTGTTCTTCAGATGGTAAATTTTTGCCAAGGAACAGTTCATCTCAAAAAGTGGAAAGTTCCACCAGCATGCACATACAAAATCACTTATTGGTAACACTCAGACTTGGTTGAGAACTTAGCTAACCCTAATTCAAACCTTGCAACTGACATGGTTGTACAACTCAGAACTTTAGTTCCTTTTCCACAATTTTTCAGGGCATCCAAAAAGAAATGGTTAGGGGAAAACGTTACCATCGTATGCTTGATGAGGAGGCTGAGCAGAAGGGTGGTGATGATCCGGAGGAGGAGCATTTAGAGTCGTAGAAGAAGCCGAGGGCTGTCTCATCATCATTGGCTGCGGCGGTGGCGGTTGTGGGCCCCTCGGAAACTCTCCCATCTGTGGGTGGTGCTGGTGTTGATGCTGCGGCGGTGGCAGCTGTGGGTGGTGTTGCTGAAGCGGTAGTTGCTGCTGCTGCTGCTGAGGATCTCCGTACATCATCTTTAACAGAGAGAGAAACCGGAAATCCAAACCCTAGAGAGAAAGAAAAAAAGAAGATTGGAAAATCTTTCGGGCGGAAAAAAATAGAGGAGAGAAATGAATTTCGCAATATGTGGTTTAGGGTTTTTAAATGTGTCTGCCCTGGAAGTGTGTTTGGAGAGGGAAACACTGGGTCCTGTTTGGCATCGTCAAGAGAGGGGAGGAAAAACAATTTTTCACTTTGGAATAAAACCAATTTCATTTTTTATGACTACCGAAATCGACTTTTCCTTTATTAGGATTTCACTCGGCAGGCTAGGGACTTCGGTTGGTGGGTTCGTACACCTGGTGACATTAGTTTTTGGTTTAAATGTTAGGATGTTCGGGCAATTTACCTGCATTTCGATTAATCGTTTTTTTAATTTAATCAAAGATTGGTCATTCACACCAAAATTAATATATTTATAAGGGATAAATATTTTATAGTGTCTACTAAAATTTGAACTTATAACGTTTAGATGACATTAGTCTTCGGCCAATTACGTTTTGTTAATCAATCAATTTATCTAATCTGCCTTTTTGCTCTTTTGAAAATATATAATCTTTGATCTCGATAAATACTTCTGTCGTGATGTAAAATGTATTCGCATAAGATCATTAGCGCGTGAAGACCGTCACGCATTCAAAAGCATAACCAAATATGGTAAAATGACGAGCCTAATATTTAGAATACTACATTAGTTGTCTAATTCCTGTTGATTTTCTAAATAATATTCGACACATATTTTTTATTAGTTTTGACAATTTTTCTGTAAGACTTTCTTAGTTATGTTTTATTTATTTTTAATTGCTCTTTATAATTAGGGATTTGATGATACACAAAATATGTTTTATATACCACCTATTAAGTATTTAATGCAGTAATAAATTATAAGAGTCAATACAAACAAAACACAATGTAAGTGGTTCAATCGAGATAACATATTCCATTGTGAAGAGTTAGGATAGCCTAAAATTTTATTACTCAATAGGTGAAAAATGCTCATATGTGAGAGATGTCCCTTTGTGTAGGTGGGGTTTACAATTTATAAGCACCTCCTAATAAATTGAAGGGTCATTTCTAATAAAAAGTGAGGTAGTTCGATGGAGGTGGAGCCCTTGTCGTAATAGGCAAGACAGTTTCATGGAGGTGGTGACATGTGTGTCCCAAGGAGATCTCCTCTCATGTTGGTTGTGGACTGAATCTCTCACCATGACGCGGCTGACCTGACTCTCTCAAGATGACGCGATTGAGTTGACATAGCTTCCTCTATCTCGTGGTGGGATTGGCTTCCATTCTAAACTAGGCCTTTGAGCTAGGCTTGATCGATAATTCTAAGTCTGATTTAGGTCGGGTCTATCAAGCTTAATTCGCTTTAAGAAAGTTAGAGGGTTTGGACATGTTTCATGAAGTCAAAAACTATCCCTGATCCTTCTATTTTGGTTCTTTTTTCCTTATTTTCTATGGGGGTGAGTTTGTTGATGGCAATGAGTCTCACTATGCTAGCTTGCTAATGAGTCTGCTTTCCCTTCATGACTGTCTTTAGGAAGGCATGGCTCTAGTATAGTCCCAAGTACTCTTATACTCTAGTGTGAATTTTGTTGGTGATTCATTTTAAATCCATTCATGTGACAAATGGATTGATATCTATAATATAAAACAGTGTAGGCTTCAATAAATCTATCCGACGATCTCAAATAGACTCATCCAATAGTCACAAACATCCCTCTCAAAATCATTTACATTGAATTCCCTCCCCCCAAAATATATCACTTATCACTTATGTTACACTGTGTCTTCAAAGTAAATATTTTGACATTAACTAAATATTTTTTTATTATAATAAAACCATTTCTTTATAATCATGCATAATCAAAGCACTCAAGTTAGCACCATAATTTTGAGAGTTGTTTGAATCATTGTAATTATTTCTAAAGATTGAAAATTTATATTTTTATTAATTGAGGATTTTAGTGCTCTATATTGATTGAAATTGATGGTCATTGAGTTCGCGCACCAAATTCATGGGAATTGGGTTCGGGGCATGACAGTTGCATTCCTGATCTGATGTACAACACACGATCAATAGATCATTCTGGTATGGCATAAAAAACAATAATAATAGCTTATAGCTGCAATCTCCCCAGCTTACTCCTTGAAATTCAATACTACTTCTAAAAATATAAATTAAGGATGAAAATAATATATAAATATAACAAAATAACCAAAAAGTGTAGTGATAGGTCAAATCTATAATATAAAACAAGGCGGTTTCAATATCCAACGGTCTTAAATCTATTCATCCAACGATCACTAACATCTCTCAAAATCATCATTTAAACGACCTAAATTTCATTTAATTTGATCCAACGACACATAGTTCGTCAAAACAAAAAAATATCCCGCCCAAAACTTAAATCACATCTCCCAAGTCTATCAGCCGCCCACCACCCTTTCTCCCTCTCTTTCTCTGCACACTCCCTGTGACTTCTCTCTCTATGCCATGGCTCAGCCACCAACGGTGAACCCACCAGCAAAGACAAAACACCCCGGTTAGCTCCTTTCTCTCTGTGTCATCTCTTTTTCTTCATCTCACGCACACAACACACACAGATCTCACCTCTCTTTCTTCATCTCTCTCACCAATCAAGCACACACACACACACCCACAACTTTCTCTCTTTCTCTGCACACTCTCTGTGACTTCTCTCTCTGCCATGGCTCAGCCACCACCAGTGAACCCACTAGCAAAGATGAAACACCCAGGTTAGCTCCTTTCTCTCTGTCTCCAATCGCGTTCTCTCTCTGTCTCACCTCTTTTTCTTCATCTCACGCACACAACACACACAGATCTCACCTCTATTTCTTCATCTCTCTCACCATTCAAGGACACACACACAAACCCACAACACCCGCACACAAATCACACAACACACACAACAACACACAAACATGCGCACACAGATCACACACCCAACAACACAACCACACAAAAACAGAGCAAACACACACACCCCACAACAGCACACACACATGAACACACAATCAACCAATTTGGATGTTTAATTTGGGACACACAATAATTTGGTGTTATTTTGGGTTTTTGAGTCTTAAGGTTTTCAAATTGGGTGTTAAATAGGGATTGTGAAATTTTAAAATGGTTTTTTTTTGAAAATATATCCCCCTTTTTGGATTTTTTATTTATCAAATTGGTTTCTCCCTTAAGGTTCTACCCTCTTTATTTGATATTCCCTTCTTAAGTCCCAATGACATTATAAATTTACTTGGGTATTTGTGAAGGATTTGACAAATGTAAAATTGGATGTAAAAGAATTCTCTATTGTATTTCTTTTGTATTGCATAGTGACTTCGATTACATTTTGACCATAGGTGGTTTGCTATTTGTTTGATTTTAGTTCGTTTGCCATTTTTTTGAATTTGACGGTTCTCTACATGTGTGTTGATTGTTCTTTAAAATTGTGAAGAGAGGAATTAAATTTATGTTTTGATTCATTTTAGTTAGTTAAAATGTTATTTATTGTGCCTGAAGGTTTACTTTATTGTGCCTAATTTTGTCTTAATATTATGCTGTTACAAGATATTTATTTGTTCCTGAAATTTATGCCTAATTTTGTCTTATTATGTTGTTACAGTGTCTTCGTAAGGTTTGATGAACTTGATTGTGTATTGAAGTTCTAAATATTTCATCCGTTTCCAAATTAGGCATTGAGTTCCATGATATATAATGTATGGATTCGGATATGAGAAGTTAGGGGTGACACACAGATTCGGATACGAGAAGTTGGGGAAGGAAATTACTTTATCTTCTTTTCCCAATTTAGACATGTGGATGTAGAGAGAATTAGATTTAAAAGGTGAGGAACATGGGCATAGAGATATTAACATAGTGATTGATGTCAATTTGGTTGTGAACAAGACCCTATCTCTCACTTGGATGCTACAAAGAAATTTGAAAAATTGATGACAGACAAGAGAGAGATTGAAGGACTGCCAGCTACTGTTCTTGGATTAGCTACACAAACCATTGTGGCTAAGGTGTTTCATAGGATGCTAATTCCGAAATTGTTTGAATTTGGTTTGATTATGTTCAATTTGAATTCAATTCAAATTTTATGTTTACCCAAATATATTATGATATGTGCATACGTTAGCTTTTGGGAATATTGGAATTCAAAATTTATGTTTATCGAGTTCAATACTTGATTATTTCGCGTTCAAATTCAATGTTCGATTTTTTTTAGTTGCACCATGCCTTCAGGCACGGGTTATCTCTAGTCTATAATATAAAATAGGGCAAACTTTAGTAAGTCATTCGACGGTCTCAAATAGACTCATCCAACGACCACTAATATCCCTCTCAAAACTATTCACATTACATCGTGACTTCAGACACGGATTACCCATAGTTAAAATCATAAGAATGTAATACATATCGACAATCATAATTCATCAATTTTCAGTCCTTGCAGGAACCATCTTCGAAAAAAAATTTTGGGTCTTGCACCCTAGAGAACCCAATGCACTTTTTTTTTTTTTTTTTCCCAACTAATATTATTAACCCATAAATCCAATGACTAATAGGAATTATGTGAATCATCACAAGGACCACACGTCTACTAACCCTTTGTCATCAATTATGTACATCAAAGATATATTCATTAAAAAGAAGGGTCATTTGTATTCAAATGCAACATTAAGTAAGAAGTCAAACATAAAATAATTGCGTCATAATAAAATATAAAATACTTTTTATACAAATTTGTTCCAAAAGATAATTAAGACTTCGACCCAAAAATATCACATATGTGGGAATCACTATTTTTTTGGTAAAAATCCAAACCCGGGCCCATGGATAATGTAAAATAATATTTAGTAATATATAATCACCATAGATTTGATATGAACAAAGACAAAAACATAAGGGAGGCATGAAACCCCCCCCCCCCCAAATATTTTCTATAACCCCTAGGTATAGTATATATTTTCTTAAAATAATCCTAGCCTATACACTGTACCCCCCCCCCCCCCCAAAAAAAAAAAAAAAAAAAAACCAAAGACAAACTTTGCCTCTTGGAAGCCAAATATATATGTTATAGAATATTCTCTTACTTATTAAAATAATATTTTATTGTCATTGACAATTCTGACTTATTTCAAATTGAGACAAGACCCAGATAACAGATAAATGCCAACAAAGGTCAAGCTCACTATCTTGGGAGACCCAGTCTATTACTAGCGTACATGAAGATTTCCATCTTAAGAAGAAAATCATGAAGTGCGATCATTGGGGTGCGCATCACCAGCTTCACAAGACCATCTCGCCCATTACATTGGTATCAGGAAATCACCACGATCCCCGTTACGAGGTGACGCCTCAATCAGTGCTCTCTGTAATGGCTCCTCAATGAAGTCTCCATTTGAGGCGCTATAAAGCTATACTCGTTTATAAATTATAAGTCCTGCCTGCACGTAGAAGGCATCATACAAATCTTAGCACTCTACACAATTGAGTAATAAGACTATCTGCCCACTATAGTCTTTCTCAATGGAGTAGGTCACCCAGACCAAACCACTTAATATGTGTCTCTTATTATGTTGAGCATCCACCATCACATCTTTGATTGATTTTGCCCCCTGCCACCTGGACCTTCGCCTCACCTCGACGTCCTTGCCTCTTAGTGCCTGCACCTCGACACCCAGCCTTCACCTGGAGCCTGCACCTCGGCACCCAGCACTGCTCATTTGGTGTCTACACCTCGATTCCTTACCTCTTGACGCCTAGACCTATGCCTTGTCTAGCACCTCGACGCCCTTGCCTCATAGCATCTGCAAATCGTCACACATCACCGCCTCACCTTGCGCCCAATGCCTGCATCATGCGCCTAGCGCCCTCTGTCATTGCATATCGCCTGCCAAGGGCACCGGCGTCTTGCTTGCCAAAACGCGCCAATGTCCATGCTCCCTCATCGCTTGTGAACACCCGTGACTCTTCCTGCTAGCGCTCGTGCTCCTTCACCGACCACTGGCACCCTTTGCGCCTTGCATCCCACGCCACACAACTGCGACTGTTCATGGAATGAAAGATTTTGTGGCAAAATACTCAAAAGGTAAGGGTAAAAAAGTAGATTATTCTACTGATGCCCCTCTCCCCCAAATCCCATTGGACTCCGGATATGGGGCAAATGACGGGCCTGACCAAAACTAGGCCTAGATCACAGATATAGACCAAACCCAGATCACAGATACAAGCATGACCCATATCACAAATACATACCCAAGTCTATTACTAACGCAAGTAGAGATCTCCACCTTATGAAGGGAATCACGGAACGTGATCATCGGGGTGTGCATCGCCAACTTCACAAGACCACCTCACTCGTTACGTTAGCATCACGAAATCACCGCGCTCCCCGTTATGAGGGTGACGCCTCATTTAGGGCTCCTCGTAATTGCATCTCAATTAAGGCTCTCTCTAAGGCGCTATGAAACTTTACTCGCTTATAAATTGTAAGTTCCGGCTACACATGAGGGTCATCACACAAATCTCAACACTATACACACTTGAATAATGAGACTCTCCGGCCATCGTAATCATTTCTAGTAGAGTGGGTCACCCAAACCAAACTACCTAATATGTGTCTCTTACTGTGTTGTGCATACACCATCACATCTTTGATTGATTATGCATAAACACTTTTGTGCATCATCAGTTATCGTAAGATTTTCTTGTTAAACTAGGAAGTAATATAATAACAAAGAGTCCTACCTTATTTACAACTTTTGGGTATGAGTCTTGATAACAAAAATATTGTCTTTCCTAATATATGCCTCAATTCCAAATAAATTAAAATAAAGAGTCCTATTGTTTACAAAGCAAACACTAAAAAACTTAAAATGCTTCAACCATTGCAAGCAATAGAAAAGCAGACGAGAATATATGCTAAAACTAGACTTCATAACAAGATGAAAGATGATTTTCTCACAAACTCTTTAATTGTTTATATAGAAAAAGAAGTTGCTAAATAATTAAGCATAGATTCAATGATAGATGAATTCCGCAATAGAAAAGAACGTCGAGATCCACTTTAATAGACGTCTTGTGACTCAGAGATATGTAATAAAAAGTTATTCATTTAGTTTATTTTTAGTTTTGTGGATATCTTTATTTAGATTTAATATTCATTATTTTGTTTGATTAACTTTTGTACATAAATATCATGAGATGCATCAATGACTTTAAAAGATAAAAGAAACCATAAATTCAACGTTACCTTGGATCGATAGCATGTAATATAGAAAAAAAATAAAATAAATATTTTAGAATAAAAATAAATAATAATGACTTAGTTAAACTAAAATATTTTTTAGAGTAAATAACAAAAAATAACAATGCCCAAATTTGATCAAAAAGTATTTAACAAAGATCAAATTTATGTGATTTGAACCAATAAAATCATTAAATCATAACTCAAAAATTTTACCTAAATCTTTTATGGTAAAAACAAACTCCTAAGTTGATAAAATTTATGTCTTTGTCTCCTCATTTTTCCCTCTCTACTCTTCCTCTTTTATCTCCTTTCTTTTGCTGTCCTAATGCCTCTACATTGGTTATTTGTAGGCTAATTTTCATCCCACATTAAATGGGTGAGACCTTGAAGCTTGCATCAGCATGGACATTTATCCATGCATTTTCTTCTTCTTCATTTTTTTAATACAATTGTACTTTTACATTTTGTCCCTAGTTATTTAAACGACACTTGTCACCTTTATAATTATATATATATATATGTGACACAAATTTTACACACCCATTATATCATTTGTACACATTGAATATTTGATATACTGACCAAAAAAAAAATTATTTGATATGATATTTTTATTCCTACACAAAACACAATTTATATTATAGTTATTCAATTTATTTTTCATTTAAAGAATTCATATTTGAGGTTTATTTATTTAATTTTTTAAAAATTACTCTTAATTATATAGAAACATAATTTATGAGTATAATTGTATATTAATTATAATTTTTTAAGAAAAAATAAATTTTTATTTTTAATTTTATTTTAATAAATGATACAATAGAATATAAATTTTAATTGTAAAATTTAAAAAATTTAATATTTTATTTTTAATTAAAGTATTTTTGGTCTAAATATAATATTTTAAATTTAAAGTGTCTAAGTATACGCCTATAAATTTTAAGAAGTCTGGGTATAATTTATTAACGAATATATTAAAGTGTTACGTACGTGTAAACTTTATGGGATTTGTGTGTAATATTTTAAAAATTTAAATAATGAAATAACAAATTTGAGTCTAATTTTTTTCTAATATTTTATCCACCGTCCATCGGTGGTTATGAGGTAAAAAAACCCATACCTTTGAACGCCAGTAGAGGTGCTCCAGTTCCAATCGACACTTCAAGCAACACCCTAAACCCAAACACCCCACGTCTCTGTCTCTCTCCCTCTACCTGTACGTCCACGCTCGAAGCCTCCAATTGCGCCTCTAAACTCAAACACATTCTATAATTCAATCAATATTTCTCACATCCCAACTCAGTCAGGTTCTACAAATTAGTTTTGTTTCTCTGTGTTATTCGATTCCTTTGTTTTCTTTCATTAGTTCTATATGATTTTAATCTACAATTCGGCGTCGTTGGCAGCTAATGGTTGTTTTTGAGGAGGATACTCTGTAAAGATTTTCCAGGAAGATTAATCGTTTACCATGTTCTAAGTAAGTGCAGATTTGTAGAAAAATTTTCACTAATTTTATGGTTTTAATTTGTCTTTTGACGGTGAACGAGTGCCATTCGAGTTTATGTTTGATCGCAGAATTAGGATATTCGTTGGTATGCCTGCAATGTCATCTTCATCGTATTAGGAAATTCTTCGGCATTCCTTCATTTACAAACAACATGGGACGGGTATATGCAATCAGTTTGCGATGTTGATAGTCATAAGTTGTTCAACAATTAGGGTGACTGGGAGTTATGTAGTCCTTATAATGCCTGCTTCCCCCCATTTATTTTTGTTTACGCGATATGATTTCTATTCTCGAATGCTTTCATTGCTATTCCTCCACTTAGGCTAGTCATTTTTGTTCTACATATTTTATTACTCAGATTGCCGGAACTCCATGTGTTTTGAGTATCCTCAAATATTTAGTTGAGGTTCTTGCAAGATCATGGCTCCAGACTGACATCCATGATGCTGAATTGTTTTTATCTCTGTTTAACATATTTACCACGACACTTACTAAATTGTTGTCGATTTTCTGTCCACTTCACTAAGGGAATGCTATTGCCAAAATTTGTTTGTCTTCAATAATTTTGAACGCATCAGCTGGATATAATTTTCATCTCATCGACATAATACAAGTAAAACGAGTTTGAAGCATGGTGGTTTCAAGGTTGCATCCAGTTGGGATAACCTTAGCTGAGCATTTTGCCAATGCATAACCATGGCGAACATATAGGTTGGGATAGTCATAGTTTTTATTTTACTAACACTTTCTTTGATCAGAAATCAGAATGGTTCGAAATTTGTAACCCTTAAATGACTAACCTGCTGTGAATGGATACCCTGGTTTGATGTAGTTTTAAAATCTTAACTCCTAGAAGCCATGGATCCTAGACTACTCATTGAAATTGAGTAAAGAGTTGTATGTTGGGGTGCATGTTGGGAAGTGTTAATGTGAGAAGCCAACTGGCTGACCTCAAACAGATTGTATTAGTAACAGAGTTGTTTGTCTCGGTTCTGAAACTAGTAGAACTTGCTAATTAGTTTGATTCTAAGTTGGATAGATGGGGCAAAGTTTTCCAAATCTACCCTAGAATCAACCATCACATATATAAACTTTCATTGCCCCTGGCCCCCTGCTAAGCACCCCCGGTCCTGGTTCAGTGGGCTACATGAGTTGCTCAAAGTGATTATATATTGTGAACTTCTTAGCACACTGATCACCATATATAAACCTGATTAGTCGTCCAAGATTTCTGTCCTTTAGTTTCTGGCCGTTGAATTGTTCCAGCTTTCTCCTCTGTCCCCACCAACAAAGACTTTGGCCACCTCTTCCACCTCTATTATCAGTCTAAGTTTCTTTCTTTGTTTCCAATTTCTTTTTTAGTACAACTAGAGCTTTGCTAATTATATTTCTTATAAGGCCTTCTTTTCTGACACAATGTAGAGGTCAACACATCCATGTTGTTGCTATGACCAACTCAACATGAATTGTGCGAAGGAACATCTAATTGCATTAAGCATGCTTGATTTCAGCTGTGAGGTGCAGCCAACGTTCTGTCAGATTTAATCAAGCACTTGGTCCTCATGGGCTAAATATAAGGATATAGCTGCTTGTTTGTGTCTGGTTGTGTATTCGACTCTTTTTTATCTTTGTGTCTGGTTGCGTGTTTGACTCTTGAGTCATCTCAGTTAATTTTTTTTGCTGGAATTTAATGCATATACATGACGGATGGTAAATATCAGGAGATGACAATTGCTATATATTGATTTCTCCAACTCACAGGCTGCATTTAATTGTGGAAGAGTCTGCACATTACAATGGCTGCTTCTGCAAAAACTCTCATTTGTGAAAAGGCCAACCCAACTGAAGAGTGGACAATTGTTTTACCTCGTCGTGGCAGACAGAGAAGGTATTTACCCAAAGTTATCACACCAAAACAACAAGAAGAACAATCATGGGCTCCGGTTGATCTTGAAACCAATCCTGAAAGAGAATTAAAATTGATGCAGAAGATGCAACTCTGTATTCAGAAACTGGAGAACTCTCCGTTCTTCCATACACTTTTGGATCAAATCCTTACTCCCGAAAATTTGGATCGCTTTTTTAAGGTTTTAGGCGAAGAATTAAATATGCAGATGGTGATATATGGTTTAGGTAGCATTGAATCATTTGAGCCCCCTCGTTTGCAGCTTAGCCTCGCAATTGTGCTGAAGCGAAAGTTCAGTTGGATTGGGGACATTGAGGTGTTTGATCCGATTATTTCATTGACAGAAGCTAGGGTTTTGGAAGCTCTCGGCTGTTCTGTTCTATTAGTCAATGAACATGGGCGACGACAAGCTTTGAGACCAATGCTGTTCTTCATGCCACACTGTGAGGCAGAGTTGTATGACAATCTGCTGCATGCCAATTGGAGAGTCGATCTGTTGAATCGCATAGTGCTGTTTGGGAACAGCTTTGAGGCATATGAACAACAAATGTCAATGTTCAGAAACTCAACTGTTGCTGATTCAAGGAAGCACATCTTGGCTTCTAGGAGGTTAACAAAAGAGCTTGGAATTAATACCTCTTCAGACGATTTTTTTCGAGCTTTTCATGGTTCGGGTTGGCATTTTTTTACCGTCGGTCATGAGGCAGACCTTCATCCTGTTGGAGTATGATTGAATTTATAAAGGAGAGCAAGCAACTGCATGAAGTTTGAGACCTATTTTTTTGTTTATGATATTGAAGGAAATGATTCTATTTCTGCTTCAAAAACTCAATTATGTGCGTGCGTTTGCATCTGTATCCGTAGTTTGTCCCCTTTCACCCTATAACAACTTCTGCACATCATGCTCAATTACCAGTTTGAGGAATGATTTCGTTTAATACCCCTTTATGCATTTGTGATCTTGTTGATACCCCTGTCCCTAAACTAGTGTTTTACATCTCTTCATTTTTACATCTTCTCATTGTACTATCTAGGTTCAGTGATAGAGTTTTTTTAATAGTTTTCTAGCAAGAATTTACAGAATTTCATTTCTTGATGAAACTCTAGATATATGTTTATTGTCAAGAGTCTAAAGGGTGCAAAAAGCATGACACATTGGAGTAAGCTTAGCAGATGCAAGATTGAAAATTATGTTGGCAGGATTGAGATTAAAGTTATGTGGTGTTTCTCTTGAGGTTGAGGTTTCAAGCTTAGTATGCATCTGCTAAATATGTTAGCATGAATTTATCTTTATATGTTTTGGATTCTTTCATTCAGGTCCCATGTACATGGACGACAATATAGAGGTGAGAAAAATAGAGAGAGATATTTGCAAACTGGTTGCTTGATTGTTGTTCCCCTCTCAATGGAATCTGATCAATTTAATAAATCTGGAAAACATAATGTTTGACATTCCGTTGGTAACATCAATTGTCTAGTTCTTGAGCTGTTATAATTCGATGATGCTATTTGGAAGAGGTAAAATGTAATGTGGAGTAAGTTGGTATCGTGGTTTTTATTTTTGTATTGAAGTTAAGCATGATCAGAGGTTATTTTTGCACTTTTTTTCTTAATAATTTTCATCTTATTTTTGAGCTTGTCTTAATAGTTTGATTTACAGCTTCATTCTAAATCACAGGCATCTATTGGCAGAAATGACTCCACAAGATTATCAATAGACCAGCTGTGACTTTGTATCAGGATTGTGCCACTGCAGTTTGATTAAGCCTTATGTGTTGCCACTCACTTTGAAGTTGGGAAACTGTCCTTTGAGCAAGGTGTGCTCTCACATAACTTAAAGAACATAAATAAAAGAGAACTACCAGATCTTTTTCATAATGATAGATGTGCTTCATTTTATCCCGAGTTCTTTTTAGAAGATAGATTGTTATTTCCACTATCCACATTGAGGGGAATAATATATTGTTGGTAATATAGATTTCCCCAGGAAACTAAAATTTATCGTTTGAAATTTTTTTGTAATCACGGATTTGTATTCTCCTAATTATATAACCACGACTTTTACACTGGAGCATGTTAGTGTATGTTTATTGTTCTTCTTCACCTTTCTCTTGACTATTCTAGGTACACTAGAACTCTTGAAATATCATTTCTTTTCTTTGAATTACTTTATCTGACTGCAATTACTTGAAATTGTTAAGCATTCATTTTGTATGTTACTCATTGTCTTAAATCATGGAGGTTTTGTTTGATTGTTTGCACTTCAAATCATATTTCACTATGAGCGATTAGTGTTTATCAAACCGGTAAGGGAAGTTGTTCTGTCAGAATCTAATCGGGCCAGGCATCAAAAGGTACATAGAATATTTGCATGACTTATGATACCGCATTGTAGAAATACTTGTGCACTGCTAGGATCACATATCTCTTGACATAATGAATCATTTCTTTGTTGTAATCTGAGGTCGGAAGTGTTCATCCTCTCAAGCAAAACATTGTGGGTTCAAATCTGGGAATCAAACACTTCTAAAATGAGGAAAAAGTAGACGGGAGCCTTGTCTACTATGTACTACTTTTTTTCCCCCCCTTTATGTTTATACTTAAAATCCATTCCAAATGAAATGAAATAAATAGTGAGGCAACGGTCAATGATGTGTCAGTATTGGTGTTGGTTATGGTTGTAGGGGTGTAGGGATGGCTTTCTTGTGGTGGTGGTTGTGATGGTATCTGGTGTTTGGGGGCGGTGTTGGTGGGTGATTGTGTGGTTTTCATCATGTTGGTAGTGGTGTGCATTTTGGTGGTATATGGATATTAACTTTGGTGTGGCTCTTTCCTTCTTTGTGGTATTTTACACCCTCAGTTTGTGTCATATTTGTGTTATAATGGGATATCCTTCAAAGGTCTTTCTTTCTAGACTTGTATTTTTTATTTGATTCATATGATACACTGACAGTGTGTTTTTGTCTTCTTTTCTCACCGCAATATATTGGGTGTAACGGTTATACCATGTTAATGGTGTCTTTGCAAGTGAATCTCACAAAAATTCATAATCACCTAACCATATAATATATAACTACCTCCATATAAGAAAGTGGGATCTATTTTATTCATTTATAATTTTTCTTTTAGATGATTACATAACGTGATACTGTTGACGTAGTGTAACAATTACAACCAATATTTACCCGTCAAAGTGGATGAAAGAGTTCCATTAATAAAACAGCAACTATGATCCAAAATGTCATTTTTTAATACTTCAAAAAAAAGTGATACATATAAAATTATTTTATTTTATTTTACTTTATTATGCTTATAAGCAATCATTATGAATAAATCACATAAAAGTTTATAATTAGCTTTTTTATTATGTATTATTACAAAGAGAAAAATAACAATGCTTGAATCTGCAAGTTATTACATTGGACCGGTGACACAATATTATCAAGTTATTTACTAGTCTATCGTATTTTGAAAACTATATTATCGATTTACAGTACTTTTGAACTTATTTATCAAGAGAAATGCTATTTGAATTTAAAATATGGACTTGATAAATTACAATCATTAATAGTTAGTGAATCTCAATATTTATTGAGATTCACAGTAAAATCAATAAAAATGATTGATTAAATTCACATTTTAAGTTTATCAAACTACAATATTTTTTAGAAAAGGAGTCAACAAGTTCGCTTTTGTTAAGAAATTGTGTCAATAATCTCGCTTTTAAATAAAAAAAATATGGTCAATAGTTATAATAATTATAGATGAAAAGCATGACTAAACACACTTTTGTGAAAAAAACATGTTTAATAAACACATTTTTTACCTTTTGTGTTCAATATTTAGTTGTAGTGACGATATGAAAAGTGTGTTTACTAAATACGTTTTTTTCACAAAAATTTGTTTTTAGTAATCACGAGTTTTAACTATTTGCCCACAAATTTGTTGCAATTAGATTATATTTTTTATTTAAAAATGGGGTAAAAATGAATTTATTGACTTTATTTTTAAAACGTGTCATAGTTTAATAAAAAATTTAAAAATATTATAAATCGATAATAAAATTTTAAAAAGACGATATACAGGTAAATAACTCCAGCAATATAAATAGCACGCCCAACAAATTTTAACAAGAAATAGCAAAGAAATAGCCATACGTATCCCATCCTTTCCTTTCAATCATCGCCTGGCCCCCAACGACCACTTTTCAAAAAAGCTTCCCTCCCTCCTCTGTCGCTGTCTCTCTCTCAAATTTCTTTCAATCCACGCTTGGCCTCCAAAAGCACCGCCTACGACAGAGCCGGCCACCTACCAACCAATCCACCGCCGAGTTTAATCCATTTCCATCGTCATCACTACCCACCAGTTCCAAATCCAGCGGCAAAGATCATCCTTAGCTTTCTCTCACCACCACCATCGCCGCCACCAATCGCAGCAAAACCCTAATATTTACAACCCCCTCCCTAAAAAAAACCTAATTTCTAAAAGTTTCTTCAGTCAATATCCTCTCGATTCTCTATACCCATCACAAAAACCGTATAATTTTAACCTCAAAGACCCCGGAAAAAGCCGGAAAACCCCTAATTTTAACCCTAAACACATCGGAAAAGGGCTGAAAGGCCCAGTATTAGTCCTAGAAGCTCCAAAAGAACTCAAATTCCCTGTACATATGGCTCGATTAAGCAACGAATTGGAATTCTCGGAAAACCCCAAGGCCAAGCCATCGATCTTCAATCGATCGGTAACTATGCACGCAACCTCTACCGAATTCCCCAAACAGCCTGTCCTCTCCGTCTCTCTGGAACGCACCGGTTCAATCAAGAATTTCTACAATTCGTCTTTTGATTCTGTCAAGGGCAAGGTTAGAATGCTCCGTTCTTTGTTCGAATCCCCAAAACCACCAGATTCGCCCACCCAATTCCCACCCCAATCACCATCAAAATCTGCAAAATCGGTTGATTCTAATTCTCGGGATTCTGGGTTTTCACATGACAATTCAATTCTATTACCAGGCACAGAAGATCGAGTGGTTGTGTATTTCACGAGTTTACGGGGAATTCGGAGGACCTATGAGGACTGTTGTGCTGTGAGGATGATATTGCGGGGGTTTAGGGTAAATGTGGATGAGAGGGACATTTCAATGGATTCAGGGTACAAGAAAGAGTTACAAAATGTATTGGGTGAGAAGAATGTGTTTTTGCCACAAGTGTTTGTAAGGGGGAAATATATTGGAGGGGCTGATGTGATCAAACAGCTACATGAAGTGGGTGAATTGGCTAAGATTCTCAAAGGGTTACCTGTTCGAGCACCAGGGTATGTGTGTGAAGGATGTGGGGATGTGAGGTTTATGCCCTGCGCGAATTGTAATGGGAGTAGGAAGGTTTTTGATGAGGATTATGAGCAGTTGACGCGGTGTCCCGAGTGCAATGAGAACGGGTTGATAAGGTGCCCAACTTGCTGTTCTTGATTGCTGTGGAGATCAGTATTGAATTTGGCTTTCGTGCGTATGATTTTTCTGTTTTTGGTTGATGCATATTGAAGATTGTTACTAGAACTGATGTGGGTCTGTTGGTGGTAGGATTCCATCTCTCATTGGATTCATGCCGGTTGTTTGTTGGGGATATATGTTGATTCTCTCCGATCACATAATGAAATAGAGTGTACTTTACTGATACAAGGCTTTACAAGCCTGTTGTGTATATAATTGCTTGTAAACCTTGTATGTGGGTGTGTGTTTGTCCAAGTTAAGAGGAATGTAAATTTGCTTATATATCCATGTTGTAGCGTTTCGCTATATGGATGTATCGATGCAATATATGATTGCTGTGTGCTGGGTGTGGTTTGCAGCTTATAAGGATGATTAATGAAGAATGCATTCAGTATTAATGTTGTGCACTTGTAGTTGAATAATTGTTTATGAACATTTTTCTCACATTGTTCTATTTTCTCAAGATGAATAGTCATCGCAACATGGCTCACATCTTATTTCTTTCAAACAATCCCCATTTCCCCAACAATTTGCTGCATCTGCTTAACTATTTGAGTTGAAGGATACAGGTAAGTTATGGAATCAAATTGATGGGAATAGGGTCAATGAGATGTTTGATCCATGATGCATCCAATCCATGAATCATATTCATATAATGCCATTTTAGGGTAACATTGTATGATGAGAATGTATTATGAGTCATTTATTTTGTATCGATACTCAGATGCTATAACATTGTGGCATTTACAAACTTTGTCGTATCTGAAATCGTGAATGAAATATCATCAACTCTTATTGTATTTTCCTCCGGTTTGAATGTGTAACTTGTATCATTTGGGATACAATTAGATTTCTGAATTAATTTAACCATCTGCTCCCATGTTGTACTGCGAGATGTAGAATCGAATGCCAATTTGATGCCCGAAAACTATTTCTAACCACGGCTTAAAACTTGTGATTTTAGGTGGCATTTATTTGACACACTGGCGCTATTTTAGTCATTGATGATACTTTGTTATATGTTACTGTTTGCATAATGTTGCATGAAATCGTGAATGAATGGGAAAGTCATCCACAACTGTTATCATTAGAAGTTTGAAACTAGAGCAAATAATGGAATTCCATTACCGGAATCAATGAAAACAATTTTTATGGTCGTTGGAAATTATGTTCTTTATCTTTCAGGTTTCAGATGCATCATACATTGCATAAGAAATACCTATTTTGGTCATTCTGCCATACGACAATTATGTGCTTGAGATTTTATAATGATATGGACATGAACGTGATAATTGATTGCTATTTGTGTGTTGGTTTTCATCTTGCAATGGGAATCATTTGGAGAGCAGATAACATGTGGAAAAAATGTCATTGTCATTTGTGTTAGATTTGTATAGAAAAAATGTCGTTTCAATCAGAGAACATGTGGCGCAGGTTGGGGCTTTCATCATACTTCCCACCCAAAAGAAGTCAAGGTTCTTCCTCTTAGTTGAATTAATACAATGATGTTGGGGTTTCAGTTCTTGAATTTCCCTCTTGTAGAAGAAATATGTTTGCCAACGTTCTCATCGGGTTGATTTGATAACAGTAGCTCTTTTACTGATTAGAATGATATTATTGAAATTATATTTATTTGGAAAAATTTCAGTCACATCTTTTCTAATTATCATATCTTCTTTTATTATTCGAAATATTACTAACACCTTATTTAGTTTTTATTTAAACATCATTAACACAATCGGTCTTTAAACCTTCGTTTCTAACAAAAAAATTAATCTAAAATACTAAAATTACTCCTACATAAACCTAAACAATTTTTCTACATAAAATTTGAGCTGATTAAAGTTTTTTTTTTCACATATTAAAATTCGAGTTGAAAAAAATTAATTTTTTTTACATATTAAAATTTGAGCCAATTAAAATTCGATTCAAACTATTTAAAATTCAAGTTGAATTTATTTTTTGTGTATTAAAATTCAAGTTGATTTGAGCTCTACCTGAGTTGTTATCGTCCATTAAAATTCGCTTCAAGTTGATTAAAATTTATATTTTTTTATTTATTAAAATTCAATTCAAGTTGATTAGAATTTGATTCAAACAAATTAAAAATGAATTTTAATCAGTATGAATAGAATTTTAATCGACTCAAATTTTAATACATAAAAAAATATAATTTTAATCGACTTGAATTTTAATATATAAATTAGCTTGAATCGAATTTTAATATATAAAATTAAAAATTAGCTCGAATCGAATTTTAATACATAAAAAAATTTAAAAAATAGAGGGAGTTTCATTGAAGATATGTATTTAGAAGGGGTGTGGATGAAATTTTTCCTAAAATATATCGCCAGCAATTTACTAAAATTGTATTCTAGTTAACACTTTTAATTTGATAAGAGATGTCAGTGAAGATTCAAAAAATAGAGGGAATGTCTTTGAAGAAACGATGAACTAATGTAAAGAGTGGCAAATGTTTCTTAACCCAAATTTTTTCTCAAATTACTGTCATTATCTAATTTTATTGTCTCTAGTATGATTTCAAGGAAGAAAATGAACTGGACAGTGGTACACTATTGGTTAATGATGTGATATTATAGTTGCATTGAATATTTACTCTCAACACTCGGACACGGTCATACACGTGTGAAGGAAATCTATGCTTGGACACGTAAAGGAAACCTTAAGCACATTGCTCAAGGCATTTGACAAATGAAATTAAATTCTTTACAAGTAAGCATGTAAACAATTGTTTATACACGGTCAATCAAAATTGAGGAGTTATACAAATACATAAATCAATGTTGATGATTCTCAATGTATTTATGTAACTCCTCAATTTTGATTGATTGCCCGTAAAGAATCTGCTCTCTTTGACAAATAGTTGCAATCTAATCCATCCAGCAACCTTAGTAATTTGTCGATGGGGGGAATTCTAAGTACTTCTTATAAAAGGCCAGGTTAGGGTGAATCAAATTAGTAACATCACATTTGATAAACATTGTTGAATAGGTTGCAAGAAACATCTATTTTGAGGAGGTCAGGTGTCATGAATAATACATTAGCTAGGTAAAAAGTGTCGTATGAACTTATAAAATATTGAACGATTCTTCACCTAACAGCTTAAGTTTTTGAGTTGTGATACCGTGACAAGTGGTATCAGAGTGGGACCTAATGAGTTACAACTCTATTAGTCTTGTGGATTCCCCACTGGGGATACCAGGGTTGAGGTAGGCCCGGGCCAAGTGGGGCCACTCACTCCAATGGTGGAGTCGAATGCGACGATGGTGTCATATCTTAGGACGAGAGAAAATGTCATGAATTCCACATCAACTAGTTAAAAAGTACTATATAGTCTTATAAAATTTTAAATGATTCTTCTCCTAATAGCCTCAGCTTTTGGGTTGCGTGACCGTGACACGAGGGCTCTTTACCACAGTAATGTGCTAGGAAAATATTTTCATTCAAAAGTGGTTCAAAGGTACAAAGAGGTTGCAAGAGGATTTCCTATAGATTGCATGGTCAAAAGGAAGGTGTCATTTCACATATTTTTGAAAGCTGTATCAGCTTCGTGGTACAAAATTGCTTGTTCCTGTTGATCCCTGCATTCTTTTTGAGGTGATTGAGAACTGTCCTAACCAGGTGTCCTTTATTAGGATACACTCGATCACTCATCTACTACGCATATTGGTAAAATCAAATTTTTTTTTTGCAAGACTCAAATCTAAGAATTACGGGATAATAATCATAGAACCTTCTCATTCGAACTACCCTGACAGGTTGATCATTGCAACTTGATATTAAAGAGGTTGAATGAAATTCTTCTCAAGTGTCGTGTGCAAATATAAACAAAGATTTTAAGAAATTGGTGGATTAGCATACCTGTTGATCTAGTCCTTTCTTTCCTTCTTGTTCCTTAGCAGTGTGTCACCAAGAATGAAATTTTGGTTCATTACTATTTTTTTTTGTTTAATGGTTAAGGATATTTGAACCAATTTACGCGCACTTAGGGATGACAGTGGACCGAAGCGGCGCCTGGGGGGGTGTTGTAGTCTCCATTCCCATATTCACTTAAAAAAACTTCGTCCTTCCTCGTTAACGAGTATAATTTTTATTCTCATTCTCGTCTGCAGGTAAATTGGTAATCCCCACCTCGTCTCCTGCCTTACTTCCCCCCCCCCCATCTACCTTACCCGCCCAAGCCCAAACCCAAGTCCAAGCCAACATAATCCAAAATTCTAAATAAATTTAACATTCTAAATAATTAAACATAATTATAGAATATCATAAAATAACTAAAAGTTTCTCATTTACAATATAATATAATTAAAATCTTGTCTACAACATAATTCAACATAATGTAATTAAAAGTTTATCTCCCTTGTAAATCTAACATAATATCATGCAACACAACATAATATAACATAACATAATCTAACATAAAAAAATATAAAAACACAAAGATCTATACTTTTACATGCCAAAATCTTGAAATAAAATCAAAAAATAAAATAATTTTTAAAAGAAAATTCATTCAATAATATGTAGATTTGTATTCACAGCAACATGTATATACATAAAATAATAATAATTGGTAAAGTGGGGTAGGGTAAGTGTCAATCCATCTCTGCATTCATCCCTACATAGGTTTATATATGAGTATCCACGTATATGTCCACCGTGCAATTCGTATGGACCATCCCCGATCCAAACGAGATGGATTTGGACAAATACTCATTTTTACGCGGTCCATTGCGATCCTTACGTGCACCTTGATTGATCTCCTCTCCAGTCTGGTGAAAGGCAGACCATTCACGTCGGGATTATAGTATTCAAGGGAGATAAATTTCTTATAGCCTGACTCCAAAAAGTTGCTAAGATTCAAATTTAGAACGTCTGAATTTACGACTTGTTCTTTACTAAATGTGTAACATTTGAAGTTTTACGTTTACAAAATTAAGTATGAATGAGAAGGTCATTCACTCTGGATATTGAATGAAACTGCATTAGAGATATCCGATGCACATTGCCACACATGGTGGTGGTTTTAGACTTCAGAAGGGAATGGCCACTTCCAAGTTCCATTGTCATTTCTGAAAATCTCATTTAGACATTGGAAGCACCATTCTTGGACCCTTCAACCTTTCAGATGTTTCACACTATGGTTGTGCTTCCCTTTTATTTATTTATTTATTTTTTTTTTTGGGGGGGGGGGGAGTTGTGGATTGACGGGAGTTGTATTAATGAGAAGTGTTACGAATGAAAAATCAAGAAAAAAATGGTGGCATCTGGAACAATAGTCAAATCTTTTCAACAAGATCAAAGGTGTGTTCACTCTCACGCAAGAGGGGAACATGCAAATTTTTGTTCATTTAAGATCAAGGATGTGGAATTTTTTTTTTTATGTTTGTGCTCCTGGTACCTGCACTGCTGATCAAAATCTATAAACTTTTGAAATGTAGTCTTAAAAGTTCTAAGGAATAAGCTTCCTTTTCCAGTTTTTTCTGTTTGGTTCCTCATTTCTGCATTGTTTCTTATTCAACTGTGTTGCCAAAAGTGGACTAAACTTTGGAGGGGGTGCATGATTTTTTTGCCCCCCTCAACACCCCGCGGCTTGGCAGGAAAAAAATAGAGGAAAAGGAGAAGACATAAAAGGCAAAATACAACCATCTACGAAAGGCAAAACTGATAACCATGTTTGTTAGGACTTCAATGAGAATTAAGATGGCGGAAAAACATGCTAGGGAGATGACAACTTGACCACCAAATTCGAAAATCTTTCTCCTTTGCCCAAAAGGAATAAACTTATGGATACAGATCACAGTTCCACCAGTGTCGGAATTCATGCTAACCCTGATCATGGAAAACAAAAACAAAAACAAAATGGAGGCACAAATTTGCTTCATGTGTGAAACCTGGAAATTCATATACATTAATCTGAAGCACAAAACAATGATTACATCAGAGTACAAACAAACACTTCCTCTTGGTGGCAGAACTAAGATTTGCCTCAAAGAATACTGCTGCTAGAGCAACTGAAATTACAAGATCACAATGACTACTTTTGTTTACTTCCTCAGCTTCCTTTCGCCTGCTATTGCGTGAGAGGAACACATTCAAGCTCAATCTCTAGCACTCCGCTTTCAACATTCTGCAGCTTGAGAGCAATGTCCTGCTTCACCTTCTTATCTACCAGGGTAATGACACCATCTCTCACCAGGGTGTTTTCTTTACTTGCTAACCACTTTCCGAGCTGCATTGGCTCGTTGATCTCGGAACTCTCGAAGGCTTTTGCAGCAGAGACCAGGGGTTGAATGTCAATCTCAGCCTCACCCATAAAATCATCGGCTTTGAATGTATCCTTGTCATACACAAGCTGCAAAGTGATTCCAATTTTTTGTTTAGTGAAATGGTATAAATTCACACATGAAGCTTCTGAACCTCACAATTGACAATGTATACGTGAACTTTTTGTGTATCTGATCAGTTGTGTTCATGAAATTGGATTCTTTACTTGCTGTACCAAATTAAGTTATCTGGAAAGTCAACTGACCAACTTCAGAGGAGGAATGCTTTCTGGAATGGACAACATTAGCTTTTCATTCCACACTGGGTTAAGGTTATTCTTTATGACTCGTGTCTTCACTGACTGTAACAAATATAAAAAAAAGTTACGTTACTTGAACAGTTGATTCGTTGTCCGTACCTGTAAAACTTAAGGATACAAAAGAAAAAATGAAAATTTTTTCGATAGGAAACATACATACTTGGTTTCCCAATGAGAGAATGACGTAAGGATCACTGGTCATCATATCTCGGACAACTAGCTTTGTGCCTCTGACCACATTGACCTTTATCAGTCCTACAAATTCGACCATACCTGCCTATAGACAATATGAATGTCGTAAGACTCGGGCATCCTTGTTGAACTGAAATCCTGAAGTCAGGATAAAATGGCTTAACACAATTCTAGATGAATGCAGAATGGGATGTGAGTGCCCCAACTTCAGAAACATACTTTTTCAGAAAAAAATTATGAGAAAATATTAAATGAAAAATAGAAGCTGGAATACTTTAAAAGTTCCTTATACTAGCAAAAGTTCATGGTTAGATGAATGAAAGAATCAGGGAGATATCTTTTTCTCAACATCTTCTACCCAAAAAACTTGGAAGAAAAAAATCACAATGTGGTAGGAAAGTTAAATAAGACCCCTCCTTACAACAGAATATCATTACCATAGAATTACTCTTCTTGGTGGCTTTGTGTTCAGACTCTTTCCTTCTCCAGCTGTTTCGGAATGCATGCCCAAGTCCATGGATACGGTGACCAGTTGTTTGCTTCTCATAGGTTTTTTTATCTGAGGCTGAAGCAGAAGTACATGTTGAAGAACTGCAGAGATATGATGAGGCAGACGGAAAGGGGCAGGCAATCTCTATATCCGAGTTCAAAAATTGTAGCAGCTCATATTTTCTCCTGAGAATCCAAGAAGCAGGGTATGTGATTTAAAATGGTATTCAGTACTTGAATAATTTTGTGGCATGTTTTGTTTTTTCTATTACCTAATGAAATCGGAGCGGTCCTCTATAGAGGAATCTGGCTTTGGTTTTCTGATATTGTCTGGAATGAAGGCTTCATACTTCAAATTTACTGCAGAATTTCCACCCTTATCTCTCAAACTATCAACTTGCTCATCTGTCCATTCATCTAGCTTCACTGACAAAACCTGGGAAATAAACCAAAAGTGAAATAAAATTGTTTACCGAACTTGACTAATAATCAGACTACATTATGCTGCGAAAAGACCAATCTTATCGTCCAATTGCTGTATTCAACGAAAAGTGAAAAGCGGCATTGAGTTTTTCTTTTGAGAGAACATCCCAACAAATGAGTGCAGAACAAACAAAGACAACATCTTGTCCAATTTTCTTTTATTAAGTAATGAATGAGGTAAGAACACATTCAGCAGCTTGGGAGAAAGGCTGCACTCATTTGGTTGATGGGTAGATCTTATTTATGCTACCTCCTTCATTATTCAAGGTCTTTGATTTTTAAGTAAAACAAGGGGAAAAATTAAGTTCAGGGTGAAATGGGGAGATTGAAGGCCAACTCGGCATGATTTGACTTGTTTGGCCTTCAATCTTCCAGTTAACTTGGATTGATTATTTATCTTACATATTGGTAGAGATATATAGATATATACACACACGCACATACATGTATTTATTATTTAAGACAAACAAGTTTAATTGATGCAGGACTGATAGAGTTATTCGAGGACATCGATGAATCTCCATAATCAATGTAATAATCTCATCCATTGACTGTGTCAGTACTTCCACCTGTGATTTAACCCAAGAAATATGAGGTGACAATCATTGCTCTCACATGTGATCTTGGTATGCCAAATAGTAAGGCCACACAATGGGGAGCCTCTAACACTCAATCTCAAAAAGTAAGCATCAGAGTATCCAGTGAAGGAGATTAAACACAACTAATATAACCATTTATCCGTGTTGTGAAGAAGTCATTATCATATGTAGCCTTGCCTTTCTTTCCTCAACGAATCAAGGGTGAGAGCTAGAATTTTGAGAAAATCTTTGGTGGATAAGTTCCATGATTTTCATGTTTATTTATGCCCTTTTCAAGCCAGGAATGCCTTTATTTCTGTAACAAGTCTCTTCTCCTCATGACCCTCCATTACATGGACTCAAGCGCTTGTGTCTGGAGATTCTCTGCTGTGTATCTAGGCTTGGGACTGCTTTATCCTTAAATCCAAGGAAATAGGCACAACTTAAAATCCATACTTTATAGTTTGTTTGATATTCTAGGGCAAACCGTTGTTTTGGTGTAACAGCTCCAACTTGGACACTTTGTAATATTAGATCATTTCTCGCAGAAGTGGTGACCCAATTATCCTTTCATTCCAGATTTCAAGCTTCTTACAATGTTGGTGTATGTAATTTCAACAGGCTCTATCTATTTCAGTGTTTTCAAAACATAATACAGGGTTTAGCAATTATGATCCCGTATGAAAAATACTTGATTATGTGTGAAAATTAGGAAAACTAGGACAAAGAACAAAGTATGAAGACCATACCTTTGATATATGCACTCCAAGACTTCTGTGTACTCCAGAGCACTTGATACATATAAATGCTCCAATGCTTAAGGATCTGGTGATCATCAAATGGGATGTTTTAACAGAGTGTAAGGCAATAAAAGCATTGATTTACAAAGAATTTTAACCGTCAAGACATAGTAATGTCAACGAAATGGATCGATAAATGCGGTACTTTCCATGCGTTTAAGAACTGCAACAGGTAACTTTAAATCCAAGGCTTGGCAATCACTCCGATTTATACTGGAAATTGGTATGCAACTTAAATAGTAAGAAATTTTAGCTCTCAATTGATACCCAAAAATGTGTTTCCCAATGATTGTAAAAAAATTGGAAGTAGAAAATACTACGCATCTAGATGAGGCAAATCCAAATCAACTCCATCAAGATGCCAGTTGTTACCAAAGTATATGATGGAACCTAGTCATCGTGATATAAAAACACCGTCATATATCTTCCACTGAAGTCAGTCTCTTACTGACATTGATTCATGTACAATAGGTGACCGCCAGGATTGCTAAAGTGTGACTTGCTAAACTCTCCTACATACTAAAACTCAGGTCATCAAGTAGGAAAACATTATGAAAGGGAGGTTTAAAACAAGTAAATACGACTTTAGAAGAAATGTAAGGAGGCACGGCGCGAATGCAAGAACTGCAAGTCAGAACCCCACAAAAAGTCTTTCTGCTTCAAATAGTTCCAGCATTTCACAGAGATCCAAAATTCCACAAACAGACCCACTGACCCCAAAAGAAGAAAAAACCTAGTAATTTTAACACTTATTTGGGAAATAACATGATAGACAGATTATGTGATAAATATATAAGCAAATTAGTGAAGTGCATTACACTCGAATACTGTATACTTCTGTCATGCACCATGTCAAAACTTTAGATTGAATCTGAGGGCGTTCAGATGCATTGGAGTTCTGAGATGGCAGTTCTTGAGCCTATTTTTGGCCTTTTCCTGTCAAAACTTATCTATTGGGTGCTTGGAATATTTGTTGTCTTTGGAAAAAAGGGTGTTGGGTCTAGTATTTTTCTTGTTAGCTTTAGGAGGAAAAATGGGGTTGCAGAAGGGTTACAGTTTTTGAGAGGGGACTTCTAAAAGAAAGAAGTACAAATTTTGAATCTTTTGATGCTGCTTCTTTTATGGAAAAATCTAGGAACTAGGAACTACCAAATGTTACATGCAGACAAGAGACTTAGTGTGTAGATTATTAGTGAAGGAAAGTTCAAAGTCTGCATATACAATGGTTTCAAAATGATCTGCCCAGAAAAAAAAGTGTAAAAAAAAAGAAGAAAAAAAAGAAAAGAAAAAAAAGTGTAAGGTCACATGGTATTCATGTCGTATATGTTGTGCTAAAACTTATACCTATCCTAACACTAACTTGACCACAATGTTTGAAAGAAAGTTTTTACATTCACCAGTGAAAGACAATGTTGGATAGAGGCTCGAGTCCTCTGGCATTCTTCAAATTGAAATAAAAGTGTTTTTCTTTTACTTAATTAACGACTAAATAAAGATAGAGAACAAAGAGTCCCATTTAACTATTTGAATATGTTACTTACACCCATTTCGGATCGGGAGATCCACAATCTGCACAGAACTTATTGCTGGATTCATGCAGCAGATTCTTTAGCCTCCCATGAGGACCTGATTAAAAGAATAGATAGCATAAAAGCCATACACAAGCTACATAAATTCTATTAAGCAAAACGTTGAAGTGCAGCTAGCAGAGAAATAATTTTATGAAAATAGGAAATCACCAAGGGTACTTCTGTAGGGACATTCCAGTGTATAAAAAACATCATACTATATGCCTAAGAAATTTCGAAAATATAATTCTCAGTAACAACACAGTGTTATGATAGAATTATTCCAATAGTTAGTTGCTACTAATTATCCTCCCCTCTTTATTGATTAACAGTCGCTATTTTGTACACGTAATATCATTTGGTTGTGAGATGAATCAAACAAGCTCCAAATGGATTAGGCATGTGGAAGATGGCCAGCAATTATAAGCAAGTAGAAGTATCTAATGTAAAATTAAGTATAGCAGAAAGTCAATAACAACATTCAGAGAAGAGATTCAACATTAACCCTTGACATACTGGAATATGTGTGGCTGTCCTTCTCGTAAGAACTCCAATGAGTTGGGGTCTCCGAACGCAAGAGGTCAAAGAGACAAGATCCTGACCCTACAAAAGCACCAGAGTTACACATATATCTCTAAGCAACTTCGAAGGGTTGGCATTCCAGCCAAGTTATATGATTTTACCAGAAATTTAAACCAGCATAATAAATTTATTTCTTGGCAACTTAATCTCTTGCTCTCTTAAAGTGAATGAGTTAAATACAGGTCCATGGTGATTGAGCTTTGATAGGCAACAAGCTATTACAAATGACATATAGTTCACATGGGAAACACACAAATCAGGGAGCACAAGTAAAACCAAAGACCAAAATTGCGTGTCCTTTCGGTCACTTCAACTGAAACAGTTCGGTTTCAGTGGGCACGGAAACAAAACCATGGTGGAAAATCAAAATTCCTGTGTTTTGGAATGTTTCGGAATCAACACTTCAAATTTTTCTCAGTATTCATTCTATTTCCGAATCATTTATGTTTTCAAGATGACCGAAAGTACTCACCAAAGAAAATTTTGGTCCTTCAGAAAAACTACTTTAAAATCACCGATACTCCAATAATTCTTGCAAATGGGCAAAAAAATCCAAGATTCCGAAAACAGCAAAGATTACAGGCACCAAGGCGTGTCATCATTAAGAAAATGTGAAGTACTTACAACAACACAATTTTTTAGAAATATCCCCCAATAAATGTGGAGAAAGGTGATATGTTTGCAAATTCTTTCATAAAAACAAACAAACAATCAATCAATTAAAACATAGCAGTACAATATTTCACACATTTAAGAGCTAATGCATGTGGCTTTCTTTAAAGAGCAAAATAAAACTACCCGGAACATTCTTCGAATTGTTATTTTCGTGTTGTATAGACATTTGAGCCTCGAAACTTCAGACACAAATCAGGAAACAGCACTACAATCTCAATGAACCCATTTTTCTGGATTCTTATCTGCATTAAACATGATGGGTGTCAAACAAAAATTCAAATCAATCAACTGCTTCACACCATATATGATCCAAAATGAATGAGAGAGAGAGAGAGAGAGAGAGAGAGAGAGAACATGTCAATAGATTAAAGAAAAAAATTGAAAAGTTGTTCTTACATATTGGAAGGAAGCTTTCAATGGTAGCCAAAATTGAATTTGAGATTCAATTATTGAATCATTACAAGTGAATAAGAGGTAGTTTCATGGATAATTGTATGGCAAAAGAATGAACACATAGAAATGTATATATATATATATATATATATGTATATAATAGGATTATATGTACAGGATTGTGTAGAGAGAAAGAAGAACGATTGAGGAAGATTAGGAGAGGGTGGATCAGAAATAGTTGCAGGTCGGAATTGGGTTAAGTATATAATAAGAATTTTTTCATTTTTTTTTCTCTAAAGGTGTATGAATGTCAAACCAAAAAGTCAAAAAGCTGGATGATCCCAATTTGGCGAGTTAGGAAGAAGCTTTTGGTGAATGGACAATTACCTGACAAAACGAACGCTTTTGGCGTTCCACTCACACGCGCCATATATGGCGCGTACGCCCACACCTCTAAGTTAGTAAGAATTAGAAATGTGCCCCCACATATTTCAATTTTTTTTCCTCACTTTATTGTTTTTTCTTTTTCATTTTCAACATGAATTTTTTTTTCTTCTCACTTTCCCCCTCCTCCTAGTTTTTGAATCCATTAGTGACAAGAAATATGTACCTTAGCATTTGATTGCTTTTTTCTTTCCATTCTAATGTTATTCAATATATTTCAGACAAATATTGAATATTTATAATATCATAAATAAATTTCTTTTGTTTCCGTTCTTTCTCCAAATCTTTTTTTCTGTGTGTGTAGGCTCGTAGGAGACTAGGGTACAAACCAATTTTGCTTATTTCTTAATTGTGTTCATTGGGTGCTAACTCAAAATTTTAAATATCTATACAAATCTATGGATAAAAACCTTCAATTCTTTGTGCAAATGATCAGAGTTTAATTGTGTTTTCCCTAAGATATGATTCACTAATTACTACTCCCCCTTTCCCTCTATCCAAATAAGCGGACTCAAGAATATGTTTTAAGGTGGACACATTTAACAACAAATTTTACTTTATTCTCTAATAGATAAAAATAATGTTATACATTTATATTTTTTATATCATATTTAATACTTAAATATACATTAAACATAAAATGGCTAAAAGTTAGTATACATAGTCTATACAAAAAAAAACTAGAAAGAGGTTTGTTATAACCCTTTATAAAAAAATTAAAAAATGAGGCTAATTATATTAATTTTCAATTGACCCCTACAAGTCTTTATATTTTGAAAGTGTTCCATGAAAACCTCATGATCAATGCCATCAAAAATGAGAATAGAGTAGGCCAAGATTTTTTTTTCTTAATTTTTTTTTTATTAATAATGCTATTTGAACTTAATTTATTGACTTATTTCATTAAATTTGTTGTGGATCTGAGCATATATTAAGGTCTACTGTCAATCCAATGATTATGAATTATTAGGCGAGTAAAATTAGATCCAAGTAGCATTACTTTTTATTTCTTAGGGTTGATTCCAAGAGATTTGATACAACCTATATTCTTTTTTTTTCTAATTCCAAGTACCCAATAGATTTGTTCTCCTCTATGATTGACCAAAAAATATATCCAATTTTACTTCATGCTAGATCGTCGACGAATAATAGGTACTCCACCTCAAGTAGAATTAGTGAGTCGTGTACTAGGCGACCATTTTGCTTGGTTCGGGGGGCACTTGAGTCAGCCACTGGCGCCTAACAACGTCTTGATCCCTATCTAATTTTTTGGGCCTAAAAGCGATGATTCACTTGTCCTCTTGTACATAAGGACGTCGTGGCATACAACCAAAATGATTCCCGCTAAATAGTCATCCCTCTCTCTCTTTTTACATTGGTAATTTTTTTTTAGGGTGAGCACTGGTCCCTGGCCCCTTGCTCCCTCCGCCCCGGTCCAATGAATATCAACTTAATCACCTTTTGTTTAGACCATAATTTTGGTGTTATTCTATGAGGTTAAAAATATATATATATATATATATATATATATATTGTAAACTACAAGAAAGACCTTTTCAAACATAAAGCAATGAAACAAATCTGATGTCCAGTAGCCAAAATAAATAAATAAAAATCGATGAAACAAACTTACATTTCAAACATAGCCTAGGTCAAAGTTGGATAAACCTAATTGTATGACCTTTTTGTACTACCTTATTCATTAGTATACCATAGTGTAGTGTTTTTCTAGAAATTGGTAAACAAACCCTCTAATTGTACTTTTTTTTCTTTCAACTATTACACCCTATGGAACTAAATGTTACACCTACATTCATGGTTTTTAACATTTGAAATTTAGACGCCAAACTCTGTAACAGAAGCTCGAAAGCCAATAGCTCATTGCTGAAACTGCTGGAACTCCAAAGTTGTACTCTACATATTCTTACGGAGGCTTGACCATGAACGAGTTCGAGTACCACCCCCCTAAGAACCCTCACAGGTGAAACAAAGTCAGAAGGTAGTCTTAGATTCTAAGGGATTTTGTATGTGTTATGTGGGAGAGGGGTACGACTAGATTTGACGAAAAAAAAATTAGTCGAGATATGCGTAAGATGAAAAAAAATACAAATATCTCTACAAAACGTCATGAAATAGTTCAAGAACAACAATGTTCTGGGGGCGAAGAACATTGATATCAAAATACAAAATATCCAAACTTTGCAATCTTTATATGTCACAATCTGTAAATAAACTCTTTTTTTTCTTTGGGTGGAAGTTCCATTCTATTATCACATAGAGCTCTGCACGTAGTTAGGGCTTGGGGTGAAGTGGGGTCCATATATGTTCACAGCTCACAACTCATGTCGGTAGCTAGTGGGAGTTTTTTTGAGGCCCCACCTCATATTTTCTCCCCCATGTATATTTTTTAATTTATTTTCTGTTGAGCTATCTATTATTATTAATGTGAAAACGATTCACTTGTATAAAACGTGTTTCATTTAAACATATAATAAATAATTCACTAAATTTTTTGTTAAAAATATATTAAATGAGACAATTTTAGTCACGCCCCTTCTAATTTATCATATCTTCAAGAACACTCCTTTAATTTCAGAATCTTCACTTACATCCCCTATCAGATTAAAGACCTTAATTAAAATATAATTTTACTAAATTATTCATGATATTTTTAGGATGTCATGAATTATTCATCTACACACCCTCTAAATAGATATATCTTCAATGAGACCCTTTATTTTATAATTTTTTTTTATGTATTAAAATTCAGATTGATTAAAATTCAATTCGAGCAGAATAAAATTTAATTCGAGCAAAATAAAATTCATTTTTAATCTGTTCGAATCAAATTTTAATCAACTTGCATTTAATTTTAATCGGCCCGAATTTGATACATAAAAAAATATTAATTGATTCAAATTTTAATACGTAAAAAATAAATTTTAATCAATTTGAATTGAATTTTAATTGACATTGATTTTAATAAGAAAAAAATATAAATTTTAATCGACTCGAATCGAATTTTAATTGGCGTTAACAGCTCAGGTTGAGCTCAAATCGACTCGAATTTTAATACGTAAAAAAAATAAAATTTAATTAACTAAAATTTTAATATGTGAAAAATAAATTTTAATTGATTCGAATTTTAATCAAATTTTATGTAAAAATTTGGTTGGGGTTTATGCAGGGACAATTTTGGTATTTTAGATAAATTTTTTTTATTAGAAATGATGGTTTAATGGCAAAGGATGTTAATAATATTTAAATATAAATTAAAAAATGTGTTAGTAATATTTTAAATACTAGAAGTGGTGTAATTAAAAATATAATAAACTAGTGAAAGTGTGACTAAATTTACCCTTTTTTTTAGGTCAGGAGGGGCTCTGAATCACTAGAAACATTTTCTCCAAAGTTAAGCAAATGTTTTGCGTGGGTCCACTGCGTAGAACCCAATTTGGGTCAAGTCAACTGCTTATGTCGACGGTCTAGTCATTCTATTGTTTATCATCGACTTAGTCGGCAGATCATTTTACCTAAACTCTTATTCAAATATAAATTTGACAAAAATATGTGAAATATAGTTTTAATCTTTTATTCAACCTTATATGAAATAAAAAAAAAACTCAAATTTATCATTTTATAAATATTTAATTATCATATTTATTTTTCATTTAAATTTGAGTTTGTTCTCTTTTAAACTTAAATTTTTTTATTAGAGCATTATATATCAAATCAAACTTTTCAAATTCAGAAGTTAACTCAAATTTGAATAACAATTTGAGAGAATACTTAAAATGGTGTTAGTCTTTGATAATAGGGTTGCCAATGAATTCAATCGCGATATATTTTTAAATCGTATAAGTTATATGGTGTTAGAAGTTAATTAATTTATATCTAAGTCATTCATATTTTTGTATAATTAGATGGGTAAATTAAACTTAATTACACCCCTTGAACTATCACCATTTTTTTTACTTTATCCCCTAAACTACTAGATTTTGCACATTACACCATAAACTATCACTTTTAATTTACATCGTCCTAATTGTAAACGTCTGTTATTTTTTTGGACCAAAATTTCTTACATGTTGGGATAAAGTGAAAAAATTACATAGTTTGGGGGAAAAATGAAATAAATTTTTATTAAATATGTAACGGAGGTTAATAATTGAGACAATGTGAAACTGGTCAAATAATTGAAGGTGCAAATGCAAAAAAAAAATGATAGTTGAGGAGAAAAAGTCAAAAAAAATCATAATTAAAGGGATCAAAGTGTAATTTAGCCTAATGAGATTCTTGTTTTTTTCTGGTCTATATAGTGTATAACTAATATTCAGTTGGGCTCACATCGATTAATGTACTTAATGACTTTGATGAGTTCAATCGATAATCATCAAATTCTGTTGAGGGGAACTGTACTTTATAACCCAAAAGATATAAAAATTTGGATAAATTATACTCACATCCCCTGATATTTGATTAAATAATATAGAGACCTCCTTACATTTTAAAATTACACAAAGACCCCCTAAATTTAAAAATCATGACACGAACACCGCTTTCGTCTTCTCGCCATTAGTTTGACTAACAGAAAATAATGATGTCAAGGAACAAAATTTGTCTAATTTCAAAATTACCCGTTTATAACATGTCCAACATTTTCTAAAACAATCTTGTCCACTAATTATCAACAATTTACCATTTTAACAACATTAATTATGCTATTATAAAAATTAATCAAAAAATAACATTAAACCATTACATTTTGATTAATAAAAAATACCATTAGCTAGGATAATTAGTGGACAAGATTTTGATTAATCAAAAATACCATCTAAGAGGGAGGGAGAGAGAGAAAGAAAGAAGGGGTTAGGAGTGATGGTGGCAGCTGGATTGGGTGTGGTGGGGTTTGTTACAGGGAAGGGGTGGGGGGGCTTGGGGGATCTAAAAGGGAGAGAGAAAATAGAGGTAGAGGGAGAATGAAGGGGGTTGGTAGTGGTGGTGGTGGCAGTTGAGTTGGGTGTGGTAGGGTTTGTTATAGGGACGGGCGGGGCCTGGGGGATTTGAGAGGGAGAGAGAAAAAAGAGGTAGATAGAGAAAGAATGAGGTTGAGAAGAGTGGTGGGGGTGGCGGCAACTGGGGTTGGGTGGGTTGCAGGGAGGGGTGGGGCATAGTAGATTTGTGAGAGAGATAAGGATTGGGGAATGATGGTGGTAGTGGTGACAGCTGGGTTGGGTGGGTTGGGGCAAGGACTAGGGGGATCTGAGATAGAGATAGAGAATGGGGTTAGGGGTTTGAAGGATTTGTGAGAAATAAAGAGAGATGAATTGAACAGTTGGTAGAGAGAAGGGAGAGGAGGATAGGAGGAGTGGCGGCGACGACGATCAGGTGGGATAAGGGATGAGTGAGAAATGGGGTTGGGGGCTGGGGGATCTATGTGTGTGAGTGTGAGAGAGAGAGGATAGGAGAGGAGGAGGAGTGGTGGTGGCGGCGACAGTCGGGTGGGGGAAAGGATGAGTGAGAATAGGAGAGATTTTTTTTTGACTTATTAATTTAATTTTTTGTAATATATTTTATTTATTATACATTTATTTTAAATTAAGTTAAAGGGTTAAAATAGTCATTTAATTTATGTTAACGCCAGTCATCTATTGACGCCGATAAGAGGTCTCTGTGTAATTTTAGAAATGTCATGAAGTCTCCGTGTTATTTAGTCAAATGTCAGGGGGTGTGAGTTTATCCTAAATATTTTCACTACTCTCAAAAATTAGATTTTTTACATTGAACACTTAATATATTAAAAATATTGTAATGTAATTCTTTTTATTAGATTATGTTTCTTATGCTGTTAAAAACTATCTCATTAATATTGACATAATGAGTAACAGAAAAATAACATAAAGTATTACGTTACAACATTTTTAATACTTTCTTGGGACAATGTGGAAAATGAATCCAATTAACATAAGTGTTTACTTTTTTGATCGAGTAAAACAAATATGAAATGTCTTGACTTGCACATACATGGACCAAAAATAATACATATCTTCTATCTAATACATAGTTCACTATTTTTCAAAAATAATAATATAGTTGTCTTTTACCATTTTTAGTAAGCTAGTAGCCTGTAATCCAACAACAAGATTACATGTAAGGTAAAATGTCATAGCTGAAAAGTATTTTAGCCAAAAATCTTAGCTTTGTCCTTATTGATGCCTGATGGGACATTTATAGAAAGGCTTTGGCCTGATGACATGTGTCCTTGGCCCCAAGACCCCTTGTTCTGACTAGCATGATCCCTCAGCTTCAAGGCATGTTCCCATAGCTCCGTGACATGTGTCCCTCGACCCCGCAGGAGGAATCAAGTATCCTCAGCCCCAAGAGTACTCACACTGGTCTTTCCCCTGGGCCCTCGTCTTCTAGGAAGGCTACCAATCGACAATTGGGCAGTCTAAACTAGATTAGGAGTTAAGAGGACATTCTGCTCAATGGAGTTAGAATGACAGAATGAACTAAACACTCAACTAGGGGGAGTCAGACGCGTGGCATAAAGTGAAAGGTGAAAGGTAAAAGGGCAGAACTACCCCTGCTGACATGCGGCTACTCTGGGCAAGTATTTAATGAATTCTCAAATGATGTGACATCCATAGTAGTTGGAATAGTCTATGATGGGGGGTATTAATTGCCCTGGATCCCTAGCATTTAAAGTCTTTGCATTGAAGAAAGGATATTAATTGCTCAGGAGCCCGAACAATCAATACTAAGACATTTTTCACGCAAAACAGGGGGCACACTGCCCCATTTTTGGACACTACCTACTGATTAGACTGTTAGCAAATGATTAGTCCTTGAAGGTATAAATAGTCTTCAAAAATACATTGTAAAAGTACGCAAAATCATCTCACAAGAGCCATATACAATGTTTTCTTCTTCTCCTCTCTCAAAAAACTGACTAGATCGTCAGAGGGGATACGTCGGAGAACACTCCAGCGCCATTCTAACTTGTTTTCTGTATTTTAGGAACCTCTTGTAGTCCACCGGCACCGTTCAGGCACCCCCTGAGACAATTCATCACCATTCTTTAGGCCTCATTTGACTCTCTCAACTCATTCCTTGTTGTCGGATCCACCATCCCAACGGATCGGAGCTCACCATAGGAGATATCTGTTCTCATTTCAACCATTGTGCAAAAAATACCCCACACAATGCCTTTGATTATACAGGCCACTAAAGGGGAAAAACTTGAACCAAGTCACTTGTATGTGCAAGATCAGCAACTTTAAGGTCAGGAAAGAAACTGGCTTGACAGTTTGCACCCTACCCCCCTTCATTTAACCAAAATGACCCTCCCTATTTACCTACTGAAAAAAAGGAAAAAAAAAAAAGCCCTATCCCTCTTATTTATCACATTGTATCAAATTTCACCTTCCAATTTAATCAAATAATAATTATTTTTTTTAACTTTGGCCAAACTTAATTTTGTATTTTGATATCGCAATTGCATGGACATTATAAACTTTTTATGCGAAACTAGTAACAAATTAATTTCAAGTTAAGTTTGAAAAAACATTTCCCTTAGGAATACACTTTGATACTATATCCTATTTTCCGATATGGTACTAAAAAATAAAAAGACTCCCTTGTTTGCCATATGTTCATAAAAAAATTACAAAAAACGTATAAATCTTAATCACCTTCACCGGTATATTTATTTACATTTTAAAATATAGATTAAAGGAGAAAACTCTTGAAAAAAATTATGGGTTTTAATGATAACTTCTAGGTGTGGTTAGCACGTTCTTCAGTGAGGTTAGCAATTTTTTTTAGTTTGGTTCCCACGTTTTGGGATTTAGTTAGCACGTTCTGGGTTTGGTTAGTGACACTTGTCAAACATAAACACAAACACTAATCATAAATTTTCCAAAAATATAACATCTCGATAGTTCATGCCTGCATAGACTAGCAAAGAGACTTTGCCACCTACATGCCAAAGAATACACGAACACAAACCTCCATGACACAGCTAAAAGAAACTAATCTAGATTAAAATCGTAGGCATAAGTTGCACATCTTACAATTCCGTCACTGTTCTTTCCATATTCTACCGGTAACCCTGAGCTTCAATTCCTTCCGGTCTACACCAGAGAAAAAAAGTGCCATGTTGCGTTGGATGATGAGACCATCAAAACTGTCACGAACCTTGCGATGGCTGTCCCTTATGCTTCTAGGCACCCCTTGCCAAGTAATCTTCCTCCCGTTCCCCCCAACCTCCAGACTGTAGCTGTAATTCTTGGCCTCATTATCATCACCCATAAACCGCAAGAATGCTATGTAGACAGGAGCCATCCCCAGCTGGAATGCTTCGAAATGCAAACAGAAATATTGACCATAGCAACTGAAGACCTAGAGATTAGAAAAAAGATAATCAGCTTATGGAGCACGCACATCCATGATAAAAGGTTATCAAGATCTGTGAGATGAATTCAAAATCAAGAAAACTAATATCCAGACAAGCATGGAAGTGAGCATGAAATCACATAAGAGCATATATCGCCATGTTTGCAGGGGAAAAAACAATGGGAAATCTCTGAAAGTTGATTGATTCAGATTAAACAGTACGCTGATTTTTTTTTTCTAATGTCATTAACAGGTTAGTCTTGCGCATCAAATAACAAATTGTATCTAAATCAGGACTCTCCACTCTTCTGTCAGAATTTAGCAACATGGGAGAACAGTTGGAACAGCACCTCCATACATTACTTGTGCTGTGATTGCTGTCAAAACATACTGGTGCCCTCATCAGCTGAAAGAAGGCGAACATCGAAGCCTTTTAATACAACTTAAAAACCAGAGACTTGAAAAAAAAAGTATTACCGTTAGCATCCATGTTGCATTTTCCACCTCGTGAGGATTTGATTTGACATAACGATGGTTGAAAGTAGTGCCACTGTGCATATCAACTTTGTGATCATCTTTTAGATGAGCCACAAGAGAAGGAACATCGCCAATGACCGTGCACTCTGATCCAGCATAGGGGCAATTATAGGGTCTGAAAACGCATTGGGATTCATGTTTTACCTTGCTGTAATACGGGTAGATGCCAATGCACCCAAAACTCTGATATTTACATGGAAGTTCAAGGGATGCAGCCACTTTCTCCAATGCAAGACATCTGATGTTGCCAAGTTCATGCCTGCAAGTTGGGCACCGGTTGTGCACCCTAGGCTTGCAACCAGAACATAATGTGTGACCATTAGAACACTGCAACAAGAACCACCAATTAAAAATAAGAATGATTTTCATAACAGAAACAAAATGATAACTTGTTCAAACAACTTACCATAAATGTGAAAAGGATGCATTAGTTAAAAAAAAAACCAAGAAATTAGTTTTTTGGTACTCATTCCAAAACAGCAACTTACAATAAACTGTTTAAAGTATAACACTGCCATAATCTGAAAGTTGGTCTATACTACAATCAACCGACTTGAACTCATCTTATTTCTTTTCAGAAAGATTGCAACCTGTTGCCATTTCAAATTTGTGAACACAAATCTAAATGTATGTATGTATTTCAAATAGCTTGATATACTATGCCTTCATAACATTTCAAAAGGATTTCACAACATTTACACGGGGGAAATCTTTTCTTTGACACATCATTTGGCAATCTAGAAGTTTTACTTCAATCCGAAATCCAATATAAATCAAGTAATCTTGTGGTCTGAATAAAATCATCCCCTTCTTTTGCCCGTGGGACAGTTAAGATAGCCTGTTCGTTGCAGTTTAGCATGCAAACCAAGCTCAGATGTTGCGTACCCATAGGTTGCGGTAGGTACAATGTTGACACCTTGTACAAAGAACCACATAAGAGTAAAAGAGGGAAATAATTCAAAAAATGCACAAAAATTCCTGGTATGGAGAAGCTATCATTAAATACGTAGCACCAATTGCAATTGAACAGAGCAAATTGACACCATTGATAAGAATCTATTACTCTTGTCTAATATATCCTTTCCTGCATTTACCAAATTTCTAAATTCAGTAAAAAATTACCGATTGATGAGTCAAAGCTCAATTGCCAAAGGACAAATAGAAAGGTAACCCTTAACCTTAGAATACTCTGTGAAGAAAACTTTAATACTACATCGCAAGATTAAGACAACCCAATATTGGTTTAAATTGTTGAGAGATCTCTCCATTCGTTGCCAATTGATTTTTATGTAGCCTTCGAAGAGGGTACCAAAGTTGAACTATTGGAGGCTTTTGGGCAATGCACAATATTTCATCCCTTTGTGCGATAAGTACACCTTTTTATATTCTAATCCCATCTTTCTAATCTTCTGTCTAGCTCTACACGTGCAAGTGGGGGTCCTACGTGCTGGAGTGTTAAAATTTGTTCCACATCTATCAAATAAAGGATCACGAACTAGTATGTGAGCCTTATGAGATTCTCCGCCCAATACCGATTGGTTTTGTTTTTGATGCTTTAACATGATACCAAAGATAGGTCTTGAGTGGTCAACTAGCTAAGTGTCTAACCCATTTGAAATTATCCCGTATGTTTGTTTGCATTTTTTGATTGCATGTATTATTCCACAGGCAAGCCTGACTAGCACGTGGGGGAAGGTGTGACAAGAGTTATACCCTACATTGGTAGATTAGGGCAGTGAATTTTTTAATTTTTTATTTCTGTTTAGGGGTCTTTCCACTCATTTGTAATTGGTTTGGGGTTGGATACCTCTAACATACTCACTAGCACAACCTTTTAGGAAATTGACATTGAGCAAGTGAAGGGGTCATTGTGTGACATCTGAAAAACAAACCCTTAATTTACAATCAAAAAAATAAAATATATACGATTCAAAATTCACAAAAGCTACTCTATGCAATAAAAAGAAAACCAAAATAATAACTTTGAATCTCCGTAACAAGATCCCTTTCTGTGACAGTGAAGTACACATTACTAAAAGGCTATAAACACAACATAAACTGGTTTTGGCATTTTCATGCCTTTCTCGCAACTACTCTTTTTCTTTAAAACACTAAACATGCTAATACTAGCACATACTAAACTTTCCAAGGAAAAAAAAGAAAGAAATCCAGTAGAACAAACTAGAGGTATACAAACGTCCCCAAAGAGAAAGATGCTAACACACACACAGAGACCAATTATACATATGGCTTTCAAGAAATAAAAGGAAAACATGATGAATGAAAGTTCGAAAAGACAATTACACAATAAGGCCAGAATAAATTTTTGGAACCAAGATTAACGTCAATTCGCATATTTTCCTTGTTTCCTTCATGTACATGATGCATTTTTCTCATGTATATGATGGCCAACAAAAATAACCAACCATAAATAGAAAACTAATGTTCATTGAAACTTGCAATAACAACAATCAAGTGTTGCTTGCATACAAAAAATTAATGTCACGGAGCTAAAACTAAACATAGTGATACACAAAAAAGGAATAAAACACGAAAAAGAAAACAACTAAACATACACAACCAACCATATTTCCTATTAAGGAAATATGCAAAAACATTCACCAGCATCATAAATAAAATGCAATTCATGCCAGCCAATCTAAATCAAACCTGATGTATAGGAGGGTACATAGCATTTAAGCACACTGGGCATTCCAATAGTTCACGAACACTGCTAGAGACAGTCACATTAGGCTTTAGAGCACTTTGAGCAGTATCATTCACATGTTCACCAACATCCACCATGTCTTCATTTTGGGTAGGATCAATGACCTCGGGCTTACTTCGCAGGTCCTCAAAGTATGAATTCGCAGTTGACATTGATTGTATGAACAGTTGTTCACTTTATATGCCAAAATATATCAATGATGTCAGAAACATATAGTTGACCATCTAACAACTGATAACCACCAGAGATAGAAATATTACTTAAAATAGGTATTAATCATCAAGTTTGCATATAGATTCACTAACAAAGAACTTGCTAAAATTCATCTGACCTACTAGGCTCCTTGGATGAAACAAAAACAATTACACATTTTTAAAGTGATGCCAAAGTTACTATCTAGCATATGGACTCACCATATTCAGGTAAGTCCAAGTGAATCGTGACTTGTCACTTAGAACATGATATCCTTGACCTAGTTGTCACTGGTATATCTATCGTCTAGCATCTGCTCATTACAAGAAATAACCATAATGAATCATTTGGCCTATCTCAGCTCAGGAGGTACTTGCGTGCAAGTGCAACAAAGAAATCATGTGAAATGCAACTACAAGTATTGGCACAATTTGATCTCATCAATGCCTCATAGGCACTTATTCCCTTCATTAGCACTAATTTCTCTCTGAGGCACTTATTCCATTCATCAGCACTCAACCCTTAATTGAAAATCTTACTTCCAACCCCTTGGGGGCTGTAGATAAACTTAAGCAACAGCTTCCTCCTCTAGCACACTAAGGAGGAAGTCATAAGCAATAGTAGTACAACTTAAACTATAAATCTATAAAGCAATAGTTATAAACCAGAAAATAACAGTCACGTAATTGCATCCCTTGTTAAACAAAATTTTAAATTAAATGAGAGATTGGATAATTATGTGCGGATGGTTGGGGCAAGCCTAGTATCCCGATGGTTAGCCATGATAAGCATGATAAGCACCTAAGGCCCACACCCATCCACCTATGATACCATTTTTGACAAAGTTATCTGAACAAATAAAACTATAATGCCTGTTTCAAGTCAGCTATATACATATGACAACTTTCCTAATTGATCAGTAGTTTGTCAAAACTTCTCAACACAAAACATGTATTTGATCTGTGATCAGATACAAAGTGCATTATAGAGTTCAAGTGATCACAAAAAGTAGAGATGGCAGTGGACCTGAAAAAGATGGGTATTCGTTCAAACCTACCCCGTTTGGACCGGTGATGGATCATACGTATTAGACAATAGACGTATACGGGCATCCCGTATAAACCTGCACGGGAATGGACTGACACTTACCCCCGCCCCCGCCCCCGCCCCCGCCCCCGCCTCGACCCGAATAACCCGAGATATATATATGTATAAGATCATAAACCCTGATCCCATTCCCAACCTACCTATAAAGTTAATTTCAAAATTCAGTGGCCCACTTTTTTTTCTTTGTCTAATAAGGCAACATCTATTATCTTTGTGTTTTTTTTATGACTTTTGTTAGATCTGTGACCCTTTTTGTTAGATTTGTGATGAACTTTGTTAGATCTAAGGGTCTGTGTTGTGTTAACTATTGATGATTTTTGTTTCGGATCTATAGTGTGTTAGATACTAGGCTTTTAGATGTTGCTTGTTCTATTTTTTTTTTTTTTGGTGTTAAATTTATAATTTTTATATGCTACATCTGATTTTCTGTGTTAGATATGCAATATTTTGAATTTTCTAATTTTATGCTACTTGAATATAGTTTTTGTTGAATTCTGAATATAGTGTTAAATATGATTTTTGCTGATTTTTGAGTTTATTCTACTTGAATATGATTTTTTCTCTTTGAAAATTGTTGGATAAACTTTTTACTTGTTGGATAGATTACTTACTTACTTAGTATACTAAATGCTAGTCTTTATTGATGAGAAGAATTATGCGGTAATTTTTAGTTTGTGACATGCAATTTTTTGAATTTTTTGGATTATTTATAATGTTGGATTATGTTGGGCTTGGGCGGGGGGGTGAAGGCGAGGACGGGGTGGCGATTACAAATTTACCCGTGTACGGGGATGGGATGAAAACTATACCTGTTAACGGGGGCGGACAGGGAATGAACGGAGTTTTTTTAACCGAGTATAGGGATGGAGACTACACCCCGCCCCCCTTCGGTCCCATCCCTAACAAAAAGGGACAAATATGGTACATAATGCCATGTTCATGAGGAGGATTAAAAAGTTTCTATACTATGTGTCCATGTTAGACATATTAATTGCATCCATGTCACGAAAGGAATATGAGGATGCCTCTATATTTAAAATTAAATCAACTGCGGGAAGCCAAAAACCAGGTCAATTTATCCAATTACTGTATCAGGTTGGCCAGACACTTTTACCACTTCACAATTCAAACTCACAAGTAGAATTGTTTTTTCTTTTTTTCTAAAATAATTAGACTTCTAACTCAGAACCATCATTCCCAGTCAAATCCATTACAAAAACTTACACACATCAAAATCCAGAAACACTAGGTACTTCCAATTGTAAGGTGAATAACCACTTAACTTCTTACAGAATCATGCCATATCTAGAAGCATTACCCGAAGTACCACCACAATACATGAAGATCCTAAGAGCCTAAACCCAAATTTGTTGACTACAATTTGGGCTCACCTTTTCTATTTCAATCAAGGACATCAAAACCCACATTGCTGAGTGAGGCAGGCATATCAAGGCAAGTACCAAAAAGGGTATCCGAATGAAAAATAGAAACCAATTGAAAAAAATAAACCCTCAAATACCATGTCATTATGGAAATTCTGACAAAAGCCATCATAACACATCGAGAATATTCTATGAAAAAATCAATCCACGAACAATTCACGCAAAATCTGATTAATCTCTCAAAAATCAAAATACGCAGAAAGGAAACAAAACAATCCAACACATACATGGAATGAGAGATTTGAAGAGAGAAAGTACCTGAATGGGCGATTCAATCAATGATCCAGAAGAAGAGAAACACAAACCCTCAAAAGGGCCTTGTCGTCTCTAATGATTCGGAAACATATACCAATACGCGTATGTAGGTAAATAACAGAACTAACTAAATGGGTATCACTGAAATTTCAAATTAAAGTCTCCTAAGAGAGAGAAAACGAGGAGAGCGTCCGCGTGTGGGTAGAAAAAGAGGTTTCTCGAGAAAATACAAAAAGGAAAATTTCAAAAATGTGGGTCCTAGTCTGAACTTCAATTCATCGAAGATTCACCGAGAAAATCGAGAGAGAGAGAGACAGAGAGAGATCAACGGCGGTGAGTGTCAATTGGGATTTGGATTTAAAAGAGGAGAGAGGAGAGAGGAGAGAGGAGAGAGGAGAGAAATACTGTAGACGGCATTAATGGTGTCACGTTTTCAGCAAGTTTGAAGGGCCCACCTAGATTACCAGAACCTGTCTGCCCGTTTATTGACGCGCCTACGTTTTTCGGATAATAACAATTACACCCCTTCTTATTTCTCACAGTTTTACTGCATGCCCCTCTATTGTCCTAATTACAATGGATCTCTTAAGACATGACAAACTTGTAACATATCCCCCCGAATCAAAATTTAGTAAAATTATTAATGGCTTGAACTACCAATTCTACCCTCAAGAAGAAAAATCAATTTTTACACCTTGTATTTTTTTTTTCTCTTATAAGTGTAATTGGACAATAAGATTTTTTTAATATAAATGATAAAAATTACGAAGAATTGTTGATGGATTCACTATAAAGAACTTATATAACTTTAAATATACAGTTTAGATTTTTCAGCTTTTAAGTTTTTTACGGCCTAAAGCTGTCATCAGAATAACATTTTAGTTTTTTATATTTTTGTATTACTAAATTACCCTTATCTTAATTCATGACTAATAAATTGATGATTTTCTTATTTTCAGGTATGTTTAACTGTTATAAGAGATTTTTCAAACTGATGTGATTTAGAAACCATTCGAAAATTTGATGTTCAAAATCTTTGTTACAAGTAACCAAAATTTATCTTCTTCAGTCATTACATTTTCTTAAAACACTAACATAATTTTTTCTTTAGCCGTCGATTTGATGAAATCGAATGTTAATTTGATATTTTTTTTTTATAAATTGAATCTCAATTGGATAAAATTAAATGTTAAATTCAAAGATTTTTAATGTTAATTTGATAAAATTTACTGTTAATTTTGTGTTAATTTGATGAAATTAAATTTTAAAAAATAAAATTGCAAGTTAATTTGATAAAATTGATTTTTAATTTAATGAATTGGATATCAATTACATGAAATTGAATGTTAAATTCATGAATCAATATTTTTACCATCATATTGGTTATATTTAATACTCCTTCCGTTCCTAAATATCTGTCATTTTATATAATTTTTTTTGTTCCATAATATCTGCCGTTTAATGAAATCAAACCATAATTAATATTTTTTCTTTCTACCCTTAACTTTTCAATGCATTAGATTTGGTTGGGGTTAAGTGTCTTTCATATTTTTTTTCCTTCTCAATACGTATTGAATAAAGATATTTTAGTTTTGTGCAATTATTTTTTACCTTTATTAGAGTTATTTAATAGTTTTTTAATCTCTGTGCAAAAACCTTAAACGACAGATATTTATGAACGGATGAAGTATCATTAAGGACAGAGCAATGCTATTGAGACATAATTTGGGGACATAATACATTGTTATCAATAGAGTGACAGTGGAATGCATTTAATGTTATAATGAGTCCCATCATTAAATGCATTCTCTAATCAACTTATTGGTCACAATACATTATATCTCTAAATTATATCCCTCAATTATGTCTCAATAGCATAAATGTTAAGGATATTATTACCACTGTTGTGGTAAAATTTACTAGAATTGTGGGTAATTTACCACAATTAAGGACAGGTTTACCACTTTTGAGGGTGAGTTTATCACAATTGTGAATAAATTTACAAGTTTAAAGAAGAATTTACGACTTCTTAGATTAAAATTACGACAACTTTGAGTAACATTATGAATATAAATGGTGAATTTACTCATAGGAGTGAGTTAAGCTAAAATCATGGGGATGAATTTACCATAATTGTGGTAAAATTAAATCAGCAAAGAAAAAATTTACTACAGTTTAAGGTTAAATTAGAATGATTGTGAATAAGATTACTATTATAGGTTAATTTTACTTTCATTTTGGTTAATACTATGATAATCGTGTATAATAATACAAATTTTACGGCAAATGTATGACATCGGTGAGATGCATTAATGTCGTATTTATGACAAATATATATTATTAATAAAAGTATCTTACATAAAAAATTTTAATTTACTATTTTGCCCTTCTAAAAAACTACAAAGACTAATATGTCCTTTTACATTTAATCATCCAAATTATCACCATTACATCCTTAATTATTTGAATATCCAAATTTTCCTCCAACAACCTATGTTTATATTTATACTATTTTTAAATGTCAACAACTAAGAAATTTTTTTGAATGGTAATAATCTACAAAATATTTAACCACAAGACTATTTTTTTATATTTTAATTTCATTATGCAGTTTAAATTATAGGCAATGTAAAAAGTGAAATAACAAAACAAAGAACATCAATTTCTAAAGTCTCCCCTTGTAAATCTGTCAATTCGATGGTTAAGAAAGCTGTTCCGATATAACCCATATTGATATATTCCCCCTATCATTGAAATTCATTCGCAACGTCTCCGCTTCTTTTGAAAAATCCAAGAAGGCAGTAAGATTTGACTTGTAAGAGCATCACTTTTAAAAGCTTAGAAGTTAAACCGCCACGACAAGATTCCAAATAGTTTAACGTTTGATATTATTAGAATTCCAGAAATCAGTTAAAACAATTAACTCTTTAATTCTCTGTTGATATTACTAGAACTCCAAAAGTACCTCAAATAATAAAAACTCTTCAACTCTTCATCTCATGGAAATATAAAACTATTGAGTAGCGAGGACAAATCTTAGCCTAAAACTTCAATTTTATTCTCTCTTTGGGGTGGCATGTTCTCCTAAACAAAAAAATGAAAAAGGAGAAGAAGAAGTTCGATTGTCATTAGAAAGAGAATTATAACCTAACAAGTCGGAATTTGAAAAAGAAAATGTGCAAAACAAGATTTCTACCACTTCCAACAACAAGACAATCCGGCACCAAAGAGCCTTAGGAGACCAATAATACTATTACGGAGAAGGAGTGAGCAAAGAACCTTTATAGATATTGAAAATTGACAAGCAATGCCATAAAAGAAACCACTTATTTCCTCATGTGTTGCAAGCGTTGACTGTAAGTAGTGTGCAAGTGTTAGTTATGCTTGAGATGTGTCTGATTTGAGTACCAAAACCATACAGTACAAAAAGAAATTGACACGTATAATTTTTTTATTTTATTTAAATTTGTTATTTTTACGATTAATGACTACAAATATATTAGATCAAGATCTATAAATTTAAATTATTTTTAATATGGTACTGAAAATGTCTTCAACTCTATAATCTTTTTCTTTTGTGAGTAGTGTTATGTGTTTATAGTTTTGTAGTGTATGATGTGAGGCTTGACTGATATTTAGCACTTCACGTTGTATGTTGTTCAATTTTATTATTATTTTTTTGTAATTCTACTTGCAACATGTCATGACAACATATATTTGTGACTGTTTCATGACATTGATCTCCTCCCTGAGCATTGACAACACGACCACCATTGCAATTTATCAAACTGTAACTATGACAAACACAACCATTTCAGGACCCAAATCAAGTTCACTATATAGGATGTATGTCTCTCTTTCATCCTTGTATATTCGTGTATATGAAAATTGATAATTATAGTTGTAGTATTCAAAAAAAATTAAAATATTTTGATAACGGTTAATGGACAGAAGGTCCCACAAGTCTTAGTTAGGCCTCCTCAAACTAGTCATATCACGAGATGAGAGTTTCGACAACACCTTAGAAAACATAGTGAAGCCAAAGAAGCATGAATGCCCAAATCATAAAGAAAAAGAGTGTCACCGCACTAGGTTTCAAGAGCTAGTCCGGTCAATATTAAATGAGCACTTTTATATTGTTGTATGTATATTTCTTAAAAACACAATTTATATGGAAAATTATATAAGGTCGTCAAGAGTATTCAATATTAAAGTCAAGAATTATGAATACATTTTTTGTAAACTATTTTCTCAACTATATGCGTTTTTATAGTTCCCTTTAATTTATATAGACCGCTTATAATTAGAACAATACTTTTATTTAAAGTTACCATGATACCAAATCTTAATTAATTTCTTATTCATAATCTACAAAAGTAATAGAATAAAAATAAAAAAACTCATATTGTAACTTATATGATTCACATGCAATGCATGCGTGCAATATCTAATTTGATTAAAGGTGTCAATCATATTTTTACCACTATATTGGTTAGATTTAATATCATTAAGGATAATATTACCACTATTGTTGTAAAAATTTATCACTTTTGATGATAATTTTACCACAATTATTGATAAATTTATAAATTTAGAAGAGAATTTATGATTTCTTGGGTTAAGATTATGATAACCTTGGGTAACATAGATTAGTATGCCATCCACAACTGTAAAATTAAAATTATCACAGTTTACCCACAACTGTGATAATTTTAACCAAAATAGTTGCAAATTTGTCTAATATAGTAGTACCTTTACCTACAATTGTGATAATTTTAACTAAAATAGTTATAAATTTGTCCCATATACAAGTAACTTTATCCATAATTGTAGTAATTTACCCAAAATTATAGTAACTTTAACCAAAATAATTGATGTATACCACTGTATTATTTACCCAAAAAGGGTGGGAGTGGTTACCGATTTTCCCCATTGGACAATATACAAAATTAAAAAAAGAAGAATCAATGGTCTCATCAATTGCTTACAAAACTCATCCACGACTCTAATGGACTTCAATACCGTAGTGTAGTCCCTATACTCCAATACTAATATGAAGGTGTGTTTGTTTTAGTTATTAGGAAAGAGGGATTGGAAAAATAATGTTGGGTCCATTTTATCCCTCGTATACTCATGTTTGGATACATATTTTGGGCCTCGGTATTATCACCTAAATATAATATCAGCCCAGATAAATATTGTATTTAATATCACCTACATCATCTTAAATAAACCCACATTTTTTGTCTGCGACGGAGGCAGTGGAGGCAATTGCCCCTTCTGAAATTTTGAAAATTTTTAGGGTTAGTTTAAAATTATAATAAAAATTATTTTTTTCTAATAACTTGCCCCCACTTATTTTTTCTAATCAACAAACTCAAAGTTCGCTTATTCAGACTTAATCTCATAACTTTTTCTTTAATCTCTAATTATCTCTATTCCTTGTACAATGATCTCCGAATTTGATTAGGAAGACATAAATTAATAGTTTTGACTAATTATCCAAGTTCGAATATGCTACATCATATTCTAAGATTTTAGATTTGGGCATAAAAAAAAAAATTGTCATGGAACTCAAAGTAAATAAATTGGACTGACCAAAAAAATAAATAAATAAAGAAATTGGATGATTGTCACAAGTAAATTTATGCATAGATAAGAGATTTTTTTTGAATTTCTAGAACGACAAGAACTTGGTTAAACATAAAGAAACGTGTTGGTGCGGTGAGTTTGGAGATACCAGAATGAGATATAATTAAACCTGTCCCGTTTCCTACTTGAATTTGGTCTCAAGCGTGTACTCGTCACTTCGAATGTTGAGGTTGTTGAAATCAGACTCTAATGAGATGCCAATCTCTTTCTACATTCTGATTATTGGCAACTACTATTGTGCATTAGTTTTCTTGGAAGGGTGAAGGAAACTAATATCGAACCTGTGATAACATTTGTCGACAATGTGTCTTTGATTTTTCACATAGTTGACGCCGAAGAGAGGATTGGTTGACACCATGTGTTCCGAGTGCTGCTGTTCTGGTAATTGTAGTGACCATAGTCACCAAGATTGTTGAATTGATTGTGCCCTCGGCCTCGGTTATTGTTGGAACTACCCAGCCTTGACCACGTGTGACAATATTAGCACTAGCACTAGCAATAGAGGGAGGCTGGTTGTTGTGCAGAATTCGTGCTTCGGTTAATAGAAGAGAATAAACCTTCGAGAGTCACAGAATCATTATCGGCAGAGATAGTGACAACCAGTGAATCGTATTCTGGACCAAGTCCAGCCAATACATATGTGATGATATCATCACTCTTCATTGCTTGGCCAGCAATTTGATGTGCATAAAATAATCAGTGGCAGAGAGATTACCCTTGCGGGCTGTGGCAAAGTTGAGACCGAACCTGGGCAGCTTTGGCGCGGGATTGAGAAGCAAAGCAAATGAACAGAGCAATCCAAACATCGTGGGAAGTGGTGCACTGGTAAACCTGAGCCAGTACCTAATCAGTGAGAGAAGCATTGATGGTGCTAAGAATGGGATTATGTTGTTTCACTACATAGCCGAATACCTCTTGGCCTTTGAGATAAGGAAGCATTTGTGCCTTCCATACAGGGTATCAGATCCTATTCTTGACAAACATAAAAAATATCTGCCTCAATACGTTTCAATCCAATTTATGGTTGAGTACATCTGGTGAGCCTTCTGATTTTAGTGAGTTATTTTCATTTGCCTATGGGATTCTCTGTTCTTTGCTTAATGGGTTTGTTCTGGTTTGAGATATATCTTGTGATACATAGGATTTACCAGGAGCTTTTGTGTACGGTTACATATTGGTGCAAAGCTGGGTAGTTACACCTTGGCTATATTCAAAATTGGGTCTTCTTCTCTGGCTTATATATTTGTTTTGATGCATACTAGGTGATCGATAAAATGTCATAGAGAAGAAAAGAAAATCCGGGCCAGTCCTTGGCTGACCTTATAGCAACTATGCTCAGCTGATTGCGTCATCCGTGTTAAGGTCATAACTAGAACTATTTGGTTGTACTTCGGTTGATTCCTTGGTCATGGGAATTATCTGTTTGCATGAGTTTGCTACTTGGTTGTGTTTGTATTTGTTAATTAATGGTGGGTCATCGGACCTGGATCAAGATCCACCTACATGGGGAAATGGATTCCAACTTAAGTGGTTGGTGGAAGTTACAAGAGTAGACCACTCTCCTAAGTGGAGGTGATCATGGCACTCCATGATTGGGTGGTTACTTGGAGGTTAGCTTGGTGGTTACCTCCATCTATATAAATAAAGGAAAAATTCTCTGCAGTTCTTTGAACAAGGGAATACAATTCTTCCAAAGCAAATACTCTCCCTCTCTATATACTTTCTATCTCTCTTTACATTCTCTTTGTGTCAACACCATGCACCCTTGGATTTGTGAGCATGAGAATTCAAGAAGGGACTCTAGTAGCCACTTCTTCAACCTTGTACGAGATTTGAGTTTGGGATCGTTGGGCTCATAACAATAAGTAATGATCTGGTTAATTTTTGGGTTCTTCAAGAGGTAAAATGAAAACCTATTATGTGTTATGTGTGATTAATGTCAACAGTATTTATAGGTTGTTCTTATAGAGTCTGCTAACTTGGTTGTCCAAGATTGTCTGGCAACCATTTGACATGTCCAAGATTGCACTGTTATGTTTGGGTTTTTATTCCGCTTTTTAGGTGTCGGTTTTGCTGAAGGCTAATTCATTTAGGTAGAAAATGAAACTGATGTTGCTACGAAACTGAATTTTGACTCTTGCATAAATCGCTTTGGGTTCATTCAGATATAACTTAAACTGAATTTGATGAGTCCTACTGTAATTTTAGTTTTTTTTAATGTTCATTACAACTAATGTCATATATATATATAAATAACAACCTGGAGGTCACGGGTTCGAATCGCTGAAACAACCTCTCTTTTTGTAAGAGTACAACTACATACATCTAACCCTCTACAGACCCCGCAATGCGGGAGCCTCGTGAACTGGGTGCGCTTTTTACAACTAGTGTCATATGTTGTGCTAATTCAATCAACTTATTATATCTCCGTTTTAGAGGTTGAAGAACTGTGACCACATACAAAGTTGATCTAGATGATAGAAGCTGAACTGTGATTTTTTCATGAATTTAGAGTTGGCCTCCGTTCTTGCATGGGACATAAGACTTTCATATCAATAAGTTGTTTTCACCATTTTTCTATTTATGCAAACTGATACATTGCCATATAGTCAGCAGATTCTCTATAATTAAGTTCTAGAATTGCCTTGAGAATGTTTTAATCCAGTAGACCTATGACTATCATATGGACCTGCTCACAGCTTCCCTTAATCCTTTGATCCTTCATTCCAATCTCTGATTGAATTATTTGAAATTCACTTTCTATAGGGTGGTGAAAGCTCATAGACCACATCGAGCTCTTTTGGTGCTTGATCATTCTTCCTTTCTCTAGCTGTGTGTGTTCACATTGGGCAGTTTCTTGAATATTTGTTGTTATGGTTTTGTACATTTGCTACTTGCTTTGATGATTGTTTGCATGGCAATGAATTGGTGCAGTCATCAATGCTTAACGTTGCCATGATAGTGCCATTTGGGCTTTGATTAAGTAAATCATTTTCTCAAAAAGTTGTTATTTTTTGTATTTCTTCGTTTGGTTTCATTTATGGGATTATAACCAAGCAAGCAAAAATAAGATGTGTGTCTTTTATCTTACGTTAGTAATTTGAACTAGATTGTGTGTTTGAAATGAATTCCAAGAGAATGTGATTTTTTTATGGCTTGGTTTTTCTTTTTAGAAAATGTGGATTTCCAGTTTGGTCTGTACATGGGTTTAAAAATGATCAAGTGAAATGGGTTGCGACTTTGTAATGTGGGATTGAAAAAAGTTTTGTAATATGGTTGCATTTGGTTCGTTATTTTGATTGAGTTGGAAAATTATGTGCTGGTTATGGATTAAATTGCATTTCCTTATCGGGTTGTGTTAGACCTCGACAATTTTCTGATTCCTTTGAAATGGTGCTCCCTGTAAATTGCATTTCCTTAACTATTGTTTGATTTGTTGTATTGGTTTTTCTTTTGGACCTTAATGACAGTGCCTTTCAGAATTACATTTGGATTTTAGGCTCCATAATGTTGGCCGAGTATGTTGGTCTAATTGAGGTTCTTTGTGGGACCATGACATGTTTGCGGAGCATGCCGCAGGTTCTGTTTCAGTTGTTGCTAATAGAATTGGGGGCTTGAATTCTGCGGTATGCGATAGAGTGCTCAACTCTTTTTGTTTTCACTTTTAAATGAATCTCTTGAAGATTTGTTCTAGTGACAATGATGTCATCTATGTGAATTTCACCGAAGGTTAGCATATTTTGAGTTTCATTTTTAATTGTTTCTTTATTGCATTTTTGGATTTTTATTGTTGCATTATGATTCAGTTCAAGTGTTTAGAAAAGGTATGATTCAGTTACATACACTCTTCTCTATATTGGAGATAAGTGTTCAAGTTTTACATATCACATTGGTCTTTTATGTCATATGCATATCTGGTGGACATGAATTTATTTGTGGTCGACTTTTGTTATTGATTTGATTCTTAAACTATTTTTTTTTTCGAATTTGGTGTTGGTGGTTATAGATATGTTTGGGATTTTGGATTTGGGTGGCGGTATGGTTGTTTTGGTCGATGTGGGCTACGAAGACGAAAAGTTAAAATGTTCGATGTGGTTAGAGATCCTTTTCTTATCTCTAACACATGGGTTCTTTGATTTTTTTGTGTTTATCATTTGTTGACAGCTGTTTGTGAGCCCAAAGTTGAGTTGGTAAATTTTTCTCTTTTTCCAAATTGTTGATTCATGCGATCAAACGTATAGATCAAAATCGTAATTGGTACATATATTCTTTCGGTTGATTTGTTGTCATGGATTGAATTTGATATATATTTGGGTTTATGGATATGTGGGCAAACAGTATTTTTAGAATTTTTTTTGGTTGTGCTTTCAAGCGTATTTCTCAAATTAATTGTGCTTTTTGTTTACTATCTCTTAGCTCTTTATTACCATGTTTGGTGCTACTGAACATATATTTATAGTTTTATTTTAATCACAGTCCAAATTACATAAGCTTTGGATGTCGTGGAGCAAAGTACATTTTTTCCATTTAAAATTAGTAGGTGTCCAAGAAGGGATTAAACACCATTACTTTGAAGGGGTATTTGTGATGTGCTTGGGCTAAAGGGTTACTAATGTGATCACTTGAGAGGCTTTTTCTTTTAATAAGAAGTGAGGCTACTTTAAAGATGCGAAAACTTGACTTAATATACGAATACGGAATTTGTTAATTTTGTTGTTGCGACCTTTACGTTTGATTTTAGTTAAAGTAACTTAGTATTTGTCGTACAATTTTGTTATTTAAAGTAACTTAATACTAAATTGGATAACTCCTCCTTCGGCAACTCTCAATGTGGTGTTGTTTTAGGTGATGACACATTTTTGGGAAAAATTATTTAATTAGTTAAGAATTTGATTACGCTGGTGTTGATAGTGTGCAAAATGCTATTTTGAGGGGAAGTAAGCTTAATGGGGACAGGATTTTGAGGGGAAGTAAGCTTCCTTTCAATTCATTTGATTACTGTTGAAAGAAACTATTTGAAGATATTTTCTATTTGACTTGCATTATTTTCTTTAGATTTATGAATCTAGATTAAAGTTTATTCATTTGTATATCAAAATGGAGAATTTCTTGTATTACGGTGCTTTCAGGCATGGGTCCGTCGCTAATATTACTATAGATTGCTTCCATCTCTTGACTAGAGTTATACAAAATATGTAAATTTTTTGGTCACATTGATATCGATGTGGATCGTACCGAACAAAGTTCTCTGGAGGATAGTAAACATCAGTGGTTTCTCTAGTATTTTCAATTAAAAGTTTTACCATTTTTGATCTATTATCTGTAATCACAATATAGCAAACCTTAGATCAAGATATAACCAAATCTAAACGGTGGAGATGTTTTATGATTATAACCGCACCATGTCACAAAGGAGAAGAAGTATGAGGGACCATAGAGAAATACTAAGATCACGTGACAAGTTTATAATAAAAAATCGTTTATAATCTGGACGCTGTCTGCTTGAGGGACCATATAGAAATACTAGTTATAACCAGTGTCTGAAGACATGATAAAACAAAAAAAATTGAGCTCCAAAAAATCAATCTCATTATATTAAATATTAATTTTTCTTTCCTTCATTTTTTTGATTGCATCATTCAAAATTTATTTTTACCCATTATTTTCTTAAAAATATTGACAAAATTTTCTCAAAATACGTAATTTGATAAAATTTTCTCAACATATATATGCTATTGTGTTTGGATAATATTTGAAATAAAAATTATATTAAACTATAAATTAATCAAATATTAAATGATTGAACATGTGATAAAAATTGGTAACGTGATGATTTTGGGGGAGAAAATGTATAGGGGATAAAATTTAATTTCATATGCGTTTTATTATATAGATATTCAATATTTTAGGGACTAAAATGATGTAATTGAAATATTGAGGACTAAAATGAAACAAATTCTATATTTTAGAGACTTTTAGTGCAATTAACCCCGAAAAAAATGAGGTTAGGAGTTTGTTAAATAGAGTTGACGGTGAAATCCTGTTGCAAATGTTTCAGTTGGTCTTCATTGAATGGACTTGAATTTACAAGTAATATGATACTTATAGCTTGTCACAACATTTATACCCGGGTACCTGTGATAAATAAATGCTGGGACCCAATAAATAAGTAGTGAATCCTAATAAATATTGGGACCCACAGTAAAATCAATAGTTGAGATTATTAAGTCTATTTTTTAAATTCATATAACATTACTCTTTACATAATAGAATAATTCATTGTACATGTAGTTGGGGCCATGCCATTGCTATGAGTATTAATGGGATCTCCTTCATGAAAATCCGGGCTTCATGATAAACGTTTGGTGTAACGAAATGCATAACACAAATGTAAAAGGACCAGGGAGAAAGTGAGTGAGAAAAGACATGTATTCAGCATGTTTTGAATGACCAGGAATCTGCCAGGCTCTATGTGAAGTAATGAAGTGCAAACTGCAGCGTATACCTTTCGGCTACCTGGGAGGATTGTAGTGAAGCTGGTAATTTGGGGGTACATAGCCTTTGCTATTATCAGAATTGGTGAGCAAGTGATGGATCTTGTTCTGTTTCTGTGCATCCCTTTCATAGTTTGGTTATTCAAAGTTCTTCGATCGATTTTTGAGAGTGACTGCTACAATAATGGTACAAGCACTTGTCTTCTGGCTATTGGTATCTTATTATCCCCGCAATTTTATGTAGGTCAGGAACAAAACAGTCTGTTCATCATTGCAATAAGTTCCACTGGATGTGATCAAAATAACACTGAAACTCATTGCTGTCTCTTAGCTATCGCTTGGCAGGTTTGTGCAACCTTGCTGGAAGATGCAAGGTCGATGAAAGTTTGCCTATGACTTTGTTGTTGGAGGACAATGTGGTGCAATAACTTGTGTTGCTGCTTTGCAAGAATGACAATTAAATGTACTTTGAGAACCATGATTTGATCAGGGTAGCTCTCAATGGGCATATAGGCGTCCCAACTACAGTCAAAGATTTCATATATTACTTAGTTCACCATAGCACAAGTTGGGTTTCGGTCTGAGTAGATTGCGCTTCAATACTAGTCTGATCCATTTATCATGTGATTGAAGGTCTTTGATACATATATCTAATAATAATTTGAATCTGTGAATCCGTTAGCTTGACAAATAGTATTTGGATATAAATCAATACATAAGTACACCTCATAATAGACTAAGGAAGATCAACAGCTCTATATAGTACGATAGTAAATTCTTCTACACCACATTAGTTGTTGCATTGCTTGTCTAATTCTTCTGATTTTTTTTTTGTCATCACATTTCTATTTACACATCTATAATCTCTTTCAATGACAATGAACAAATAATAGTTCCAAGGATCACAAAAGAAAAATAAAAAATTGTGAAGTCACTCGGTAGCTAAACAAGGCACAATAAAATTACAAACTTCATCGGGCAAATGTACAAAATCCTTGTGTAGTTCTCAAGTAACAATCGCTAAACTCAACTTGATACTATTCAATTATTACAACAGGAAGTTGGCAACTTACCACAAAGCAAAACAAATGAAGTTGGTAGTCACATGCCCCTGTATAATTACAAAGAGAAATAGCACTCTAGACAATAATATCACACGAGAATAGAAAATGTAAAGAGAAAAAACAATGACAAGAAAACATTTAACAAGCAGTTTTCAAATGAACCCATCTGTGTTTGGCACTTAAGAAAGTTCCTCCTTACAACAAGCCTGCCTCACCACAATCTGTGAACACCAACACAAATTAGCAATTTAGCGGCATACTGAATGACAGTTGACCACATAGCAAATGAGTATTAGTTTACTTTCAGCTGGGTAAAGATTACGCTTGTGAATTAGGACCCTAGTTTTACATTGCCTCTTCTACTATTGATTTTTTTCACGTTGAACCTTCAATTATTTCTAGTTTCAGAAGGAAAAAAAAAAACCTTTAACTGCTTGAATTTGTTTCACGTAGTCCCAAAACCAAAGGTTCGGGGTAGGATCATGATTGGAAAAATGAGACAGCTAAATGGAGCTTGAATCAATAAGACAGACCAGAATCCCATTTCCAGCAAAGGAGCTGAAGGGGAAGTTTCCTATAAGTTCGCATTCTCCGTGCTGGATCACATTTTCCTAAAACAGCATTGGAACTCGTTGTCTTTTGGCTATCATTTGATAGGTTTGTGCAACCTTGCTGGAAGATGCTAGGTTGATGAAAGTTTGTCTCAGACTTTGTTGTTGGAGGACAATGTGATGCAATAGCTTGTGTTGATGCTTTGCAAACGACAATTAAATGTACTTTGAGAACCATGAGTTGATCAGGGAAGCTCTCGATGGGCATATAGGCGTCCTAACTACAGTCACAAAATGCTATATTCGGCTTGATAAGATTTCGTTCACTGTACCACAAGTTGGGGTTTGGTCTGAATAGATTGTGTTTCAATGCCAATCTGATCCATTTATTAGCATGTGATTGAAGGTTTTTGATGCATATATCTAATAATAATTTGAATATAAATCAATATAATATGCTGACAATTTGACCCAATAAGTTTTTGTTGTTCAGTTAGATAAGTACACCAACACTTAGACTAAGGAAGTTTAACAGCTCTATATTTGCACAATAGTAAATTCTTCTGCACCACATTAGTTGCCACATTGCTTGTCTAATTATGCTCATTTTTTTGTGGTCACATCTCTATTTACACATTTATAACCTCTTTCAATGACAGTGAATAAATAATAGTTCCATAGATCATCAAAAAAAATAAAATAAAATTGTGAAGTTACACAATAGCTAAACAAGGCACTGTAAAATTACAATCTTCATTGGGCATATGTGCAAAATCCTTCGTAGTTCTCAAGTAACTAAACTCAACTTGATACTATTGAAGTATTATAAGAAGAAGTTGGCAACTTACCACAAAGCAAAACAAATCAAGTTGGCAGTTACATGCCCCTGTATAATTACAAAGAGGAATATAAAGCACTCTAGACAATAGTATCACACAGGAGAATAGAAAAAAAAATGACAAGCAAACTTTAACAAGCACTTTTCAAATCGAACTCACCTGTGGTTGGCATTTAAGAAAGTTGTCACTTCCAACAGGCTTCATCACTATCTGTAAACACCAATACAAATAAGGAATTTAGCGGCATACTGAATGATAGTTGCTACATATCAAAATGAGTATTAGTTTATTTTCAATTGGATAGATTACACTTGTAAATTAGGACCCTAGTTTCACATTGTCTCTTCTACTATTAATTTTTTTCACATTGAACCTTTAATTCCTTCCATTTCAGAAGGAAAAAAAAACCTTTAATTGCTTGAATTTGTTTCACATAGTCCCAAAGCCAAAGGTTCGTTTTGTTTCAGATGGAAAATGCATACAAGCCAATGAATTTTGTAGTAATGTGTAACTAATTAACAGTAGGCAGGGGGAAAGGGGGTGGTAATAAATGGTCATGCAATTTAGTCATTTTCCATCCGTAAGAGGTAGCAAATGAGACTTGGGCAATAGTGTTGGGTGCTAACTGTAAGTTTCCTTTTTAAGACTTGAACCTGATTAAAACAAAGGCGGAATTGCACTCTACACCCTAAAAAATTTAAGATTTTTCACTTTGTGCAATTAAATATTAGATTTCTCATATTATACCCTTAAATAGTAGATTTTCCACATTGTACTCAATGTATTAAAAGTGTTGCAAGGTGACCATCTCTAAGCTTCCATTGCTTATTATGTCAAAAATCACCTCAATAACATTGATGAATTAGTAACAGAAGCTACTAGAAGGACCACATTGCAATGTTTTTAATATATTCAGGGTACAATGTGAAGAATATAATGTTTGATAGTACAAAGTGAGAATTTATAAATATTTAAGGGTGTAAAGTAAAATTCCCACAAAGCAAATTGAATACAGAGCCAAGCAGATTAAAAAGGAAAGAAATGGAACCTGCGAGAACCAATCTGAACGCAGGGGATGTGAGAAATCTTGGGCCAATCTTCTCCATTTTCCTTGGCATACCGTCCTTCAAGAAGTGGGCATCTCAGTATTCTCAGGATCAAAAGTGTGTCAAGTATCCTTTCGTTCGGCAAGGAACCCAACTCGGGGCAATACAGGATTTCCAAATGCTCAAGAGAGGTTAGGTTTTGAAGCCCCTCAGAGAGAGACTCAAACTTAGGGCAATTGATGATTCTCAGATGCTCAAGAGAGGTCAAGTTTCGAAGCCCCTTAGAGAGAGACTCGAGATTTGAGAATTCACCAATACAAAGGAATTTTAGAGTAGCAGGAAGAAAACACGACTCCGGAAAGGAAAGTAGCTCTGGATATACATCATCCATGGTGAAACTCCTAAGAGAGGAGAGTCTTTGCAGGCCCCACTCTGATAGAGACTTTAGTTCTCCGGAATTGCGGATATATAGCTCTTCTAGGTTGGGGGGCAAATTCTGGTGAGGAAAGGACTCGAGCCTTTTACAATTAACTATACTGAGTGATTTAAGGAATGTGAGGCTTTGACTCTGGCTAGGAAAACAAAAGGGATTTTCAAACCCATAGATGTGAAGACTTACTAAGTTGGGAGTGTGCAAACCATTCCCTGAAAGCGAGTGGGGGATTTGATAGTTCAACCGACATGTAAATTCCTGCCTGTATACTTCAAAAGACTCTAAAATGGGCCAATTACTGATCCTATTGCTTCCTGACATGATGCTCTGTTCGACCGTCTCATTAACCCACTGCAAATTACGACAATTGTTAATGCTAACTGACTTAAGGGTGGAGAGAAGAGTGTCTATTGGGAAAGAACTTAGAGAGGAGCAATTAATGAGGATCAAGTGTTCAAGACAAGCGATGCAATTAGGGATGGACTCCAGAGAATCACAAGCTTGAACATCAAGAATACTAATCGTGGGCGGGAGACTGTCCTCTGGAAAAGAGAGAAGCTTTGGGCAATAAAAGATACACAACTGCTCGAGAGATGTAAGGCTTTTCAGGTCATAAGGCAGTCTCTCCAGATTTTCACAAGAACTTACAACCAAACAGGAAAGGTTTTTTGGTGCAAGCCCATTCTGCCACAAAGTCACCAACGAGGCACATTTTGTAATTGCAAGAACTTCAAGTGACACCAACACATTCATGAACTCCTTCGGCAGATGAGTTAGACCCGACATATTCTCAATATTCAATGTGGTTAATAAGGGTAATTCGATAAAACTTTTCAACACAGCCTCATCACAATTTTTTATCTCAATATTCAATGTGGTTAATAAGGGTAATTCGATAAAACTTTTCAACACAGCCTCATCACAATTTTTTATCTCTAACTCGCAAAGAGAGAGAAGTCTTAAAAGTGGAACACTCACCAGTTTAGGACAATTGCATATAATAAGCTCACGAAGGCGAGGAAAAAGTCCTGTAAAGTCAACACCATTCGAACAAGACCATTCCTCCCATTTTAGCATCTCGCAAAACGATAGAATCTCGAGTGATGGAAATGGAATCTCCAAAGTGTTACCCCCACAGTTGAACTCTGCACCCACACTTCTTACAGAATCCATTTCTTCTATGTATAGTTCTTTGAGAAAGGGTAGCTGGCCAAGTGGTGGTAAAAACTCGCATTTTGTACAACCTCGAAGACTAATATACACTGTTTTAGAGAATGATGGATCCCCAATCCAACTAGGAAATGTGATGCCCCTGTAGAACTCAATTGTCAGGCTTTTTAATTCTCTATGCGGCCGTAGCATTTCAAGTACACTAACTTGCAGCCCATCATTTTGAGAATCTTCAATGTCACTATTCCATTTAAATTCCAACTCATTAATATCCTGCTTACGAATTAAATTAGCCGCCTCTGCATCCTGCACGTTCATAACATTTTCTAACCCTGCAATGGAAAGCATCCCTCTCAGAAACAATAGCTTGTTCAAATCTCCGAGTCCAAATCCACTATTTTTGCCAACAAGAATCTTTGGCAATGTTTGCAAACATTTCAATCTATCGATCCCTGAGGGCATCTCTTCTAATTTTGGAGTATCTCGAATGTCAAGATGGCGCAAGTTCACCAAATTTTCAATGTTGGTGGGCAATTTACAGAGGGCGCGACAACCTTTTAATAATAATGTCTGTAAATTGTAGAGAGTACTCACTGATTCAGGCAACCATTCAATCAGTGTCTCGGATAAATTCAGATACCGAAAATGTTTCAAATCCCCCATCACTTTGGGTAGCTCACTTATTTTGTACCCACTCAAAGACAATACTCTTAAGCACCGCAATTTTGGTAGTAGGTTGACCAAAATACTATTGCTTAAATAGAAGTCTTCCGAATCATAAGTTGGCAGAGGTAAGAAAGTCCGCAAACCCCGAAGTTCATGAAATGCCTTAAATCTTTTATAGACCTCATATTTGTGGCGAATGAATGACGAGTGACGAGCTTTCTCAGAAATCTTACACCGTTCATTGCCCTCCATATTATCATCCAACCTAAAGCATGTTTCTCCCGCAAGATATTGAGCTAGATCATTCAAAAGGTCATGCATCACAAATTTTGATTCCGTACCACCGGAACGTTGGAAGAAGGACCTTGAAAATAGCTCCATGAAACAGCTGCCACCAAACACTTCCATTTCTTCTGATTGCTGCAGAAATCCTTCCGCCATCCATAACAAAACTAGCTCGTCCTTGTCAAACACATAGTCTTTCGGAAATATAGCACAATATACAAACAATTGCTTCAAGTCAGAAGGGAGATGATGATAGCTTAATCTCAGAGCTGGAAGGATGCCCCTATTGTGCTCGGATAACTCCCAGATTTTGCTATTCAGTACAGCTTTCCATTCATCTGGACTATGTATATTATGCAGAAGGCCTCCTAGTGTCTTCGCTGCCAAAGGCAAACGTCCACACTTTTTGACTATATCCTTGCCAATTGGTTCCAAATTTGGATGGTCATCAAAAATTTTTGTACTCAACGCATGTTGAGCCAACAAAGACAAACAATCGTCTTCTGCCAAAACATTCAGAGGGTAAGGAGGAACAGAACCCATGGTACGTGCAACACGGTCACTCCGAGTCGTAACAATAATTTTACTTCCAGGTAGCCCAACTAGAAAAGGAGGACGGAGGCGATCCCAATCTTCGTATATGTCGTTCCAAACATCATCCAAAACAATAAGAAATTTTCTTCGAGAAAGTTCCTCTTTGAGACTGACTTGCAACCTGTTGAGGTTGCTGAAGTTACAACTTCCCTTGGTCACTTCCTCATGAATAATTTTGGTTATCCTGAATACATCGAACTCTTCAGAAACACACACCCATGCTTTCGTATCAAAGAAATTCTTAACCTTCTCATCATTGTAGACAAGTTGAACAAGAGTGGTCTTGCCCACACCACCCATACCAACTATTGGAATGACGCGTGCTTCATCATTATTCGATTCATCCTTGAGCACCAATTCAAGTATTTCTTGTTTTTCCTTTTCCCGACCATGGACATGGGATTCAACCACCAAGGAACTTGTTTCCAATGATCTCTCTCTGCTTTTGCATGACCCTGCTTCCGGAGTAGCTCTCAAACTCAGAACACCACTTAGTTGTGCAATGTCGTCTAATCTGACAGCGATCTCCTTAATCTTGGGCTCCAACTTGAATTTGAGCTCAATAGATCTGGGGAAATCAGTCAAAGAAGTAGGGAGGAAGTTCAGTACCTTCACCTTGCTTGTGGCTGCTGCTTCGGTCTCTGTCTTCAATTTATGGGCCAAAGCTTCTGTCTCGACCTCGTCCACAAGATCATCCACATCGTAAGCCAGATCCCTCAGATCCTCCAGCCACAGATTCACAGTTTTTTCACTTATTTGCTTAGTCTCTGCATCGTTGAGCAACACTTCAATAGTCCTAAGCACTTTGCCCAATTTCATCACCTGGGTATGAACTCCCACGTTGCGAGCAAAGCTCAACAGCTCGCGAGAGGCCAGTCTCTCGAATAGCACAGCTAAAAATGCACCCAGAAAAACTTCTACAATAGCCATTTTGTTTTCGGTTTTGGGAGATGGAGCGGGAACAAGAAGAGGAAACGGCGTGCACTTAATCGGTAGACTTGAAAATAAATTGATTAAAAGTTACCAATATCTTAGTCAATTTTTGGACATCCGTGATGGTCCTAGGCGCCCGATATTTTGGATCGCTTATATCTGTTCGAAGTTCATCTCGATTCTCCGATGAATAATCAAATATCTCAAAAAATTTTTTGAGCTCACCCAAAAATGCATTTCGAGACATTTAGTTTTATGTCATATTTTCGGAGGATGACGAATGTTGTCCCGAGATCATAAAGATGGTCGACACTCTCTTTACTTTTGACCAGCATGTTATCAATGTACACCTCCATAGTTTTGCCGAGCTGGTCTTTGAAAATTTTATTTATCAAACATTGGTAAGTCGTTCCAGCATTCTTCAACCCAAAGGCATAACCGTGTAACAGTAGATCCCCGGAACGTAATGAAAGTTATTTTCTCTTGATTTGATTCATGTAAGGGAATTTGGTGATATCCCGCTTGAGCATTCATAAAAGTGATTCGTTTGTGGCCGGTTGTTGTGTCTACCAGCTGATCAACCTTGGGCAAAGGGTACTCGTCCTGAGGACATACTTTGTTCAGGTCCGTGAAATCCACGCAAACTCGTCATTTCCTCTATTTCTTCTTGGCGCACACAGTGTTTGATAACCACTGAGGGAACTGTACCTCCTTGATGGAACCTGCACCTAGCAACTTATCCACCTCTTCATCCACAGCCTTTGCATGATGAGGTGCCGTTCTTCAGGCCTTCTACCTAACGGGTTTGAATGAGGGATTCACATGGAGCCGATGAGTCATCACCTCGGCGCTTATCCCCGTCATTTCGGCTTGGGTCCATGCAAAGACGTCAGCATTGTGGCGTAGGAATGAGGCCATATCATTTTTCTCTGCGTCGCTGAGTGACTCCCCTGTCAAAAAGTACTTCTCACCGTTATCTGGACCCAGGAGGATCTTAACCAAGTCCTCCGTAGACCGGTCAGCTAGTTCTGTAATGGGCTCGTCCACTCCCGGACGACCGCTCTGTGATTGCTATTTGACAACCACTGCATCGGGATCACGTTCCTGACTTTGACCACTAACTCCAGTTTTCACCGCGGCATAGAAACAGCTCTTCGCCGATGCCTGATCACCCTGTACTTCTATTATACCCTGCGATGTTGGGAACTATATCTGTTGATGATAGGATGAGTGGATCGCCTTTATCGCATGCAACTACGATCTCCCCATAATAGCGTTGTACGGGGAGTCGGAGTCTACCACCACAAATTTCACTGAGGTGGTCACCACCTCTGCACATACCATGAGGGTGATCTTTCCAAGAGGCAGGGCGCTGGAACCATTGAAGCCGATGAGGGGGTCTTTACAGGTTCCAAGTCCCCCTACGAGAATCCCATTTTGCGAAAGAGGTGATCATACATCACCTCGGAAGAACTGTCTGAGTCCACCAAGATCCTTTTGACATCGAACTTTTCGACCCGTAAAGTGATCACCAATGCATCCTCGTGGGGAAGGACCACCCCACCGAAGTCAGCATTGAAAAACTAGATAACCCTGGCACTACTTCGTGGCTTTTTGGGCGGTCGCTTCTCACCCCTTTCTTCCACCCTGATTGCTTGAGAGACCTTCTGTAACTCGGTGCAAAGAGAGTTGTACGTAGGCCTTTCCACGGTGCAGGCATGAATAACATCAATCACAGGCGCCACCTCAGTTGATACCTCGGCTCGCTTCCTCACCGATCTTCCGGGAGGACCCCTATCGATGAACTCCCTGAGGTGTCCGTCTTGCACCAATTGTTCGAGGAAGGATTTATAAATCTTGCAATCCTCCGTCAAATGACATACATCTTTATGATACGAACAACGAAAGACAGCATTCTTTGTCAATGGGTCTTCTATCATCCTCGGGGGCCATATGAAGTAAGATTTATTTTTAATCTTGGGGAGTATCCTGTAAATGGGCTCTTTAAAAACCGTGTTCACCCTAGAAAGACAAGCGAGTAGGGGGTGGAACAGGCCCTCCCTTTCGGGCTGACTGCTCCCTCTCTCTTTTTCTCGGCATCGGGACCCTGCTCTTGGGCAGGTTGGATTCTTCCTCCACTCGGACATATTTGTTAATCCGAGCCATCAAGTCTTTCATGTCCGCCAGAGCCTTCTTAGTTAGTGATTTGTACAAATCAGTGTCTCGGGACAGCCCCAGCCTAAACGACGTTGCGGCCAATGCCTCCAAACATGCCTCCACCTCGTTGACCTCGTCCCAATACCGGACGGCATATTGTCGAAGTGTCTCTCCTCCTTTCTGCCTAAGTGTCAACAGAGTGCCGATGTCCTTCGATTTCTTATTGCTGGTGATAAATTGAGCTATGAAGAGCTCCATCAATTTTTTTCAGGACCTGACGCTCTCAGGAGCCAGGTTCTCATACCATCTCATGTCTGTGTCCCCTAGGCTCATGGGAAAAACTCGGCACAACACCCTTTGATCAGTATCGTAGATTAACATCAATTGTTTGTATTGCCGCAAGTGACTCTCGGGATCGGTCTTCCCATCGTAGATTTTGAATCGTGGGACAGTAAACTTCTTCGGCATTTCGGCTTCCTTGATAGTCCGAATGAATGGTGACATGACTTTGTCGGCATAGACCTCGGGCTTAGGGTTGCGATAAGCGGTAGGGTGGACCCTAGGATCCCCTCTTGGCCTTTCTTCTCGAGGCCTCTTAGGTGTGGACTCTGCTTGTGATTCGGTAGCTCTGATGTCCTCAGGTATCCTTCGTCGGAGGTCCCACTGAGACAGACTCGCCTTTTAGCCCGATTCTGAATTCCTCTTGGAGGCCGAGAACCCATCTTGGCAGTTATGTCCCTCGGGTGAGCGTCTAAGCCAGTCTTTCCTAAAGGGTCTATGCCAGGGAGGCTCGGAAAGGTTTTGGCTAGGGACTTGGTCCCCGAGCCCGAAACTATGCCCGTCCGCGCTTGCTCACTACTTAAAATCGTCAAGCCGCCGCTGGACCTTGGCGTTTTTCTTCTCAAGCTGCTTAATGCGTTTGTCCATCTGCTTTTTCACCATCTCAACGATATCACGGGCCATGAGGTCATGCCCCCAAGGCCCTGATCAATAGGGAGCGTTCGTCGCAAGGAATGCTCCATTCTACCTGATTGGCCAAACGGACCCGGTTCTAGAATCATTGGAAGCCGGACGGGCTCTGCGTTCCTTACACGCACACTTGCTCCTTCACCCTGAGATTGAGTGTTCACTATTAGACGATCGCTACCGGGAAAGATGCTCTCATTTCCCACAGACGTCGCCAAATTGCATGAGATAATTCCTGCAATAGTTTAAGACAGTGACCTCCAAGTTGGCAAACCTGAAATAATAGGGTCAGAAAAAAGGGGGCCAGGTGAACACCCAGCTTATCCTTTCTGAAGCTTAAGTCAGTCTAAGGTCGAAAGGTTTAGCTCAATGAACAATCTTTTTCTGGTTCAAGTTTGCGTACCTTTGTCCATTTTTTGAGGAGTATTTATACCTGAATTAATAATGATTGCCAAAGGTCTCCAGTCCCATCTAGACATCTAACATCTGACTCATCATTCCTCGCGCAATGAGTGTTTTCTACTCACGTCTCCTCCTATTAAATGCTAGGACGATGGGGTGAACACTCGACTAAATGCCAAGCATTTATGCCCTTCCCTGAGTACTCAAATCCCTCAGATCGGCATTTGATATCAACGGAGCATTGAATACTCAGTGGAATAGTTCCTCAAGGGGGGGCCCGATCGCGTTGTCTTAGCGCATCAACCATTAATGCTTAGCGATCATGATAGTAGGCCTAAACTCCTAGAGTGAAGGTGCTTGCAAGTGCGCATTTATTTGCCTTGTCACCATCACTCATTCCGCCATAAATGAAGGGTCACGTCGTATTAAATACGATGTCAGCAGTCATACTCGGCTGCTCCGGGTCACCATATCTCGGCTTACCTTCTAAGTGTCCTTTGGACGTCCCAACAACTTCATTACTCCACGTGTTAACCTGGGGGCTGTAGAGCCACCTAGAGTCCCGCCAGAAAGTTACCCAGAAACTTTTTTATCGAGCATACAACAAATGATCCATTGTGATTAAACTTCAAAGTGAGTCATTGTTTACATAGAACAAAAAAGTAATTTAACAGTAAGTAATATGCTACATATTACCAGACCCATTTGGAAAAGAATGGACAGTGTACCTTACTCAAGAAAAAAAGGGGATTGAAATTTTCAAAGACAATGTTTTGAAATTACAAGTTAATCATATCAAGTTACGACTCAAATAAGTTTATTGATGACTTAATTGGTTGACATACCATTGATCAAAAAAACTTGGGATTAATCCCAAGTCTTTAGTATCGATCCCAAGTTTTGAACTTCATTGGATTGTAATTTTGATCTCACTGAATTATAATTTGTTCCTATTGAATCATAATTTTTTTCAACATTTTTCCGGAAGGAATAAAGTAGAAAAGGAGTGGGGAATATTATAGTCTTTGGATTAACAGTAGACTCTATCAAATATTAAAATTTTCTGTTAATCCAACGATTTTAATAAAATTACGTCATTAAGTTAGATTTTTAAATCCAAATAGCGTTACTCTTGTTTTAGGACTACATAGAGATCTCTCTTCAAAATCTAACAAAAATTTTTTTTTGTAAAAATAAAAAAATATTTATGTAGAATAAGGGTGTTGTGGAATTGGACCATTTAAGGATAAAAACAGCTCGCGTTTGACTTGGGCTAGTTTATTATAGGTTCGTTCAGATTACAAATTGACCTGAATTTCATATGATTTTTAAGCTCATTTTTTGAGCAAGTTGAATTAAGTATCGGGTAGTTCAACTCAATTAGATTCCTATATATAAATAATTTTAATTTTATTTTGGAACAACAGTGATCTGAAAGATGATTAACTCTCCAGTTATCACCAACTAGTTTCAAACTATACACACCTCTCTGTTTCTTCTCTCAAATAGATTTATGGCTATTTAAAATTTTAGGTTTTGATTTTATAGGTTATTATATAGATTTGGGGATATTCTTAAAGAGAAATTGACTATTCTAGGATTGAATTTTGGAAAATTTGCTATGAAATAGAGCACAATTTCAGCTCGAGTTTGGCTTGACTGTTCGTAGGCTTCTATCAAGTTAAGTTTGAGGGGTTTAATTAGTCACATCCAAACTGAATTTAAATATATTCAAGCTCAGAAATTCAACTTGATTAGAACTCTTGTCGTAGAATGATACATCATTGTTTGATGACCACATTTAAATTCTCCTTAATTTCATAATTTAGTTTTTCTGTTTTTTATAATTTAGTTTTAATGTAGTTTATATTCTCCTTAATTTCATAATTTAGATTCTCCTTAGTTTTTCTGTTTTGCATAATTTAGTTTTAATGTTGTTTATATTCTCCTTAATTTCATAATTTAGATTCTCCTTGGTTTTTATCTGAATAGAGCATCTATGAAAGCCTCAAGAAAAAGAAATAACATGTTGCCAATTGAAGCATTTTTCATTTTGTGTATAATTTTCTAAAGCAATGGGCTATTAAAAGCATGAGTTGTATGAATTCAAGCTGACTCAGTTACTTTAAATTGGTTTATTTCATGAGGCATTGGTTGTATGCATTAGCAACTCTCTTTTTCATTAGCATTAGCATTAGTATTGTTCTGATAAGCCTTAAGACGATCAGGAAAATTTTGAAAAGAAGAAAGCAGAATATGCAGAGAAGAAGAAGAAGAAGAAGGTGGCTGAAATCCACAAGGCAGCATAAGAGAAGAGGGCTAAGGTTGAAACCAAACGTTGCACAGATCTTCTCAATGGTAGGTGAAAGTTTAGGTGTCAAAATATAACACAATTCATTAATACGAAACAAATACGATACGAAAATAGATGATTTGAGTTTTTTTTTAAGTCATCCTATCCATAAACGAGTGAACCCGACACGATACGATTAATAAATGAATTGGTTATCGGTGAAGCCAATAAAAAAAATACACGACTTGATTCGTGTATATATCGATTATACCTGATATGAATTCGATACGATACGATTTATTAGCTATCAATTACTTAACAAATTGAATAGGAGTCAAATATTATTGTGAGACGAACCCGCGAAGACCTGACATGATTCACATACTTTGATGAGACAATTGCAAAATTCCGAGCCAGTGGCAATGGATTAGATGCAACTGTCTAGCATCTAATTATATATAATTATGAGATTAGTTATGAGTTATAATGTTAGGCGAGAAATATTTCTAGTCCGGTGAGATTCACGTTTCCCGTGCCCGTATCATCCAACAAGTTACGAAGGAGGGGATAATTTTGTTACTTTTGGAAGATTATGGGGTCAAAGTTTCGGATTGTATATAGAAGGGATGGACAGCTGGTTAGTGCGTAGGCGTGATGCTTGGGCAGTGTGAAGAAAGTGGGTGGGAATATGGAATTTGGATACAATTTTCAAAGTGGGGGCCGCCACTTTTAGGCATTTAAAGAGCAAAGTAAGGCCCAAATTTTTTTGAAAAATAGTAAATTTGTGACAGATCGAATCCCTCCATAATCAAATCTCCCTATAAAATTGTAAATATTTGAATTTATTGAAGTTGTAAATATTTTTATAAATTTGGTAAATATACCATTGAAGTTATAAATATTTTCATAAATTTGATAAATATACTATTGAAGTTGTAAATATTCCCATAAATTTGGTAAATATTCCCACAAATTTTGTAATTTTATTCACAACTATTGTAAAATTTTTACTAATGTTGTAATTTTGTTCACTATAGTCGTAAAACTTCCCACTAATGTTATAATTTTGCCTTTAATTGACTTAATGACAGCTCAAAAATATGTCTTATCTTGTTATTTCAATGTCTTGTCTTGTCTATCAATCGGTGTAAATATATCATAAATTTAGTAAACATATCATTAATATTGTAATTTGAAATTTTTGGTATGATACCAAAAATGCCCTTGAATGTACCGTAGCCTTCTCCAAATTTCAATAGACTCTCGATCCATGCAAGTTGAACAACTTTTAAATTTATCAACACTGTGTTAATATTCAAACAAACCCCAAATCATTACGTGGCTGCCTAGGGCTGCCAATGAAATTTAGGGCCTTCGAATTCAACCTGAGATTTTTATTTTTATTTTTTTTTAAATAAGAGAACATATATATTTTTCTACTAATATAATCCTAATGATATTTTGTTATCAAAATTAAGTAGCTAACTAATGAATTGTCTGTCACCAAGTGTTATGTAATTTGTAACTTTTTATTTTTTAGGTTAAATTCGAGACCCGTATCTGACAATGAGGTTGAAAGAGACGATAACATAAATAATGCAATTGTTTGTATCAATGGGTTGTACTTTAAATATTTTATGCAAGATTATAAAGCACTTGTTTTTATGGAAAATGGACCCAAAAAAAAGTTCAAAGATTATTACTTAATTACAAGGTCTTGACTCTTCCGAGGCCTTTTAATGATAGGATTTTCGTGCACAAAATTATTATTTTTTTATCAAAAAGAAAGTGCTTTGCATTTGCTTGTGAGAGAGCATAAGCGAACAAATCTTGTTAAGAGAGTGAAAGATGATCCAACCAGGCAACCACCCTATTGTTTTATTCATGAACGCAGCCTCGAAAAGCAATATATTTTAACTTAATGCAAGTTGGCAACTTGGTTCTTATTGTTAATTTTCATGGTACCATGTTCTTCTTTAATTTTGTAGCAATACTTTTGAAGGGAAGTTACCCCAAAATTTTCTTATCGAGCATACAACAAATGATCCACTATGATTGAACTTCAAAACGAGTCATTGTTTATATAAAACAAAAAAGTAATTTAAAAGTAAATAATAGGCCAGATTCATTCAGAAAACCAGATTCATTCAGAAAAGAATGGATAGTGTAACTTACTCGGGAAAAAAAGGGGATTGAAATTTTCAAAGATAATGTTTTGAAATTACAACTGAATCATATCAAGTTACCACTCAAATAAATTTATTGACGACTCAATTGATTGACATACCATTGATAAAAAAAACTTGGGATTAATCCCAAGTCTTTAGGATCGATCCCAAGTTTTTGAACTTCTTTGGATTGTAATTTTGACCTCATTGAATTATAATTTGTTCCTATTGAATCGTAATTTTTTTCAACATTTTTCCGGAAGGAATAAAGTAGAAAAGAAGTGGGGAACATTATAGTCTTTGGATTAACCGTAGACTCTATCAAACATTAAAATTTTGTGTTAATCCAACAATTTCAATAAAATCACGTCATTAGCTTAACATATTAGGTCAAATTTTTAAATCCAAATAACGTTACTCTTGTTTTAGGACTACTCTCTCTTAACTTCAAAATCTAACAAAAAAACATTTCACAAAAAATAATAAAAAAATATTTATGTAGAGCAAGGGTGTCGTGTAATTGGACTATTTAAGGGTAAAAGCAGCTCGAGTTTGACTTGGGCTAGTTTATTATAGGTTCATTCAAATTACAGATTGACCTGAATTTCATATGATTTTTAAGCTCATTTTTTGAGCTAATTGAATTAAGTATCGCGTAGTTCAACTCAATTAGATTCCTATATAAAAATAATTTTAATTTTATTTTGGAACAACAGTGATCCAAAAGATGATTAACTCTCCACTTATCACCAACTAGTTTCAGACTATACACACCTCTCTATTTCTTCTCTCAAATAGATTTATGGTTATTTAAAATTTTAGGTTTTGATTTTATTGGTTATTATATAGATTTGGGGATATTCTTAAAGAGAAATTGACTATTCTAGGATTAAATTTTGGAAAATTTGCTATGAAATAGAGCATAATTTCATCTCGAGTTTGGCTTGACTGTTCGTAGGCTTCTATCAAGTTAAGTTTGAGCAAGAATGTAAGTTTTATAGTCGAGTTTGAGTTTGATCAGTCACATCCAAACTGAATTTAAATATATTCAAGCTCAAAAAACTCAACTTGATTATAACTCTTTTTGTAGAATGATACATCGTTGTTTGATGACCACATTTAGATTCTCCTTAATATCATAATTTAGTTTTTCTTTTTTTTAATTACATAATTTAGTTTTTCTGCTTTTCATAATTTAGTTTTAATGTAGTTTAGATTCTCCTTAATTTCATAATTTAGATTCTCTGAATAGAGCATCTATGAAAGCCTTAAGAAAAAGAAATAATGTGTTGACAATTGAAGCATTTTTCATTTTGTGTATAATTTTCTAAAGCAATGGGCTATTAAAAGCATGAGTTGTATGAATTCAAGCTGACTCAGTTACTTTAAATTGGTTTATTTCATGAGGCATTGGTTGTATGCATTAGCAACTCTCTTTTTCATTAGCATTAGCATTGGTATTGTTCTGATAAGCCTTAAGACGATCAGGAAAATTTTGAAAAGAAGAAAGCAGAATATGCAGAGAAGAAGAAGAATAAGGTGGCTGAAATCCACAAGGCAGCATAAGAGAAGAGGGCTAAGGTTGAAACCAAACGTTGCAAAGATTTTCTCAAAGGGAGGTGAAAGTCTGAGCGTCAAAATATGACACAACTCATTAATACGAAACAAATACGATACGAAAGTAGATGATTTGGGTCTTCTTTAAGTCATCCGGTCAATAAACGAGTAGACCCGACACGACACGATTAATAAGCGAATCAGGTATCGGTAAAGCCAATAAAAAAAATACACGACTCAACTCGTGTATATCGAGTATACTTGATTCATACATGATATGAATTCGATACGACACGATTCATTAGACACGAATTAATAAACTAATCGAGTATGAGTCTAGTATTGTTGTGAGACGAACTCGCGAAAATCCGATATGACTGACATACTTAGGTGAAACAACTGCAAAATTCCGAGCAAGTGGCTATGGATTAGATGCAACTTTGTCCAGGACGTAATTATATATAACTATGAGATTAGATGTGAGTCATAATATTAGAGGAAACACATTTCTAGTCCGGTGAGATTCACGTTTCCCGTGCCCGTATCATCCAACAAGGTATGAAGGAGGCATAGGCAGAGGGAGGCAGGCCAGGGTGGGCACGTGCCCTCAAATTTTTTTTATTAGTTATATATATATATTATGTGTGTCCTTCTCAGGCTCACATTATTTACCAAAAATAATTAAAAAATTTAAGTCCATTTAAAACAAAAAAATTAAACTTACTATTATCTATCCAAATTTATTAAAAAATCAAATATTTGATATATCACAATCCACTTAAACCTATTAAAAAAATAAAACTTTTAGTCCAATATTAAAAACTAAATTTTTGGCTCACCATCATTAAAAAACAAAATTTTTGACCCACTTGACAAAAACTTATCTTATTTATTTATTTATTTTCTCTCTGTATCACTACTCCTAACTGTCCACTGCCCAGCCACAAGAAAAATAGAAGAAACAGAGAGAAGCTCAGTTCTTTGAGTTTTTTTGTCCTTCTTTGTACCAACCTATAAAATTATTTTATACATTATATTTACCCCCTAAAATTTTGAAAATTTTAATAATGCTTCTAGTCTTTTTTTTTTAATAAATTAGTGGACTACTAACCCTCTAAAATAAATATGTTAGTTTTGAATTGAGTCAATGTTCTATTTGTATATTGACGAAAATACAATATTTATCTTTATCTAATACAATGTTCGTTACCTTTTAAGAATAATTTTTAGTTTTTATTTACCATTTTTTTAGTAATAATAGTTTATAACCTAATAAAATACGAATGTATACAAAAAAAAAAGTTGTAATCCAAAAATATTTCAAACTATTTTGAATAGGAAATTTCTCTATAAGATTGAAAATGATCTCAACTAAATTTTGTAACTAAATAAATACGTACTTGTGATTGTACACATTGATAGAAAATTAGTGAAAAATTAATTTAAATTTAATTCATATACAGAATTTTAGAGATTAAAAAATTTTATATTTTATTGAAATATATAATTAGATTAAAATGTACTAAAAAAATTATTGAGTGTCTTTTTGTTAAGATTTTGTTTGGACTAAATAAAAATTGAATTTACTATTTCACAATAATTTAGTGTTGATCCTTACTTTTTTTTTTATTCTTGAACTGGATTTTTTTGTATTAATTTCGGCTAAATATTTTTTTATATCAGTTATATTTTACCTCTACCATAGATATTCATGATTCCGCCCCTGGTAATATATATATATATATTTTTTTTTTGGAATTTTGTATATTAAATAGATTTCATATATCAAATATAATATAATAAATATAAATATGCCATGTAATGTAATTGTGGGGGTCAAAGTTTCGGATCGAATAAAGTAGAGATGGACAGCTGGTTAGTGTGTAGGCGTGATACTTGGGCAGTGGAGAAAGTTGGTGAGTGGGACATCAAAGCCAATGACAAAAAGTGAGTGGGAATATGGAATGGGGGATACAATTTTCAAAGTGGGGGCCGCCACTTTTAGGCATTGCAAGAGGAAAGTAAGGTGCCTACTTTTTTTTTGGGAAAGTAAGGCCTACACTTTTAAGTTTTAAGTTTTCATTACATATACTTTTTCTATTTTTTTTTATGTGGGTATAAGGGTCCTATGCCACTTTGGTTTGTGTAATTTATCTTAAAATTAATAAAGTTGTGCCCTAAGCAGGTTTAATTAAAAAAATAGTATTGAAAGTTTTAGTAGTCGGGGCCATAGCATAGATTGATGCTTCTGAGCTCGACGCTTTTCTCGTTTATATAGATGTGAGTTTCAAATTATTTTAATTTTATTCTAGTAATTTGATGTCTGATCTATTCATAGTTGTTTCGTATAAATTAGATGAATTTAACGCCTAAACAGTAAAATATAATTAGACAATTCAAAATAGATAAAACAAATAAATTTAAAAAATAAATTCAAAACAAATTAAATTCTGTCATCCAACCAGGTATGAAGGAGGGGATATTTTTGTTATTTTTAAAAGGTCGTGGGGTTAAAGTTTGGGATTGGATAAATAAGGGATAGACAGGTGGTTAGTGTCCAGAGGCATGATGCTTGGGCAATGGAGAAAGTTGCTCAGTGCCTCGGTGGGATATGAAAAAGTTGCTCAGTGCCTCAGAGGGACATGAAAGACAATGACAAAAGTGAGCGGGGAATATGGAACAGTAGATACAATTTTCAAACTGGGCATATTTATATTGACAAAAGGAGATTTGTAGCTTATTATTTTTGAGACATGTTGAAAGGAATCTTATCAGAATTGGATTGGTCATCGAATTAATAAGGGAATCGGGTTAACGGTTCACTGGTTAAATCGTTGGGTCAACTGATCGGATCGGTCATATAATAAAAAAATAAAAACATATATATAATAATTATAAAACTTAATAATTTAACTAAAAAATATAAAATACATAAAATTTGCCATAAAATTAATGAAATTAAGTAACAAAATGGGGGTTATTGTATTTTAAAGCAAAATAAAGAGGTTCAAGTAAATTATAAAGAAAAAGAAGGGGTGTTATTTATAATTTTTTCAAGAATAAGGTTAAAAAAAATCAACTATTTACTGATTTAGGGCAAAAAAATTTATTTATGTAATTTAATTTTTAAATAGGCATTAAACCGTCCGATTTTTATAAAACCAGCGGTTCACGGTTTTTGTTAAAAACTGGCCGATTTTTTAGTTTTTAACCGGTTCGTTTCCTTAAGCGGTTCAACTAAGGAACCGGACCGGTTAGAGTCCCGATTCACGGTTGAACCGATCTGATCGACCGGTCCAATCCGATTATGATAAAACTGGTTGAAAGGGATGACAATATAAATAATGCAATTGTCTGCATCAATGATCTGTACATATCAATATTTTATGCAATATTCTATGGGGGTTGTTTCTACGGAAAATGGAGAAAAAAAAAGTTCCAAGATTATTACTTAAATTATAAGTGAAAATATTTTAATGTTTATCTTCCTAATGTTTAAGCAAACAGTGATTTATATATATCTGTATTAATAATAAAAGTATCTTAACATGAAATTTTTTTAAATCTCTATTTTATCCTTATAAAAAATTACAAAGATCACTCTATTTTTTTACAATTAAATATCTAAATTATCATCATATTATTACACATTTAAATCTTCAAATTATTTCTAAAATCTCTTTTAATTATCTATTTTCTATGTATAAATATCAGTTTCTATAAAAAATTTTATTGACTATATTACCATTAAAAAAATATGCATAATTATATTTTTAATAAACTGTTCAAAAAACCTTTAAAAACTCCATTAAACTATATTGTTTTTTTTATCGAAAAGTTTAACCCTTTCATTTCTAAGATAAAAAATAATCGTATATATAATGTTTTAAAATAATTTATGTTACATCAATATGATTTTTCAATTAAAATAAACTTTCTAAATTGTATTAAGATTTTATGTGAAAATAGATAAAATAGTGTATTTTTAAGTAAAACTTGATTTTTTTAAAATTTTAATATGGTTGATAATATGTATTATAGAGTAGTATATTAAATCTTATCTCAATTCACCAAACTAATTCCCAATTACAGTAAGGTTTCAATATGATTAATATATTAATAATTTATTTTATTTTATTTAAGGAATTATAAGCGGAATCAATGAATTTCAAAAAATTTAATTTCTTAAACATCACAAAAAAATCAATCTCAATATTAACTATTTCTTTTTTATTTTCAAATCTATTTTCCTATAGTTAGAACAAAGAATTATGGGAATATACAAATTTTTCATAATCCTACAATAGAATATAAGTAATGAAAAATTAAGTTTGGTAAATTTGAGATAATGTTTAATTTAGATACACATATAACTATTATTTTAATAATTTTTGTGTATGAAAACTATTCATATACAACGCGCGTTATACATTACTAGTCTAATTCAAAAGAGATGGTGTGTCTTGATACGACAATAAATTATTTTATTATGACCTGAGTGTCATGAATTTGCATTGCAGAGATAACTTTTACACATGCAGGATGAAATTCGTATATGTGACCCCTTCAGAGACCCTGAAATGATAGGAGCTTTGGGCACGGTATTTTTTTTTTTTTATGAAACGGAGAAAAAAAGAAGAAAAAGAAAAGGAAATTGCTTTGCATTTGCTTGCGGAAGAGCATAAGAGAAAAAATCTGGTTGGACCAACTTGAGAACTTCAATAATTTTCTTCCTTGCCCTATAGTTTGACCAATACATGGTCATCATCAGTTTTTATCTAAACTGTCCCAAGAGGAGGAGGAGGAGGAGGAGGGGGAGAGAAGCTTCTACTCTTAGCTCACAAATCGGTGATTTAACAGCAAATAAAAGGCCAATCAGCATACTGATATTTGTTGGAGCATGAATAGAGTCCCCAGTCAGAGGAAAGGAGAACTATAATTAGAAAAGAAATAGGATTGATAATCAAACAAAATCACAAACTTAAACAAATTTGTAATTATAATCCCAAGCAAAGAAGCATGGACACGGATACGGGACACGGATACGACAGGACATGGACACGCCAACACGACATTTCTCAAAAAAGTAGGACACGGATACGTTAGGGACACACTACAAAAAATTATATTATATATATAACATTATATAATTTATTACAAATATAGTGATAATGTTATATAATTCATAAAAAAATCAGTATTTTATGATAAAAAAACCTAATGTTTAGTCATCTGTGTGTACCTATTATATAATTTAAATAATAGTTCTCATTTTCTCAATTCCTCTTTTTTAAAACTTTTATGCATCTTTTGTTTTTATTATTATATTTGGAGAGCAACTTTAATATGTCTAATATTAATAATTATATGTTCTCAAGTTTTTCAACTTTGTTAATCACATTTCCACAAATGTCTATTATTTAGTAATAGACACGTTCTAAAGAAGTGTGGGACACGTCACCAAATAAGTGTTCGAAATTAAAAATTTATCATTTAATTATGGACATGGATGAAAGAGTATCACACACGTGTCCGAAGTGTCCAAAGAGTGTCGGTGTCTGACACGTGTCCAATACGGATACGTCACATTCTCGAGAGTGTCCGTGCTTCATAGATCGCAAGTAAAACAAAAAATGCATTTCGCAAACAAAATTTGAAGAGAAAGAGGGAGAAAGAGAGTTACTTGAGATGCTGCCATGAGGGAGAGAGAGTGGCATGTTGGTGCTGCTGTCGCTCACCATCGTCATTCTTGTCACCAAGGATCTGTGTTGACACGGAAGAGCTAGAATTTTGCTACATATTTTTCTGTCTTCCACACTCTACTCCTGGCAACCATCCACAGATTAAATGTTTTAATATTTAGGTTTTTGTTCAAATACAGTACAAAGCCTTACATGTACTCTAGAGATGTTGAATAAAGAAATCCCTAAATTGTAGTTCAAAGGTGACGTTACTACCCAATATATCCAATTCAAAGGAAAGGAAAAATAGTGAGATAAGTCTCATTCCCAATGACAACCCTATGGATTGAGCATAAAAACCGAACTTCAAATCGACCAACCTCAATTTCTAAATCGTCATCACAAACCCGATGGCAACATTGAAAATCATAACACCATCAGCTCCCCCAATGCCATTTAATTCCAACACAGGAAAATCAAACACCAAACATAGTCCATCAAGCTTGCCCTAATTGAAGTCATATTTTAGCAAAATTCTATACCATTTTTTGAAGCATAATCATAATGATTTTTTTTTAATTCCATTCAATGAATGGGTAGAAAACTTGGGTTAGGGTTAGGCTAGGGTGGGGTTCCGTTTTGGATGGAGGCAGTCACTGGTGGTTGATGGATAACGGTGGTTGGCGGATCCTAGTGTCGCAGGAGAGAGAAGAATTATAGAAATGGAGGAAGAGGAGGGTGTTGGATGGTAGTGGTTGGTGGACCGATGGATTACAGAGTGGTGCAAGTGAGAGCCAGAGATGGAGATACCTACAGATGGAGCACCACCCATCGGTGGTGGGTGTCGCTCACGGCATCGGTGGGTGGGTGGGTGGTCACAATTGTCATCAAGTGTCTCTAGGTGGCTGGGGTCGCAAGTCTGATGGCTTGAATGGGGATGAGGAGAGAGAGTCTCAATGAGAATTACAGAGGCGTATGAGATAAAAAGAGGGAGGCATATTCGACATAAGAGTATTAGAGATTAGTAAAAATTAAAGACAAACATTCTAGTTCTCTTAGTATATAGATTAGTAATTATTTGTATCTAAAAGTATGGTATAACAAATTAAAAAAATTATCAATTAGAAGACATAACGAATAGAAGAGCGTTAATGACGTTGTGAAATGTACATTTTATTACATTAGCATTCACTTTTTCAACATTCAATCACATGTTCAATAACACTAATCAACAACAGACACGACTACACAAATGAATCCCAAATCAAATAATTTATATAATAAACAAAGTTTGACAGTTAATATGAATCAATTATTATTTTTAAGAAATTTTAACATAGTTTCTTTCGAAAACTTGATCAATTCGACATGTGTGTACAACTTATATAATCAAACATTTATATAAATAAGTAATACCTTGTATCAATAATTTCATCACATCACATTATATTTGTACCGTTATTACCTTTATTAATCAACTTGCATGTAATTTTATAACTCATGGAAATAGTACACAATTCCTATAATACATAGTACAACCAATCAAAACAAATAATGAAAAATAGAAAAATATGTTTTCCATAACATCTTGGATGAAAGCAAAAAGAGAAGAGATGGGGTGGGTGGGAGGGGGACGAGAGACAGTGCATACCTTCATGGCACCGGAGCTAGAGCAGGGGATGGTGTTGTTGTGGTGGTGGCTTGGCGCCGAGACCAAGGCCGTTGCTCGGGAGAAGAGATATGAGGAGAGCAAACTAGAGCGAGGGGCAGGAGGTTAGGGCATAAATGGAGTAGACGGGGGAGGAAGGATAGAATTAAGGCAGTGTCTCAGCTCAATCAACAAAGTCTCTATCGTCAAACCTACAAATAAGTAATGAAAATCATAATATTCACATAGATCTAGAAAAGTAATCGGTCTCTTTTAGCAAAGAGATCATTACTCAATAGTTATAACATTATAGTAGGATAGATTGAATTAAGACAATTTGGTAAAACTTCGGTAAACGCAAACAATACCGTGCACTCATCACCCTTGAACATCAAAATAATAAACCACAATTAAAAGTAACAATTATTTTCATTACTTCACAATTATCATGTAAAGCAATATTTTTTTAGTCACAATGGACCCCCAAAAAAAAATAGAAAGGAAAAACGAAATAAAATGGATAATTTAAGACTCCTTATTAGTTTTACTTTGAAAAAATGGACAAAGTAGAAGATCAGATCCACACTTGCATAGGCACATATTAAAAAAAAATCATTCAAACTAATTGATATTTTGGGCCTAGGCACTTTAGTATGAAAATCATATCACATTTGTCACATTAACGGCACGTGTGCCAAAGCACAACATTGAATCTCTTCTAACCTTATGGTGAATGATGACTTCTTCATGTTAACCACTATACACACAGTACTTCAAATACTTAGTGGAAGGAAAAACATAAGCAAAAATAAAGCCAACACAACCCTTCATTTTATTCACAAGAATCTCTTATTGGCCATGTTACCATTTAAAGGAAAGTGTATTTAACAATCAAATAAATAAATAAATCATGAAGAATCAATCTTAATGATGTAGTATCCAAAACCAAATTGAAAGCATAAATAAAGGGGGAAAAATCTCAAGCAGCCAGAGAGGTACTAAAAGTACCATTTTAGGGTACTTGCTTCGAGACATTACGTGACAAAAATAAAATCGTCAAAATAACAACTCGAACTCACAAAATATAGAAAACGGGAAAAATTTTGCAAAAAAGGACATAGATTGTTATTTCATCCACCAAAACAAAAAAATGCTTTCAATTTTTGTGCAAATTACATATTGGTCACTATTGGTTAAAAAATAAAGAGCAATTGGGCAGAAATGTTGGGAAATAAAATTGAAGTATACAACAAGAGGGTGTTCATGATAGGAAAAAATATTTAATGTAACTGTGACACCACGTAATCACTATCATATGGTGTCACAAAACAATTATGAACAAGCATGTACGACTAGTAGATCCCACTAAATTCTATAATCACCAATAACTATCATGTGGGGTTCACTTTTTCTACTTGTTTTGTTTATTATTGGTCAGTGACAATCGTTACATTGAATATCTACACCAATGTTTTATGGCTAGATATAGACCTGTCTTAACTTCAAAAACTATTGAAGAATATTTCAAAAAAAAAAAGGAATTTATGTACCAAAAGGGTGTCCCAGATGTCTAGCAAATTGTTGTTGGACAATGTGAAGCAATAGCTTGTGTTGATGCTTTGCAAGAATGACAATTAAATGTACTTTGAGAACCACGATTTGATTAGGGAAGCTCTCGATGGGCATATTGGAGTGTCTAGGGGTGTTCACCTTATCCTACGGATAAAAAATATAGTCTTTCGTCTTCCTACACGATACTTTGCGAAAGAATTTTTTCTTAACCTACCCTACCTGATCAGGTGTGATATTCTTATCCGACTTCCTATCCGATTAATTGGGTAGAAAGTCGGATAAACAGTTTTGTAACTATTAATTTTTGAATCATTTTAACAATTCAATTAAATAACATGCATCAATTTAACAAAACAATAAATCAATAATACTAAAACAGAAAACAATTATAACAACAATTACAATAAAACATAAAAAAGCAGGAACATCAATCAATCATAATTGTTACACAAATACAATAACAATTATTTTAAATTTAAACAATATGAAACATATTAAAATCATAATTGCTCTAATAGATAACCAATTCACCACAAATCATGTAACCTACACAAAAAACATGTCCATGTTTACGCAACTCAAACATCCACAACAATAGCAATGTTATAATATAAATTATACCACACAAATACTCTTATAATTACTAAAAAAAATATAAAAAAATTAAATATATTTTTTGCGAGTAGGGTAGGGTAGGAATGCAAAAATTGATGGGTATTTCACATTTTTACTCGATTTAATCGGAAGACCAAAACATCTTCAACATTCTTACCTATTTTTTGCGGCTAGCTATTCAGTAAGGTAGGATAGGATCGGATAGAATAGGATATAAAATTGAGGTCAATCGAAAATTTAAACACCCTAAGCGTGTCCTAACTACAGTCACAAACTGCTATATTTGGCTCGATAAGATTTCATTCACTGTAGCACAAGTTGGGTTTCAGTCTGAATTGATTGCTCTTCAATACCAATCTGATCCAACACGTGATTGAAGGTCTTTGATACATATATCTAATAATAATTTAAATCCGTGAATCTGTAAGCTTGACAAATAGTATTTTGATATAAATCAATACAATATGTTGATAATTTGACCCAGAAGTTTTTTTTTTTAGGTCAGTTAGATAAGTACACCCCATAATAGACTAAGGAAGATCAGCGGCTCGAAATACTACAATAGTAAATTCGTCTACACCACATTAGTTGTCGCATTGCTTGTCTAATTGTGCTAATTTTTTTATTTTTTTTATCATCGCATTTCTATTTACACATTTATAGTCTCTTTCGATGACAATGAACAAATAATAGTTCAAAAGATCACCAAAAAAAAAAATTCCGAAGTTACTCAATAGCTAAACAAGGCACAGTAAAATTATAACCTTCATCATGCCAATGGGCAAAATCCTTCTGTAGTCCTCAAGTAACAATCTCTAAACTCAACTTGATACTATTCAATTATTACAAGAAGAAGTTGGCAACTTACCACAAAGCAAAACAAATCAGGTTGGCAGTTACATCCCCTGTATAATTACAAAGAGGAGTAGCACTCTAGACAATAATATCACACAGGAGAATAGAAAATGTAAAGAGAAAAAACAATGACAAACAAACATTTTACAAGCACTTTTCAAACCGAACTCACCTGTGGTTGGCTCCTAAGAAAGTTGCTCCTTACAAAAGGCCTCGTCACCATCTGTAAATACCAACACATATAAAGAATTTAACGGCATACTAAATGATAGTTGATTATATATCAAAATGAGTATTAGTTTACTTTCAATTGGATAGATCACACTTGTAATTATGATCCTAGTTTTACATTGCCTCTTCTACTATTGAATTTTTTTCACATAGTCGCAAAGCCAAAGGTTCGTTTTGTTTCAGATGGAAATGCATGGACAGTGAATTTTTGTAGCAATGTGTAACTAATTAACAGTAGGTGAGGGGAAAGAGGGTGGCAATAAAGGGTCATGTGAAACCAATTAACAGGGGGTAATATGACAAAATTGATTATAGAGGGAGCAAATGAGATTTGGGCAATAGTGTTGGGTGCCAAGTGTAAGTTTCCTCTTTCTCTTACAAACGTGAACCTGATTAAAACAGAGGGGGAATTGTACTTTGCACCCAAAAAAATTTAAGATTTTTCATTTTGCATACTTAAAGATTAGATTTTTTATATTATTCATTTAGATTAATTTTTTTATATTACACTCTCAATATACTATAAATGTTGAATGTGATCCTTATGTTAGCTTTCATTGCTTATTATGTTAAAAATCACCCCCATTAACATTGATAGAATTAATAACAGAAGGTAACAGGTCACGCTGAAATACTTTTAATACATTTAAGGTATAATTTGGTAAATGTAATCTTTGAAGGTATAAAATAAATTTTTTTTAAATGTATAAGGTATAAAGTGAAATTCCCCATAAAACAAATTGAAAATGGAGCTAAGCAGATATTAAAAGGAAGGATATGCAACGTGAATGGAACCTGCGAGAAAGAATCTGAACGTCGGGGATGTGGGCAATCTGGGGCCAATCTACTCCTTTCTCCTTGGAATACCGTCCTTCAAGAAGTGGGCATCTCCGTATGTCCAGGATTAAAAGTGTGTCAAGTATCCTTTTGTTCGGCAAGGAACCCAACTCGGGGCAATCCACGATTTTCAGATTCCTAAGAGAGGTCAGCTTTTGGAACCCCTCAGAGAGAGACTTAAGCTTAGGGCACTTGTTTATGTTCAGAACCCAAAGAGAGGTCAAGGTTTGTAGCCCCTCAGAGAGGGACTCAATCTTAGGGCAATGTTCAATTTTCAGACTCCTAAGAGAGGTCAGGCTTTGGAACCCCTCAGAGAGAGACTCAATCTTAGGGCAATTGATGATTTCCAGATGCTCAAGAGAGGTCAAGTTTCTGAGTTCTTCAGAGAGAGACTCAATCTTACGGCAATGGTATATTTCTAGTTGCCGAAGGGAGGTCAGGTTTCGGAGCCCATTGGAGAGAGACTTGAGATTAAAGAATTCATCGATGCAAAGGTATTGTAGAGTACTAGGAAGAAAACACGAGTCCGGAAAGGATAGTAGCTCTGGATATACATATCTCATGGTGAAACGCCGAAGAGAGGAGAGTCTTTGCAAGCCCCATTCTGATAGGGGCTTAAGTTCCCAACAGTTGTCAATAACTAGGGATTTTAGGCTGGGGGGCAAATTCTGGTCTGGAAAGGACTCAAGACTTCTACAATTACGTATAGTGAGTGATTGAAGGAATACGAGGCTTTGACTCTGGCTAGGAAAGGGATTTTGAAACCCAGAGATGTCAAGACTTCGTAGGTTGGGAGTGAGCAAACCATTTCCTGAGAGTGAGCGGTTGATTTTATAATAATTCATCGAACATCCAAATTCCTGAATGAGTACAATTAAACTCCGCAAATTGGGCCAATTACTGATCCCAAAGTTTCCTGACATGATGCTCCGTTCGACCGTCTCTTTAACCCACTTCAAATTCTCGCAATACTTAATCGAAACTGACTTAAGTGTGGAGAGAGGAGAGTCTATTGGGAAAGAACTCAAAGAAGAGCAGTTACTGAGGGACAAGTGTTCAAGACGAGGGATGTAATTAGGGATGGACTCCAGATAATCGGAAGATTGAACAGAAAGCTTTGGGCAATCAAAGATGTACACCTTGTTGAGAAATTTAAGGCTTTTCAGGTCATAAGCCAACCTTTCCAGATTTTTACAAGATTCTACATGCAAATGGGAAAGGTTTTCTGGTGCAATCTCATTCTGCCACAAAGTCACCAACGCGGCACATTTTTCAATTTTAAGAACTTTAAGTGACACCAACACATTCATGAACTCCATCGGCAGATGAGTTAGCCCCGACACATTCTCAATTTTCAACGTGGTTAATGAGGGTAATTCAGTAAAAATTTTCAACACTGCCTCATCACAATATTGTATCTTTAACAGGCGAAGAGAGAGAAGCCTTAAGAGTGGAACACTCACCAGTTTAGAGCATTTGCGTATAGTAAGCTCATGAAGGTTAGGGAAAATTCCTCTAAAATCAACACCATAAGAAAAAGACCATTCCTCCCATTCTGGCATACCTTGAAACCGCAACATCTTGAGTGATGGAAATGGAATCTCCAGAGTGCTACCACCGCAATAGAACTCTGCACCCACACTTTTTACAGCATGCATGGCATCTATGGATAGTACTTCGAGCAATGGTAGTTGGCCAAGTGGTGGTAAAAACTTGCATTTTGTACAACCTTGAAGAATAATATACACTATTTTAGAGAATGACGGATCCCCAATCCAATTAGGAAATGTGATGCCCCTGTAGAACTCAATTTTAAGACTTTTTAATTCTCTATGCGGCCGTAGCATTTCAAGTACACTAACTTGCAGCCCATCATTTTGAGAATCTTCAATGTCACTATTCCATTTAAATTCCAACTCATTAATATCTTGCTTACAACTTAAATTCGCCTCCTCTGCATCCTTCACATCCATAACATTTTCTAACCCAGCAATGGAAAGCATTCCATTCGAAAGCAGTAGGCTGTCCAATTCTCCGAGTCTAAATCCACTCTTTTTGCCAACAAGAATCTTTGGCAATGTTTGTAAACATTTCAATCTACCAATCCCTGACGGCATCTCTTCTAATTTTGGAGTATCTCGAATGTCAAGATGGCGCAAGTTCACCAAATTTCCAATGTTGGCGGGCAACTTACAAAGGGCGCGACAACCTTTTAATGATAATGTCTGTAAATTGTAGAGATTACTCACCGATTCAGGCAACCATTTAATCAAAGTCTCCGATAAATTAAGGTACCGAAGATGTTTTAAATCCCCAATGGAGTTAGGAAGCTCACTTATTTCGTATCCACTCAAAGATAAGACTCTTAAACACCGTAATTTTGGCAGTAGGTTGACCAAAACACTGTTGTTTAAATAGCATTCAAACCCAATAACCTTACGAAGTGGCAGCGGTAAGAAAGTCCGCAACCTCTCGAGTTCGTGAAATTCCTTGAATCTTTTCAACACTTCATATCTGCGACGAATGAATGACGAGTGGCGAGCTTTTTGAGAAATCTTACAATGCTCATTGCTCTCCATATTATTATCCAACCTAAAGCATATTTCTCCAGCAACAAATTGAGCTAGATCATTCAAGAGATCATGCATCACAAAGTTTGATTTCGTGCCACCTGAACATTGGAAGAATGACCTTGATAATAACTCATCAAAATATATTCCGCCTAACTCTTCCATGGTTTTCATAACTGTGGGTTGTTGCAAAAATCCTTCCGCCATCCATAACAAAACTAACTCATCCTTGTCAAACACATAGTCTTTCGGAAATATAGCACAATATGTAAACATTTGCTTCAAGTGAGAAGGGAGATGATGATAGCTTAATCTTAGAGCTGGAAGGATGCCACTTTGGTGCTCTGATAACTCCCAGATTTTGCTATTCAGTATAGTTTTCCACTCATTTGGGCTATGTATATTATGCAGAAGGCCTCCTAATGTCTTCATTGCCAAAGGCAAAAATCCACACTTTTTGACTATTTCCTTGCCAATTGCTTCCAAATTTGGATGGTCATCAAAATTTGTTTTGTCCAAAGCATGCTGAGCCAACAAAGGCAAACAACTTTCTTCTGCCAAAACATTCAGAGGGTACGCAGGAACAGAACCCATGATACATGCAACACGTTCATGCCGAGTTGTAACAATAATTTTACTTCCAGGTAGCCCAACTCGAAAAGGAGCACGGAGGAGATCCCATTTTTCGTAGTTCTCGTTCCAGACATCATCTAAAACAATAAGAAATTTTAATCCAGAAAGTTTCTCTTTGAGACTCACTTGCAACATGTTGAGGTCGTTGAAGTCGTGTCTTTCCTTGGTCACTGCCTCATGAATAATCTTAGTTATCATGAATACGTCGAACTCTTCAGAAACACACACCCATGCTTTCGTATCAAAGAAATCCTTAACCTTGTCATCGTTGTACACAAGTTGAGCAAGAGTGGTCTTGCCCACACCACCCATCCCTACTATTGGAATTACGCGTGCTTCATCATTACATGCTTCATCCTTGAGCACCAATTCAAGTATATCTTGTTTTTCCTTTTCCCGACCATAGACATGGGATTCAACCACCAAGGAAGTTGTTGGCAATCTCTCTCTTCTTGTGCTTGACTCTACTTCTCTCAAACCCAAATCATCTCTCAATTGTGCCATTTCTTGTAATCTGGAAGTGATCTCCTCAATCTTGGGCCCGAACTTGAATTTGAGCTCAACAGATCTAGGGAAATCAGTAAAAGAAGGAGGGAGGAAGTTGAGTACCTTCACCTTGCTTGTGGCAGCTGCTGCTGCTTCGGTCTCCGACTTCAATTGATGGGCCGAAGCTTCAGTCGCGATCTCGTCCACAAGATCATCCACATCGTAAGCCAGAACCCTCAGATCCTCCAGCCACATATTCACAGTTTCGTCACTTATTTGCTTAGTCTCTGCATCGTTAAGCACCGCTTTAATAGTCATCAGCACTTTGCGCAATTTGATCACCTGGGTATGAATTCCCACGCTGCGAGCAAAGCTCAACAGCTCGCGAGAGGCCAATCTCTCGAATAACACAGCTAAAAACGCGCCCAGAAAAACTTCTGCAATAGCCATTTTGTGTTCGGTTTTGGGAGATGGATTGGGAACAGGAGGAACACAGAGAGAAAATGGAGGTGTGTGTGAAGGATGGGTTTCAACGATACTGATTAAGGCCGCCTGAATGTCTATGAGATGAAAGAAAAAAAAAAAGTTAATTGCACCGGATGTTCCGAAATATGTGATTTGTGTCATTTTAGTTTTTAATATTTTAATTCTTAAAGTATTGAATATATTTATATGAAGTTCTCGTCTAGATTGGTACTAATTTTTTATTATAAACTTGTTACTTAATACATCCATATGAACAAAAAAATAATTTAGATAACTTTTGACTAAATTTTTACCTAAATTTTGGTTAAAGAGTTATGCAAATTAGACAGTTTTAATCATGAGCTATCAGATTTTTTGGTAAAGAGCTACACATATAACACATTTTCTATCAAAAGTTATTCAAATTATTTTTTGTCAATATTTAGGTATTATGTGACAAATTTATGATAAAAAATTGTAAATAATTTAGATGTTGTCTGTTTGAGAGACCACATAGAAACATATTCAATATTTTAGGAACTAAAATGATGTAATTGAAATATTAATGACTAAAATAAAATAAATTTTATACTTTATGACCTCGAGGATAATTAACTCAAAAAAAAAGGTGCTTTTTTCAACAACGGAATATATTATTGTTGGGTAGACTAATGTATTAACTAGACTATTCACCAAACTCTGCATAGTTTGGTTATATGTCAATATTTTTTTCCCACTTGTGTTAACAGCAATGTTCAAAATTTTAATTATATGAAGCTGACTGGGAATAAAAAATAATGCTAACCAAAATCAAGAAATTTTAACATAAATTTCAATAGACTTTCGACCCATGCACGTTGAATAACTTTCAAATTTATCAACACCGTGTTAATATTCGAACAAACTCCGAATCATTATGTTGCTGCCTAGGGCCCCAAATGAAATTTAGGGCTTTCGAGTTCAACCCGAGTTTTTTATTTTAATTTTTTTTTTATAATAAGCGAACATATATATTTTTCTGCTAATATAATCCTACTTATATTTTGTTATCAAAATTAAGCAACTAACTAAAGAATTATCCATCACCGAAGTGTTATGTAATTTGTAACTTTTTATTTTTTAGGTTAAATTCAAGACCTATATCTGACAGTGAGGTTGAAAGAGACGATAACATAAATAATGCAATTGTTTGTATCACTGAGTTGTACTTTAAATATTTTATGCAAGATATAGAAGTTGTTTGTATGGAAAATGGACCCCCAAAAAAAGTTCCAAGATTATTACTTAAATTACAACTGAAAATAATAACGTTTGTCTTCCTAAAGAGTGGTCCATACAATTCAAAATAGAGGGTGGGTCTAGATACAACAATAAAGTTGTTTTATTATGACTTGTGTGTCGTGGGTTTACATTGTGGGAATAATTTTTACACATACGGGATAAAATTCGTATATGTGACTCTTTTGAGACTTTATAATGATAGGAGTTTTGTGCGTGAGATTATTATTTTTTAGTGAAAAGAAAAAAGAAAAAAGAAAAAGAAAAAGAAAGTGCTTTGCATTTGCTTGTGAGAGAGCATAAGAGAACAAATCTTGTTAAGAGAGTGAAAGATGGTCCAACCAGGCAACCACCCTATTGTTTTATTCATGAACGCATCCTCGAAGATGACTTAAACAATATAATATTTATTTAGATAAAAGTTTGAAAAGCAATATATTTTTACTTAATGCAAGTTGGCAACTTGGTTCTTATTGTTAATTTCCATGGTACCATGTTGTTCTTTAATTTTGTAGCAATAATTTTGAAGGGAAGCTATCTAGAAATTTTCTCATCCAACATACAACAAATGATCCACTGGGATTGAACTTCAAATTGAGTCATTGCTTACATAGAACAAAAAAGTAATTTAAAAGTAAGTAATAGGCTATACATTTCCAGGCTCTTTCGGAAAAGAATGGACAATGTAACTTATTCAAGAAAATAAGGGGACGGGAATTTTCAATGACAACGTTTTGCATTTACAACTTAATCATATCAAGTTACGACTCAAATAAGTTTAAGGAGACGACTCAATTGGTTGACTTACAATTGATCAAAAAAACTTGGGATTAATCCCAAGTCTTTAGGATCGATCCCAAGTTTTTGAACTTCATTGGATTGTAATTTTGACCTCATTAAATTACAATTGTTCTTATTGAATCATAATTTTTTTCAAAATTTTTCTAAAAAGAATAAAGTAGAAGAGGAGTGGGGATTATTATAGTCTTTGAATTGATCATAAACTCTATCAAACATTAAAATTTTGTGTTAATCAAACGATTCTAATAAAATCACGTCATTAGGTTAGCTTATTAGGTTAGATTTTTAAATACAAATGGCGTTACTCTTATTTTAGGACTATATAGAGATCTGTCTTAACTTCAAAATCTAACAAAAAAAACATTTCACAAAAAAAAAAATATATTATGTATGTAGAACAAGGGTGTCGTGGAATTGGACTATTTAAGGATAAAAGTAGCTCAAGTTTGACATGGGCTAGTTTATTATAGGTTTGTTCAGATTACCAATTGACATGAATTTCACATGATTTTTCTCATTCTATTGAGCAAGTTGAATTAAGTATCGTGTAGTTCAACTCAATTAGATTCCTATATATAAATAATTGTGATTTTATTTTGGAACAACATTGATCCAAAAGATAATTAACTCTCCACTTATCACCAACTAGTTTCAGACTATCCACACCTCTCTATTTCTTCTCTCAAATAGATTTCTGGTTATTTAAAATTTTAGGTTTTGATTTTATAGGTTATTATATAGATTTGGGGATTTTCTTTAAGAGAAATTGATTATTCTAGGATTGAATTTTGGAAAATTTGCTATGAAATTGAGCACATTTTCAGCTCAAGTTTAGTTTGACTGTTCGTAGGCTTCTATCAAGTTAACTTTGAGCAAGAATCTAAGTTTGATAGTCGAGTTTGAGTTTGATCAATCACATCCTAACTGAATTTGAATATATTCAAGCTCAAAAAACTCAACTTGATTAAAACTCTTGTCGTAGAATGATACATCATTGTTTGATGACCACATTTAAATTCTCTTTAATTTCATAATTTAGTTTTTATTTTTTAATTACATAATTTTGTTTTTCTGTTTTTCATAATTTAGTTTTAATGTAGTTTAGATTCTCCTTAGTTTTTCTCTGAATAGAGCATCTATGAAAGCCTTAAGAAAAAGAAATAACGTGTTGCCAATTGAAGCATTTTTCATTTTGTGTATAATTTTCTAAAGCAATGGGCTATTAAAAGCATGAGTTGTATGAATTCAAGTTAACTCAGTAACTTTTAAAATTGGTTATTTCATGAGGCATTAGCTGTATGCATTAGCAACTCTCTTTTTCATTAGTATTAGCATTAGTATTGTTCTGATAAGCCTTAAGACGATCAGGAAAATTTTGAAAAGAAGAAAGCAGAATATGCAGAGAAGAAGAATAAGATGGCTGAAATCCACGAGGTAGCATAAGAGAAGAGGGCTATGGTTGAAACCAAACGTTGCGAAGATTTTCTCAAGGTAGGTGAAAGTCTAGGTGTCAAAATATGACACAATTTATTAATACGACATAAATACAATACGAAAATAGATGATTTGGGTCTTCTTTAAGTCATCCGGTCCATAAAAGAGTAGACCCGACACGACACGATTAATAAATGAATCGGGTATCGGTGAAGCCAATAAAAAAAATATACGACTCGACTCGTGCATATATCAATTATATCCGATTCATGTATGATATGAATTCGATACGACACGAATTAATTAATTAATCGAGTATGAGTCAAATATTGTTGTGAGACGAACTCGCGAAGACCTGACATAATTGACATGCTTAGGTGAGACATCTGCAAAATTCCGAGCAAGTGGTGATTGATTAGATGCAACTTTCTCTGGGGACCTAATTATATGTAATTATGAGATTAATTGTGAGTCCTAATATTTGATGAAACACACTTCTAATCTCATGGTTGCATGAATTATGTTCCTAAATTTGTAGCTTATTATTTTTGAGACATTTATGTTGAAAGGGATGACAATATAAATAATGCAATTGTCTGCATCAATGATCTGTACTTATCAATATTTTATGCAAGATTCTATAGAGGTTGTTTGTATGGAAAATGGACAAAACAAAAAATTCCAAGATTAAATAATGCATTTAGATTGAAAGGGATGACAACATAAATAATCCAATTGTCCGCATCAATGAGCTATACTTATAAATATTTTATACAATATTCTATAGGGGTTGTTTGTATGGAAAATGGAGAAAAAAAAAAGTTCCAAGATTATTACTTAAATTACAAGTGAAAATATTTAAATATTTATCTTCCTAATGTTTAAGCAAAAAATGATATATCTATACTTATATTACTAATAAAAGTACTTTAACATGAAAATTTTTTAAATCTCTATTTTATCATTATAAAAAATTACAAAGACCACTCCATCTTTTTACAATTAAATATCTAAATTATCATCATATCATTACGTATTTAAATCTCCAAATTATTTCTAAAATCTCTTTTAATGATCTATTTTCGATGTATAAATATCAATTTCTATAAAAAAAAAAATTATTGACTATATTACTAGTAAAAAATATGCATCATTATATTTTTAATAAAGTGTTCAAAAAACTTTTAAAAATTCTATTAAACTAATATTATTCATCTTATATGAAAAAAAAATAAAATTATGCCTAAATATGTGTATTTTTTTTTATTGAAAAGTTTAACCCTTTCATTTTTAAGATAAAAAATAATCGTATATATAATTTTTTAAAATAATTTATGTTACATCAATATAATTTTTCAGTCAAAATAAACTTTCTAAGTTGTATTAAAATTTTATGTGAAAATAGATAAAATAGTGTATTTTTAAGTAAAACTTAATATTTTTTAGAATTTTAATATGATTGATAATATTTATTATAGAATAGTATATTAAATTTTATCCCAATTTACCAAACTAATTCCTAATTACAATAAGGTTCTAATATGATTAGTATATTGATAATTATTTTTATTTTATTCAAGGAATTATAAGTGAAATCAAATGAATTTCAAAAAATTTAATTTCCTAAACAGCACTAAAAAATCAATCTCAATCACAAAATTCTTAAAAAAAAGAACTTTAACTATTTCTTTTTTTTTTAAATCTATTTTTTAATAGTTAGAACAAAGAATTATGGAAACATACAAAGTTTTCGTAATACTATAATAGAATATGAATAATAAAAAATTAAGTTTGATAAATTTGAAATGATTTTTAATTTAGATACACATATAAATATTATTTTAATAAAATTTATGTATAAAAATTATTCACGTATAACGCCCATTGTGCGATACTAGTCTAATTCAAAAAAGATGGTGGGTCTTAATACGACAATAAAATTGTTTTATCATGACTTGAGTGTCATGGATTTGCTTTACGGATATAACTTTTACACATGCGGGATGAAATCCGTACATGTGAGAGACTTTGCAATGACAAGAGCTTCGGGCACGGGATTATTATTTTTTATGAAATGGAGAAAAAAAGAAGAAAAAGAAAAGGAAATTGCTTTGCATTTGCTTGTGGAAGATCATAAGAGAAAAAATCTGGTTGGACCCGACTTTTTGGTTGAGAGAGTGAAAGGTGGTCCAACCTGTTAGGATTTAACAACAATTTAAATCCACTAACAAACACACGCAATCGAATAACAAATCAAGAATATAAAGCAATAAGAAACAAGAAAGAACAAGACACAGATTTTATGTGGTTCGGAAATTTGTCTACGTCCACGAAACTGCAACAATTTTACTATTGAGAGAGTTGAATACAGAGAACGACTGTACAATTCACCATATTAGCCCTAATCACAAAAACAACGGGTTTTATATGTCCTACGCACTGGGCTATATAACGGGTCCAAGCCTTCACTTCATGGACTAAGCCTTAGAAAATTTTTCATTAAAAAATCACACAACATTACTTCGAGTCGGATCATTATCCGGATCACATATACAAACTAGGCTCCAGAAAAAACCAACACAACCGAGCAACCATCCTGTTGGTTTATTCATTAACACATCCTCTATCTGACAACTGAATGAAGATAAAATATATTTAGATAAAAGCTTGAAAGAGCACTATATTTTAATTTAATACAAGTTGGCAACTTGCTTCTTCTTGTCAATTTCCATGGCACCATATTGTTCTTCATTTTTGTAGCAAAATTTATTAAGGGAAGTTACCCAGAAATTTCCTCATCAAGCATACAGCATATGATCTACTGTGATTGAACTTTAAAACAAGTCATTGCTTACATGGAACAAAAAAGAATTTCAAAGGTAAGGAATAGGCTACTCATTACCCACCTGACTCATTAGGAAAAGAAGAGACAATCTAAATTACATGGAGGAAAAAAAAAGGAAATGGATTTTTCAATGATAATGTTTTATAATTATAATTTAATCATATTAAGTTTCGACTTAAATAAATTTATAGATGGCTCAATGGGTTCACTTAAGATTGACAAAAAAAACTTGAGATTAATCCAACTCTTTAGTATCGATCCCAAGTTTTTGAACTTCATTAGATTGTAATCTTAACCTCATTGAATTGTAATTTGATCAAAAATTAATGGAAAACTCATCTACTTTAATCCTAAAAGACAGTGGTCTTACTTTCCGGAAAAGCCAAGTGGTATAGGAGTCCGAGCCTGTGCTATGCATTTTCGTGTGCATGTGGACAATGAAGAGGAAATTGCTTAGAATTTTCGTGTGTAGACAAAAATGGCCCAACTGAGTGGAGAACAAGAGGAAGTGGTTTTTCCTTATTTTGCTTGTTTTCCTTTTAAAATTTTTTATTTATGTACAACAACGGTGTCGTGGAATTCAACTTTTGAATGTCAAGTTAAAATTTATAAGTGAGAAATTGTAATTGTTCAAAAAAAGTTATGAACAATTATGGGTATTTGTGATCAGTCATGACCTTTCTTTGAGTAGTTGTCACTTTTATTTTTAAAAATGTAATTTTACTATAAAAAATTATAATTTTTGGTATGATACCAAAAAAAAAAAAAATTTGATACCGTAGACTTTCCCATATTTTATGCAAGATTTTATAAGGTTGTTTGCATGGAAAATAAAAGGGTTTTTTTGCACTTTATACCCTAAAAGATTTAAAGTTTTTTACTTTATATCATCAAAGATTAAATATCTCACATTGTACACTCAATATATCAAAAGTATTATAATGTAGTCATTCGGTTAGCTTTCCGTTAGTTTTTCAATCAATGTCAATGAGTTGATTTTTGACGAAAAAAATAACGGAAAACTAACAAATGGTCACATTACAAACCTTTTGATAAATTGAGAGTATAGTGTGAAAATTTTAATCTTTGAGGGCGGAAACTAGAAAATTTGAAATCTTTCGGTTGCAAAGTAAAATTTGCCTAAAAAAAAGAAAAAAAATAGTTCCAAGATTCATTACTAAATTACAAGTGAAAATAATAAGTGTAAGCAAAGAGTGTTTCATATAATTCAAAAGAGAGGGAGGTACTCGATACAACGATAGAATTGTTTTATTATGACTTCGGTGTCATGGTTTGAATTACGTAAATAATTTTTATTCATGCAGGATAAACTTTGTACATGTGACTCTTTCAAAACCCTATAATGATAGGAGTTTTGTGTACGAGATTATTTTTAAAAAAAATAAAAAGAAAGAAACTGCTTTGTATTTGCTTGTGAGAGAGCATAAGAGGACAAATCTGGTAGGAAAAACTTTTTGGTTAAGAGAGTGAAAGGTGGTCCAATCTAGCAACCACCATGTTGATTTATTCATCAACACATCCAAGGAGCACTATACTTTGGTAAAAGTTTGAAAAGCACTATACTTTGGTAAAAGTTTGAAAAGCACTACTATACTTTAATTTAATGCAAGTTGGCAACTTGCTTCTTATTGTTAATTTCCATGGTACCATGTTGTTCTTTAATTTTGTAGCAATAATTTTGAAGGGAAACTGCCCAGAAATTTTCTCATCGAGTATACAACAAATGATCCATAGTGATTGAATTTTAATATGAGTCATTGCTTACATAGAACAAAAAAGTAATTTAAAAGTAAGTAATAGGCTACTTATTACCAGACTCATTCGGAAAAGAAGGGACAATGTAACTTACTCGAGAAAAAAGGGGACAAGAATTTTCAACAACTACATTTTAGAATTACAACTTAAGATCATATCAAGTTACGACTCACATAAGTTTATTGACAACTCAATTGGCTGACTTACGATTGATAAAAAAAAACTTGGGATTAATCTCAAGTATGTACGATCGATCCCAAGTTTTTAAACTTCATTGAATTGTAATTTTGACCTCATTGAATTATAATTTGTTCTTATCGAACCGTAAATTTTTGAAAAAGAAAATTCCGAAAGTAATAAAGTAGACAGTGGTCTAGGAGTCCGGGTATTTGCTATGCATTTTCGTGTGCATGTGGACAACCAAGAAAAAATTGCTTAGCATTTTTGTATGTAGACGACATGGCCAAACTGAAACTTCATTTTCGTTCAAATTGCAAATTGCTCCTTTTTTGAAGAATTTGAATTAAGTAACGTGTAGTTCAACTCGATTAGATTCTTATATATAAATAATTTTATTTTTATTTTGAAACAGATTCGAAAGATGATTAACTCTCCACTATACACACCTCTCTATCTCTTCTCGCAAATAAAGTTTTGGTTATTTAAAATTCTAGATTTGATTTTATAGGTTATTATATAGATTTGGGGATATTCTTAAAGAAAAATTGATTATTCTAGGATAAATTTTGGACAACTTTGCTATGAAATTGAGCACAATTTTTGCTCGAGTTTGGCTTGATTGTTTGCAAGCTTCTACCAAGTTAAGTTTGAGCAATAATATAAGTTGGAAAGTCGAGTTTGAACTTGGTCAATTGCATCCAAATTGAACTTGAGCATATTCAAACTCTAAAAACTCAATTTGATTAACACTCTTATGGTAGAATGATAAATCATTGTTTGATGACCACATATAGATTCTTCTTAACTTCATAATTTAGTTTTTTTTTTTTAAATTACATTCCCAACCCCCACTTTTGAAAAATCTCAGAATAGAGCATCTGTTAAAGCCTTATATATGAGGACTTTCTCACTATTACTCTTTTTAATTAAATATGTTGCTTCACTTTCTAAAAGGATGATAGAGAGTTTTAATCAGGACGCATACAAAGGACGCTGAAACCGGTGTCGTTTTATAAGTGTTTAGGAACAAGAATCAGAGGTGCAAAGCAGAGGAAGCTGTTCTCTGGCCAAGTGCTAAGGATTTGTAAGTGTCGACTAATGTTTGGGTAGGTGACTACTACGTCTTTCCTTTTTTTTTTTAAGAAATTCATGGTACAATGTGATATATGTGAGATATTTAAAAAGGAATAAAGCTGTGCTGCATAAATTATTGTCCAAATCTAGTATATTAAGTAATGTGTCCAAATCCCTTGTATTGAATATTTAATATAGTGGATCCCACTAATTTAAGCACCTGCATTAATTTGGAATATAAAATTTGGACAACAATTATAGCATTGCCCATTAAAAAGATAAAGTAAAAACTGGGGACAACTAACTTGCCTGGAAAAAAATGGGAATGGATTTTTCAACTATATCGTTTTGTAATTACAATCTAATCATAACACATTACGACTCAAACAAATTTATTGATGACTCAATGGTTGATTTAAGATTGATGATCGAGAAGCTTGGTATTAATCCCAACTCTTTAGGACAGATCCCAAGTGTTTGAACTTCATTTAATTGTAACTCTGGTTTCATTGAATCGTGAAACGTAAATTTTTCTAAAATTTTTCCCATGGGAATAAAGTAGAAGAGAAGTGGAGAAAATATTCATTACAATCGTGATACCACGTGATATTTTTGACATGGTATCATCAATTAATAAGATCAAAATAAATAAGCAAATGAGCCCTATTAAAATTAATAATTAACACTCTATATAAGTAAATAACTATTCACTCCTCCTCCATGTAAACAAATAACTATCAAGTGGGATTCACTTTACCCACTTGATATTTTATTATTAATTGATAATACCACGTCAGTATTATTGGTATAATATCACCGTTATATTCAATATTTACCCAAATAAGTGGGAATCATTCCATATCATTCTTGGGCCCATCAAATATTGATCAAAAACATTTTGATTGGATATAGAATTGTCAACTGTAAAAACACTTTTTGCCAAATTTACAATTATACTAAAAGTGCCAGATCTTTGTCTAAGCCGACTGATCACCTGGGTCTTTCTTAATTATATCTTTGAAGGAAAATACTATCCATACCAACTCATCTTTAAAAGGCATAAAAACATAAGTAAAGCAAATTGTTTATCTATGAGGTCTACTTGTAAATATTTTACGCAACTATGCAAGATTCTATAAAAAGCTTGTTTGTAACGGACAAAAGAAAGAGTTCCAAACCTATCACTAGGGATGAAGTGGACCAGAAAAAAACGGGTATTCGTCCAAACCCGTCTCGTTTAAATTGGAGATGAACCATACGTATTGGACGATAAACGTATATGAAAATATCCGTATAAACCCGTGCATATATATATAAAATTAGTCTCAAATGTAAAACTAATTTTTTGGTGTCTTGTTTGTTTTAATGTTGGGGCTCATCGTGTGTATTTTGTTAGTTTTATAATTAATAAAAGTGTTTAGATCTAACATGGTCTATTTGAGTTATACATAAGAACATATTGGAGTCGGTGAGAGACCACTAAACCAAGAACTCCCCTCAAATCCCAATTGTAGGACAATATTGATTGCGTAGGCTTATGCTTATTGGAAAAATTGAAGCGCTACACTCCATTTTGTATATAATCAATTTATGGCTAATTCGTGCCTAATTAATTTGTTTTAGTAAACTTCTATCGAAATGGTGTGAATTGTTGCTGAGTTTTTGGCACGACAAAATTACATTGTACAATCTTGTCTGAATGCTTATATTAGCGGCTTGAAATTTCACCAATAGTGAATGCTTACTTATTCGTTTAAGGAAATGGGTTTCATCACGGAGTTGGGCTTGTTATTCTCTCTCAGGCCTAAACCTTCGGGGAATTTTGGTCATGAAATTGTCTACTCTCTTATATATGAGTTAACAGTTTTTGTTTCTTTTAAAATGATATTGCTTAATTGATAATTCCTTTCAATAAATAAGTGAATTATTAGCATCATAATATATTATCTTAAAGTTTATTTTTACATGTTGTTGATTACAAGCGTTGATGCAATTGTGACTATTTTTATGTTGGATTATGTTGTAGATAAGGTTTTAATTATATAATGTTAGATTATGTTGTAGAGTTTTTAATTATGTTAGATTATTTAGAATGTTGAATTCATTTGAAATTTTGGATTGTGTTGGCTTGGGTTTGGCCTTGGGCGAGTACGGGGGATGGGGTAGGGTCAGCAGCAGGGGTGAAGGATGGGGCGAGGATTATAAATTTACCCATAGACAGGGGTGTGGATAAAAATTATACCCGTTAATAGAGATGAACTGGGGATGGACGAAGTTTTTTTAAGCGGGTACGGAGATGGAAACTATACCCCCCGCCCCTCTTCGGTCCACTGCCATCCCTAGCTATCACCTAAATTACATGTGAAAATAACAAGTTCATTGATATTTCTGTTTTTACTTCTATCATTTCTTGTACGTGATGTTTTCTGCACAATAGATAAATTGACAGTTCTTTCCCTGGTGAACTTGAGATTACCTAGTAAGTCAAAGGTGTTGTAGCAAATGGATGTGAGAAATGATATAAAGAGTGGTGATGAATTTCTTTTCTGATTATCTAGTTGCTCTTTGGCTATCTAGTTGCTTTTTAACAAATACCTTCTAAGGAGCATAAATAACTAAAATAAATCAAACGAATTTATCAGAAAACATTTAGAAAAAATTCAATATATTCCAAGTCTATTAAACCCAAGTAAGACAAGAAAAATTTAATCAATTACAAGAAAATTAGTAAAGTTTAATTAATGAAACAATTTAATCCAAAGTATAATCCATAAAAGGCAAATTCCCAATACTTTGATCCAAAATTTAACATAAACTAACTAAAACTCGACAAAATGATAAGCCTTCAATAGTTCAACCTCACGGGTTGTATTAAAATTAAATAACTATGACCCCATATAATTAAATCAATTATGAAGACCCGTGTTACTAACATATTATAGAGATTGCTTGAAGAGTAGCACTAATAAACATAATGTATTGGTATGAATACTTGGTAATCAAGGTCAATGCACATCAACGAAGCATTCCACTTTAAAATTTCAAGATTTCAAATAGTTCAAAATTGCAGCCCTTTTGAGCTTGGTCAGTGAATAATTTCTATAGGCCTCCCGTGTAGTCATGATTACTAGCACACTTTGCTCATTTTCTCATGGCTTTTGTTTGTGGCATTTTAACAAACATTTAACAAGCAACAATGTTTTGGAAAGAAAATAAGTACTTTTTTCTTATAGGTCACAATGTTTTGTCTCTCATAAAATAAAAAGATTCAAAAAATGATCAAATCTCCAAAAATCTAAAAAAAATTTGATAGGTTATTGGGTTACCTCTTGACAGCTCCTTCATTGAGTCTTCTAGGGCTCCTAACACGAGCAAATTTACATGATGATTGGTTTTGAGAAATCGATGATTAAAAAGGGATACAAGAACAAGGTGGAGACAAATGGACTATGCAGCCTGTGTGATTCTTGAGGAGGATTGATTCGGCTGGTGACTAAAGAGGACAGAGAGGGAAGAGAAGGAAAGAAGAGAGATACTCGTGCGAGGAGTAAATTATAAACCAGACCCCAACTGTTTTATAAATTTTCACAGGGGTCAAGTTTTAAGTACTTCTGAAATTTCCCTAAATTCTAATTGGGTCCCAAATATTTTTAAACTTTCAACGGGGCCCAACTGTTTTATAAATTTTCACAGGGAGCAAGTTTTAAGTACTTCTGAAATTTTCCTAAATTCTAATTGGGTCCCAAAAATTTTTAAATTTTCAGTGGGGGCAAATCCGCCTCTGCGGTGACTTATCCCTGCTCTGCTAAACTCCTACCCGTGCCTGAAGGCACTATATAACAAACAAAAAAATTTTACACAATTATCCAAATTCAAAAAGAATGGTCTAAAAATTTTCGTATCAATTCTTCTTTTAAAATGAATTGAAATATATTGTCGATCATATCCTCCATATTAATAGAACTGTCAAAAAAAATATATAAAACTCTTCAAAACAATACTACATATACAAATGCCTCCGAAAAAAAAAAAGCAAATACTAACATAATCCATTGAAATTTACAATCTTTAAGTAATAAACAAAATTTTGCTAATTTATAAGACTCATGAATTTATCACTTTTACTACCACTCAATTCAATAACATAATATAATTATAAACATAATCACCATATTTTCAATCCACCTTATCCCCATGTAATAAATATCTCAGGCAAAAAAAAAAAAAATACTAACATTATGCAATTAAATTCACAATTTTTAAGCGATAAATAAAATCAACCAAATCTTACTCATTTATAAAATTTATGAATGTATCACCATTATCTCCATTCAACCCTAACTGGCACAATAAAATTATAAATTTAATTACCAAATTTTCAATGTTCCACATATAAATATAAACAGAAACATACTCTCACACATTTATTTTTTGACTACCAACAAACCTTCCTAATCAATAACTGTTTTTATTAGAAATATAATAATTTAAGTTTTTACGATAAAATAATAATAAATTAATATATAATTAAAAAATACGAATTTCTCATAAGTTTTGACAATATTATGTGGACACCCCCAAATATTTTATAAACAACACAAAGATCCCTGAAGTTTAAAATTTATTACACAGAAGTCTCCTCTGTCTCCCTTCCTTCAATATTGTTAACGAAAAGTGATGACTTTATCCCCCAAAAAATTATTTTTTTTATACTTGCCTTTCTCCAACTTTAGTACCCAAAAAAATTAAAAATTTAATAAAATAATATAAGATTTGATTTAGTACCCAAAAAATTGATATAATTTAGTACCCCAAAAAAATTGATTAAATGAATTTTAATATTAATTTGATAACAATAAAAATCAATTTGATATTAATTCGACTAAGGTGAATTTAAATTGGACAAAATTAAATCTCAATTTTTAATAAAAATATATATTAATTTACAATTTAAGGTTCATTTTGTGTTGAATATTATTTGTTGTTGATTAAACCAATATGAAATTGATCTTAAATTATAATTTTTTTTGTTGTATATAAACTTAAAAATTTGTATTTTAACCCATAAAATTTAAATACAGATTTTGTCACACTATAGCGTATTCTCTCTTTGGTAAATTTTATTTTGGTCAAGATTCAACCACACATACTTAAATCAAATCAATTGTTCACCCCCACTTTTTTTTTTAAGAAAATCGCTCACCTCCACTTGTTAAACTCAAAAATATCTGGTTCACATGAAAATAAGTGAAAGTAAATTAAAAAGCTGACAAAACATTTTGAAAAATTGATAGTTCAAAAAAATTTAGTACCAAAATTATAACAAATACATCAAACATTAAAAAAAAAACTAAAAACATAATTTATATAAAAACCATTATCAATGAGAATTTTAGAAGAATTTAGGCTCTGAATCAATTAAGACCTAATTTCAGGCAATGATGTGAAACTCAGATAAAAAAGTCCTCAAATCGTGAAGTGCTATTTTTTATTTACATTAAGTGTTATTTACAAATTAAGAACCAGGTGACAAAATATATGTTGCCAGATATATAAGATTTTGAATTAATTTTATGGAACAAATATTGCATGGCATGTAGTTTCATGTATTTTATGGAGTAAATAATAATACAAAAAACACTTAAAAAAAAAAAAATAAGATAATAATATGAGAGAGAGAGCGAAAGTATAAGATAGATATAAAGAGAGTTAGACGAGCGAAAGAAGTCTTGAAAAAAGTTGGCATGAAAACTGCCAGATCAATAATCATCAAGCGATCTGAGTTGCGAAAAGTTAAAAATAAAGAAATCTAGCTACTTTATTATATAGATATACATGTCATTGCTCGTGTTTGAAAACACTATACAACAAACAAATAAAATCTTAAATAATTGCCCAAATTTAAAAGAAATGACTCAAAAATATTCATATCAATTCTTTTTTTAAAATGACTCAAAATATATTGTCAGTCATATCTTTTGTATTAATGACATTTTCATAAAAATATATCAAAACTCTCAAAAACAATATCAACACCATATATACAAATTTCTCTAGGAAAAAAAATACTAACATAATCCCATTAAAAGTTATAATTTTTAAGCAATAAATAAAATCTTACTCATTTATAAAACTCATGAATTTATCACTTTTATTACCACTCAATCCAATAACACAACATAATTAAAAACTCTACCATTATATTTCTAATCCACCATATCCCCATGTAATAAATACCTCAAGCAAAAACAAAATGCTAATATAATACAATTAAATTCACAATCTTTAAGCGATAAATAAAATCAATCAAATCTTACTCATTTATAAAATTTATAAAATTTATGAATTTATCACTATTATCTCTATTCAATCCTAAATGACACAATATTATTACAAATTTAATCACTAAATGTCCAATTCTCCACATATAAATATACACAGAAAAACACTCACATACATTTCTTTTTTGGTTACCAAAACACCCTCCTAACCAATAAATACTCAAGTTTTTAAGATATAATAATAATAAATTAATGTTTAATTAAAAATGGGAAAAAATCATGGACATTCCTTGAGTTTTGACAATATTACATGGACAACTTTCAACATTTTATAAATAACACGGAGACCCATTGAAGTTTGAATTCATTGCCTATAGACCCATTTGTCTTCTTTCTGTCAATGTCGCTAATGAAAATTCATACAATTGCCCTTATCTAAATTTAGTACCAAAAAAATTAAAAATTTAATAAAATCAAATCAAATTTAATTTAGTACCCAAAAAATTGATTAAATGAATTTTAATATTAATTTGATAACTGTGTGTGCGAGATCTTGTACAATATAAACACGAGAACAGATCTCTTTTGTGGTGAACACGAGTTAGTCAATCGAATGGTCAACTTTGCTTGGCGGAACAGACTGTGAGGACCGATGGTAGCCTGGAACGATAATGGGTGACTTTTGTGGGTCACCGGGGTGGTCCTGTAAGGCTAGGGGAGATTCCTGGAACAGAGAAAAACAAGTTTGGAGGGCGCCGGAGTGTTTTTCGGCATATCCCCTCTGACGATCAAGTCAGTTCTTTGAGAGATGTGAAGAAGAAAACACTGTGTATAAGTTTGAGAAAATATTTTTTCGTGCCTCATCATGCATTTTGTGAAGAGTATTTATACATTAAAAACTCATGATTGATGTCAGTATGGTCAGTAGGTGATCATTAGAGGCGGGTAACGTGCACACTAGTTTTTAGGAGAAATGACCTCTTCCTTAACTGCTCAGGACCCCGAGCAACCAATGCATCACCCTCGGTCTGTTGAGCGTTTAATGACCTTCACTCGGCTGGGAAATATTAAATGCTCTGTCACAGGATCTTTTATTGTCTTTTTTCTTCTGGGTCTTCACGCATTAAATGTTATCTCATCAAGAAAAAGGTGCATTAAATACTTGTTTTCCCAAGTCGTGTATCAGCAAGGGCATTCTGGTCTTTTTGCCTCTGATCTGATACAGTACGCCACGTGCCAGCTCCCCTTTGGTTGAGTATTATGCTTTCCTGTGCGTCATGACACCATCTAGGTAAGACCAGGTCACCAGCGGACGTTTCAAGTCTTTTTGCGAGCAACTCGAAATCCGTAATTTCTATTCCACCCCTGCCTACCCCCAAGCCAATGGGCAGACAGAGGCCTCCAACAAAACAATTATCAATGGAATCAAGAAGGGATTAGAGAAAGCCAAGGAAAAATGGGCAGATGAGCTATTAAACATTTTGTGGGTGTACAGGACCACCCATCGGTCCTCGACAGGAGAAACCCCATATTCCCTGGCTTACGGAATGGAAGCAATCATACCTCTCGAGGTAGGACTCCCGACCATAAAGACCCAAGCTTTCGACGCAGGGGAAAATTACCGTCAACTTAGACTGGATTTGGATCTAGCGGAAGAAAGAAGGGAGATAACCGCCTTGAGCATAACCAAGTATCAGGAAAAAAATTTCCAACTGTACAACAAAAGGGTCAAGGCGCAAGAGTTCCGAATCGGCGATCTGGTCCTCAGAAGGATAACGGCCAATACCCGTGACCCAACAGAAGGAAAAATGGAACCTAACTGGGAAGGGCCTTACAAAGTGATATCTATCGGAGGCTCCGGGTCATATAGATTAGAAGATATGGATGGAAAACTTGTAATGCGACCATGGAATGTGATAATCTAAAAAAATACTATTTTTGAGTATTATCTCCTTCAGTGCTCACCAACGGCAAAGTTAAAGGGTAAGGCCATGGGGACAGAGTTCAAGGACTCTTGCCCCCGAAGCATACATAGGAGCAGACCTCCTGAAAAGGCAAGGCCCTAGGGACAGAGTTCAAGGACTCCTACCCCCGAAACAAACACATGAGCAAGCCTCCTGGAAGGGTAAGGCCCTGGGGACAGAGTTCATGGACTCTTGCCCCCGAAACAAACACAGGAACAAGCCTCTTGGAAGGGTAAGGCCTTGGGGATAGAGTTCAAGGACTCCTGCCCCCGAAGCACAGACAGGGGCAAGTCTCTTGGAAGGGTAAGGCCCTGAGGACAGAGTTCAAGGACTCCTACGCCCAAAAAAAAAAAATGTACGCAAGAAAGTATAATTACTCCAAAAAGGCTTCATTTCAAAAAGAGGGGTTTTGCGTCCCCAAGAGCTACAAGAGAAAAAAGTACAATCGAAAAGAAAAGAGCTTTCATCTGCCCCCGGGCATCTCTAAAATATCGCTCGAGGGCGAATCAACGTAAAAAGGTTGAGCATCTTCGGGAGCAGGCAGAGTGGGAGGTACTTCGGCAACAGAGAGAGCCTGAGGAATATTATGGTCAGAGGCCCGGTCCGGCAGGGCCTCATCAGACAAATCCACAATTACCGCCTCAGGCGGATTAGCCGAAACTTGCACCGACGTAGGAATCGCGCCCTCGGCAGCAATCTCGGCTTCGGCCTGTTCTATCTCTATCGAGGGCACGTATTTATGCATCTGGAAGAGCGGGGAGTCTGACGGGATCCCAGCAGACTGGAGCGCCTCGTCCCACCCCTTCTTGAAGAACTCCTTGCTATTTTCCTCAAGAGCAGGGAGCACGCCATCGGCGAACTTTTCTTGGAGTTGCTCCTCGGACTTCCTGTTCTGTGCCTCAGCCCTGATCCTGTCCAGCTCCTAGGTCAGAGCCAGACAGCTTTCCTCTGAACCAACAGCCCTCTCCTCTACCGCAGAGAGCCGCTGCGTCTGCTCTGTAATCCTCCTCTTAGCGTCGGCAAAGGCAGCACTTAGCTTTTCAGCGCCGACCTTCGCCAACTCGGCATCCTTGAGGAGTTGCTCGATTTGAGCAGCCTGCCCCGCGAGGGTGGAATCCCTGGCAGCTACGTCCTCCTTAGCACTAGCGAGGGCTCCCTCGGCTTCTTCCTTCTGCTCTCGAACCCGCTGAAGGTCCATCCTAATCCCATGATACTGCGCCGCTATTATATAAATCTGTTGGGTGGCCTGCAAAGGAAAGAGCATGTCACTAAAAAGAAAAGCGACTAAAAAAGACTGAAGCAAAGATGAACTTACCACCAGGGAATTCTAGATGATAGAGCGAAACAACACGTTCGTTGATCGCCCCCTGTGAGCCACCATGTCGGCCTCGAAATGCAGCATTTCACTCACTGCATTGGCGACATGGGGGTCCTGCAAAATGGAGTCGTCGACCCTGATCACTCGGTTCATGTGATTAGTGGCTCGAGGATTCCACTCCGCGGCTTCCACTGTCTGCGGAAGGGGAGGAGGAGTCTGTTGTTGCCGATGTTGCTGTTGTTGCTGCTGTTGCCGCTGTTGTTGTTGTTGTTGCTATTGTTGTTGTTACTAAGGAGCAGGAGGTAACCCACGACCTCTCCCACATTGCTGCTGAGCAGAGGGGGCCTTGGATCCCCTGCCAAGGCCGTCGTGCCTATGTTTGACCCTCCTCTCCTCCTCTACCTGAGGATCCCGGTCACGCACTTGACCCCGACTAATGACTCTTGAGGATGAGGTGGCGCTGGTCCCTGTAGATGAGGCCCTACCGGTTGATCCTCGTCCTCTCCCGGCAGCAAGGGCTTGCCTCTGCCTCAGGAACCCGAGATCAATGTGGGGCGTGCTAGACATAGCTATCTCGAGGGCGTTCTCGGCGTCTAGAGATTGTAGGATTTGGAAGTCCGGCCACGAATCTCTGCCCGAAGTCCCCACCTCGGCGTGCGAAGGAACCAAGTCCTCTCTGACCCCAAGCTCTTCAACTTCACCCTCTACTTCCGCCTCCGAAGCCCGGTCAGGGTCTTCCTCCAAATTCTTCTCGCCCTCTTTGCCCCACCGCCTGATCGAAGAGTTCAGACCACCGCGAAGGTTCGAAAGGCTGGGGAAGCTGTGAAAATTTTTTATATCCGGGAGTATAATAAAGGAGGATGTGGGCAGCCCGGCCGAACCCGTCGTCACCAGTAAATCTCCAAACCGTGACTAGGTCGGCAAAGCTCATCAACGACCGAGGGGGAGGAGCTGTTTCTCGAGCAGGGACATCTGCATACAAACAAAAAGAGAGGAGGAGTCATGAACACGTAAAAAATCTCAAAAACAAAATAATAGACCCGAAGGAACCGACGTACTTGTCATTTTCCATTCTAAAGGGCATAACAAACCGTTATACTCGGGACCGACACCTCTCTGCCAAGATCCCTTAAAGATAAGTAGGTCATCCTTGTACCCCTTGTCCGAGTCGGGAAGGTGAGTTACGAGGTACATAGATGGGTCCTGGCTTTGAGGTAGAAGTGTTGTTGAGGCATGACTCTCAAGAGGGAATAACAAAAAAGGATATCATTCAGCCTAACATTTACCCCGAGACGCCTATTGAGCTCTAGGACCCCCATAATTATCCTGAAGACATTAAGACGACACTGCCCGGGGAAGAGGTGGAAATAGGAGAGGAACTGGAGAAGTAGAGGGGGCAAAGGGAACCTAATTCCGCCTTCTATGATGGCTTTGGTATAAAAGGGCATTGTATCCTCGGTACCGAGGGTACGAGGGTGCATAGCCGGGCTATAATCTTCTATGTCTACATACGGGGGGATGCTGTACTTAACCCTAAATCTATTAATTTGCTCACCACCCTTTACTTTATACTTCCCTGACCCCGAAGAACTGGCCTGAGGATTCTCGGGGGCAGGGCGACGACGAGGCATCTCCAAAAAGTGATAAAAAATGAAGGAGGGTGTTTTTCCCTCAAAGATCTCCAAGGAGGCTTCCCGAGGATTGGTCGCTGAGTGGTAACCGGGGACACCTCCAGTTATCGAAAAATCAAAAGAGACAGAAGGACAAAGAGAGGAAAGATACTGGGACTCACCAGAATGTAAAAAAGAGTTTTTTTTTTGGAAAACTTGAAGCGAATCCTTCCAGAATGTTCAGAAGCAAAGATGAGTCTGCTGGCCTTAAGACTTCAGTGAAAAGGTTGGGCAGTTGACAACGGAAGGAAAGAGATCTCCGGCGAAGATTCAGGCAAGGGCTCTCTAGAGAAAGTTCAGAATGACGAAATGAGAAAAGAGGAGAGGAAGCCCATTTATATATAGTACCAATCCCATCATTGGGCGTGAAGCACGAAAAGGCGCATTTAATGCGGACGACGTCCTAAGCAGGAAAAAACGGCTAGAGGCAATGATGAAGCAGTTGGGGTTGTTGTAAAACCTTTCGTCTCCTTACGACGCGTGTCCTCGGTGTCAGAAAATTGAAGACTGGGGGGCAGTTGATGGGACATTTTTGAAATACTCCAAGATGAAGACACGTGTCCTCGGTGTCATTAAATCCTTGTTACTGAGATCACGTACCCATCGGCTCACAAGTCCCTCTCCCCCGAGGTACTTGTCATAGGGATCAAGTGACATCCAGTACGTTTACGTACCGACACGTGTCCCTCGGTCTGATATGGGTACATCGGTCACTATATGTACCTCCCCTCTCGGCTTCGAGATGTACCTCCCCCCTCGGTACCAAGATGTACCCTCCGTCTAGGATATCGTTCTCTGCTTCTGTAGAGGCTATTGATGTACAGGTCACTAGCCTAGGCTAGGCTAGGTTAGCTATCATGATCTCGTCTTACACAATTGGTGTCAGAAGGCACAGGAAGGCAGGGGACATAGCCAATGGGGAATGGACGCGTGGCATATTGTGTCACATCAGAGACAGAAAGACTGGATGCCCTTGCTGACACACGACTTGGAAAAGCAAGCATTTAATTATATCATTCCCTTGATGAGACAACATTTAATGCGGTAAGACTTGGAAGTGAAAGGTAATAAATGTCTCTAAGGCTGGACATTTATTACATCCTTCCCGAGAGGAGCTTATTGAACAGTTGATAGGCCGATGACACAGCCTTGGTTGCTCGGGGTCCCGAGCAGTTAAAAGAGAAGATATTCCTCATAGAAAATCGTGCACACGTTGCCTGTACCTAATGATCACCTACTGATCACACTGACAATAATCATGAATTTTTGAGGAATAAATATTCCTCGCAAAAGACAAGACGGTATGCAACGAAATTTTTTTGCTACAAATTATATTCAGTGTTTTCTTCTTCCTCTCTCTCAAAAACTGACTTGATCGCCGGAGGGGATACGCTGGAAAACACTCCGGCGCCCTTCTAACTTGTCTTTTTTTGTTCCAGGAACCTTTCTCAGCCTTACTGGATCATTCTATTGATCCACGAGGGTCTCCCATTACCGTTCCAGGTTACCATCGGACCTCACAGGCTGTTCCAAGCAGCAGGGTTGACCACTCGACTGACTCATTCGAGTTCACCAAGAAAAAGATCTGTTCTTGTGTTTATATTGTGCAAGATCTAACACGCACAAATGTGATACAATATGTTGTGTTGATGCTTTGCAAGGATGACAATTAAATGTACTCTGAGAACCATGATTTGACAGGGAAGCTCACGATGGGCATATAGGCATCCTAACTACATTCACAAAAGTGCTGTAACACAGCATATATTATTTAGTTCACTGTAACACAAGTTGGGTTTTCAGTCTGAATAGATTGCGCTTCAATGCCAATCTAATCCATTTATTAGCATGTGATTGAAGGTTTTTCATACATATATCTAATAATAATTCGAATTTGTGAATCTGTTAGCTTGACAAATAGTATTTGGATATAAATCAATACAATATGTTGACAATTTGACAGAATTTTTTTTTTTTGGTCAGTTAGATAAGTACACCCATAATAGACTAAGGAAGATCAACAGCTCTATATAGTATAATAGTAAATTCTTCTACACAACATTAGTTGTTGCATTGCTTTTCTAATTTTTCTTATTTTTTGTTGTTGTCACATTTTTATTTACACATTTATAATCTCTTTCAATGACAATGAACAAATAATAGATCCAAATATCACAAAAAAAGAAGAAGGTGAAGTCACTCGGTACCTAAACAAAGCACAAGGCATAGTAAAATTACAATCTTCAGCGGGCAAGTGTACAAAATCCTAATGTAGTTCTCAAGTAACAATCTCTAAACTCAACTTCATACTATTCAATTATTACGAGAAGAAGTTGGCAACTTACCACAAAGCAAAACAAATCAAGTTGGCAGTTACATGCCCCTGTATAATTACAAAGAGGAATATATAGCACTCTAGACAATAGTATCACACGGGAGAATAGAAAAAACAATGACAAGCAAACATTTAACAAGCACTTTTCAAATCGAACTCACCGGTGGTTGGCATTTAAGAAAGTTGCCACTTCCAACAGGCTTCATCATTATCTGTAAACACCAATACAAATAAGGAATTTAGCGGCATACTGAATGATAGTTGCTCACATTTCAAAATAAGTATTTAGTTTATTTTCAATTGGATAGATTACACTTGTAAATTAGGACCCTAGTTTCACATTGTCTCTTCTACTATAAATTTTTTTCACATTGAACCTTTAATTCCTTCCATTTCAGAAGGAAAAAACAAACCTTTAATTGCTTGAATTTGTTTCACATAGTCCCAAAGCCAAAGGTTCGTTTTGTTTCAGATGGAAAATGCATACAAGCCAATGAATTTTGTAGCAATGTGTAACTACTAATTAACAGTAGGTAGGGAGAAAGGGGTGGCAATAAAGGGTCATGCAATTTAGTCATTTTCCATTCATAAGTTAACCGTCACTGGGGTTTGGGGCTATGTGAAACCAATTAATATGGGGTAATATGAAAAAATTGATTATAGAGGGGGCAACTGAGATTTGGGCAATAGTCTTGGTGCTAAGTGTAAGTTTCCTTTTTCTCTTTATAAACTTAAATCTGATTAAAACAGAGGGGGAATTGTTCTTTGCACCCAAAGAAATTTACGACTTCTCTTTTTGTACACTTAAAAGATTAGATTTTTATATTATACCCTCAAAAATTAGATTTTTTATATTGTATCCTCAATATATTAAAAATGCTATAACGTGGCCCTTTTGTTAGTTTCTATTGTTTATTATATAAAAAATCACTCTATTAAAATTGACGGAATTAGTAACAGGATCCAACAAAAGGACAACACTGTAATATTTTTAATAAATTCAGTTTGCAAAGATATTTGAGCAACAGTGTTGGGTGCCAGGTGTAAGTTCCCTTTTTAAGACTTGAACCTGATTAAAACTTAGGAGGAATTGTACTCTATACCCCAAAAAATTTAAAATTTTTCACTTTACACAATTAAATATTAGATTTCTCATATTATACCCTTAAATATTAAATTTTTCATATTGTACTCAATATATTAAATGTATTGCAACGTGATCATCTGTAACCTTCCATTGCTTATTATGTCAACATTGACAAAATTAGTAGCAGAAAGACTACATTGCAATGCTTTTAATACATTCAAGATGCAATGTGAAGAATATCATCTTTGAGGGTACAAATAGAGAATATATAAATATTGTAGGGTGTAAAGTAAAATTCCAATAAAGCAAATTGAAAACAGAGCCAAGCAGATTAAAAAGGAGAGAAATGGAACCTGCGAGAACGAATTTGAACGTTGGGGATGTGAGAAATCTTGGGCCAATCTACTCCACTCAACTTGGAATACCGTCCTTCAAGAAGTGGGCATCCCAGTATTTTCAGGATCAAAATTGTGTCAAGTATCCTTTCGTTCGGCAAGGAACCCAACTCGGGGCAATTCTCGATTTCCAGACGCTCAAGAGAGGTGAGGTTTTGAAGCCCCTCAGAGAGAGACTCAAACTTAGGGCAATTGCTGATTTCCAGACGCTCAAGAGAGGTCAGGTTTTGGAGCCCCTTAGAGAGAGACTTAAATTTAGGGCAATCGCTGATTTCCAGATGCTCAAGAGAGGTCAAGTTTTGGAGCCCCTCAGAGAGAGACTCAAATTTAGGGCAATTGTTGATTAGCAGACGCTCAAGAGAGGTCAAGTTTCGGAGCCCCTTAGAGAGAGACTTTAGATTCCAGAATTGAAAAATACCAAGGGATTTTAGAGTAGCAGGAAGAAAACACGACTCCGGAAAGGAAAGTAGCTCTGGATATACATTACCCATGGTGAAAAAACTAAGAGAGGAGAGTCTTTGCAGGCCCCACTCTGATAGAGGCTTTAGTTCTCCGTAATTGCAGATACATAGCTCTTCTAGGTTGGGGGGCAAATTCTGGTGAGGAAAGGACTCAAGGCTTTTACAATTACGTATAATGAGTGATTTAAGGAATGTGAAGCTTTGACTCTGGCTAGGAAAGTAAAAGGGATTCTCAAACCCATCAATTTCAATAGTTACTAAGTTGGGAGTGAGCAAACCACCCCCTGAGAGCGAGTAGGGGATTTGATATTTCAACCGGCATCTAAATTCCTGCCTGTATAATTCAAAACTCCCCAAATTGGGCCAATTACTGATTCCAAAGCTTCCTGACATGATGCTCTGTTCGACAGTCTCTTTAACACACTCCAAATTCCCGCAATTCTCAATGTGAACTGACTTAAGCGTGGAGAGAAGAGTGTCTATTGGTAAAGAACTTAGAGAGGAGCAATTATTGAGGGTCAAGTCTTCAAGACGAGGGATGCGGTTAGGGATGGACTCCAGAGAATGACAAAATTTAACAGCAAGACGACTAATCGTGGGCGGGAGACTGTTCTCTGGAAAAGAGACAAACTTCGGGCACCAAAAGATATACAACTCCTCGAGAGACGTAAGGCTTTTCAGGTCATCAGGCAATCTCTCCAGATTTTCACAAAAACTTACTGACAAACCGGAAAGGTTTTTTGGTGCGAGCCCATTCTGCCACAAGGCACATCCTACAATTCTAAGACATTGAAGTGACACCAACACATTCATGAACTCCTTCGGCAGATGAGTTAGACCCGACATATTCTCAATTTTCAATGTGGTTAATGAGGGTAATTCGATAAAACTTTTCAACACAGCCTCATCACAATTTTTTATCTCTAACTCGCAAAGAGAGAGAAGTCTTAAAAGTGGAACACTCACCAGTTTAGGACAATTGCATATAATAAGCTCACGAAGGCGAGGAAAAAGTCCTCTAAAGTCAACACCATTCGAACAAGACCATTCCTCCCATTTTGGCATCTCGCCAAACGACAGAATCTCGAGTGATGGAAATGGAATCTCCAAAGTGTTACCCCCACAGTTGAACTCTGCACCCACGCTTCTTACAGAATCCATTTCTTCTATGTACAGTTCTTTGAGGAAGGGTAGCTGGCCAAGTGGTGGTAAAAACTTGCATTTTGTACAACCTCGAAGACTAATATACACTGTTTTAGAGAATGATGGATCCCCAATCCAACTAGGAAATGTGATGCCCCTGTAGAACTCAATTTTAAGACTTTTTAGTTTTCTATGCGGCCGTAGCATTTCAAGTACACTAACTTGCAGCCCTTCATTTTGAGAATTTTCACTGTCACTGTTCCATTTAAATTCCAACTCATTAATATCCTGCTTACAACTTAAATTTGTCTCCTCTGCATCCTGCACGTCCATAACATTTTCTAACCCTACAATAGAAAGCATCCCTCTCAGAAGCAATAGGTTGTTCAAATCTCCGAGTCCAAATCCACTATTTTTGCCAATAAGAATCTTTGGTAATGTTTGCAAACATTTTAATCTACCAATCCCTGAGGACATCTCTTCTAATTTTGGAGTATCTCGAATGTCAAGATGGCGCAAGTTCACCAAATTTTCTATGTTGGAGGGTAACTTACAAAGGGCGAGGCAATCTTTTAATAATAATGTTTGTAAATTGTAGAGAGTACTCACTGATTCAGGCAACCTTGTAATCAATGTCTGAGATAAATTCAGGTACCGAAGATGTTTCAAATCCCCCGTCGAGTTGGGTAACTCATTTATTTTGTATCCACACAAAGATAAGACTCTTAAGCACCGCAATTTTGGTAGTAGGTTGACCAAAATATTATTGTTTAAATAGAAGCCTTGCCAACTAGATGACTTATAAATTGGCAGAGGTAAGAAAGTCCGCAAACCCCGAAGTTCATGAAATGCCTTAAATCTTTTATAGACCTCATATTTGTGGCGAATGAATGACGAGTGGCGAGCTTTTTCAGAAATCTTACACCGTTCATTGCCCTTCATATTATCATCCAACCTAAAACATGTTTCTCCAGCAACATATTGAGCTAGATCATTCAAAAGGTCATGCATCACAAATTTTGATTCCGTACCACCTGAACGTTGGAAGAAGGACCTTGATAATAGTTCAATGAAACAGTCGCCACCTAACACTTCCATTTCTTCTGATTGTTGTAGAAATCCTTCCGCCATCCATAACAAAACTAGCTCATCCTTGTCAAATACATAGTCTTTCGGAAATATAGCACAATATGCAAACAATTGCTTCAAGTGAGACGGGAGATGATGATAGCTTAATCTCAGAGCTGGAACGATGCCACTCTTGTGCTCGGATAACTCCCAGATTTTGCTATTCAGTACAGCTTTCCACTCATCTGGGCTATGTATATTACGCAGAAGGCCTCCTAGTGTCTTCGTTGCCAAAGGCAAACATCCACACTTTTTGACTATATCCTTGCCAATTGCTTCCAAATTTGGATGGTCATCAAAATTTTTTGTACACAACGCATGTTGAGCCAACAAAGACAAACAATCGTCTTCTGCCAAAACATTCAGAGGGTAAGAAGGAACAGAACCCATGCAACGTGCAACACCTTCATTTCGAGTCGTAACAATAATTTTACTTCCAGGTAGCCCAACTAGAAAAGGAGCACGAAGGCGATCCCAATCTTCGTATTTCTCGTTCCAAACATCATCCAAAACAATAAGAAATTTTCTTCGAGAAAGTTTCTCTTTGAGACTCACTTGCAACATGTTGAGGTCGTTGAAGTCACACCTTTCATTGGTCACTGCCTGACAAATAATCTTGGTTATCATGAAGACATCGAACTCTTCAGAAACACACACCCATGCTTTCGTATCAAAGAAATCCTTAACCTTCTCATCATTGTAGACAAGTTGAGCAAGAGTGGTCTTGCCCACACCACCCATACCACCTATTGGAATGACGCATGCTTCATCATTACTTGCTTCATCCTTGAGCAACAATTCAAGTATTTCTTGTTTTGCCTTTTCTCGACCGTAAACACGGGGCTCATCGACCAAGGAAGTTGTTGGCAACCTCTCCGTTCCTGACCTTGCTTCTCGAGTAACTCTCAAATCCAGATCATCTTTAAGCTTTACAATATCTTGTAATCTAGAAGTGATCTTCTCAATCTTGGGACCCATCTTTATTTTGAGCGTAACTGATCTAGGGAAATTAGTACAACAAGTAGGGATGAATTTCCGTACCTTATTTGTGGTAGCTGCTTCAGGCTTGGATTTCAATTCATGTGCCAAAGCTTCTGTGGCAATTTCGTCCAGTAGGTCATCCAAATCGTAAGCCAAATCATTGAAACGATTCAGCCACAATTTCACAGCTTTCTCCGTTATTTGCTTAGCCTCTGCATCGCTGAGCACTGCTCGAATTGTCATTAACACTTCGCTCCATTTCTCCAATTGGGTATGAATTCCCTCGCTGCGAGCAAAGTTCAAAAACTCGCGAGAGGTCAATCGCTCAAACAACACAGTTATAAACGCACCCAAAAACACTTCTACCAAAGCCATTGCTTTCGGTTTTGGAGTTGGAAGGAATGTTTTCTGTAAAAAGAAACAGCAGACACAATCGAAGATCTGAGAAAAGTGGGTTTGGTGTTCACGAGGGAGAGAGAGAGAGAGAGAGAGGGCAATGAACAGGGAATTGCTTTGTATTTTCGTGTGTTGAACCAAATGGCCAAAGTGGGTGGAGAACAAGAGGAAGTGGTGGTGATCCCAGAGCATCCACCGGCTTAATTTGTCAAGTTTCGTCTACCAACGGCGAATTTTATTTTGTGCCCAAAAGGTTTCACAATTCTCATTCTGTACTTTTAGGCGCAAGTATTAGACTGGTATAAAGAGGTGCTATTAAAAAAATAGTACGTGAAATCTATCTTATACGTTGTTTATTTGATATTTTATAGTTAGTACTATTTTTCGGATTATAATATCGACCCGTTATGAACAGTAGTCATAATGTCTTATAGAAGGTTTTAATGAATACCACCTAGGGGTGATATTATATTATTGGTATAGGTATTATAAACTAAAAAGACCAAAATGCCCTCCGATACAATTCTCATATAAAAGTCTAGTCGTAATTTTTAATTTTTTAAAGGTTAAAATTATCTTTTATATTGGTTAGCCTGTTAACTTTTTTAAGTAGGTATTACACAGATAATATTTGTGATAAACAAATAAGGAGAAGGATGTGATTATAGTTTAACACCGGGTATAATATACTATTAGATTGGAGTAGAATGAATATAAAACCTTATACCACATAAATTTTATATTCGAAACAAACATGCCCTTAAAGTTTAAATTTTTTATATTGTACCTTTAATGTATTAAAATTATTATAATATGATCATTTTAATAATTTTTTATTAATTTTTTTCATCAGTATCAATAGGTTGACTTTTAACGGAAAAAATAACGACATTTAAGAAAATGATCACATTACAATACTTTTTGATACATTGACAGTGCGGGGTAAAAAATTTTATATTTGAAAGTATAAAATGAGAAATTTAAAATCTTTCATGTGCTAATTAGTTTGGAAATCCGGAAAAAAAAAGGTTAATAGGATATTATATTATTTTGATTTCCATTTTATCATTCTGGTAATTAGTCTTTTTTAAGGGCATTACGGGTATCTCAGGTGATTACATTTTAAGGGCATATTTTTTGAAGGGTAAAAAACATAGTTGGTCCATGAATTTTATCTTTAATTTTAATTTGATCTCTAAATTTTTAATTGTCTTAATTTAGTCTCTCAAGTATCAATTTTGTTTCAATCAAGACTTTTCGTCCATATCCACCGTTAGATCAACATTGAAATTGATCAAATTGGGCTAGTCTCCAATTGATCTAATGATATAAATTGATGTAATGACTTTATTAAGATAAACTTGATAGTTGAAAGATTAAATTAAATTAATTAAAAATTTAGAGACCAAATTGAAACTAAAGGTGAAGTTTAGGGTCCAACTATGATTTTTACCTTGTGAAGCTGCTTCAGGCTCGGATTTCAATTCATGTGCCAAAGCTTCTATGAAATTAAAAAGGAAATGAGCTGCACTGATAAGCATGGTTGTTTGTTTGTCAATGGACGCATAAAATTATGTGGGCGAAATCATTAATAGTGGTTGAATTAATGATGGGACTAATTATTTGATAATCGTAAATCATTTGATGTACATAACATTGCTCGTTAATAGACATACAAACACGAATGACTCATTTAATAGACGTATTATGAGAAGATTAAATATTACTCTCTCCGTTTTAAATATCTGTCGTTTAAGATTTTTGCACAGAGATTAAAGAAACTATTAAATAGCTGTAATATGAGTAAAAAATAATTATACAAAACCAAAATACTCTTATTCAATATGTATTGGGAAGGAAAAGAATATGAAAGACACTTAACTTCCACCTAATCTAATGTATTGAAAAGTTAAAGGTAAATTTGGAAGAAAAAATATTAATTATACTTTGGTTTCATAAAATGACAGATATTATGGAACACAAAAAATTATATAAAATGACAATATTTAGGAACGAATAAAGTAAATTGTAATACTTTGTTTAGTAAACAAATTTGATACCGTATTAATTTTAAAAACATATATTAATCGTATACTTATCGTATATTTTTTGTATGATAGATTTGTATTATGAAAATCTTTTAATACCAAGAGAGGTGGTATTATAATTCAACTCAAACGTATTATTCTACACATTTACTATTATAACCCCCAAAGTGATAAAATTAAGTTGTCATCAATGTAACAAACACTGATTAAATGTATTTTTATTAATTCAACATTAATACGATAAAATAATTCTCTAACTAAATAATCGATTGAATTAAATAATTATTATCCAACGTTTATACTGTGTATTATCAAACACTAGATAAAATTAAATATTATTTTAATACCATATTTAATCGTGTCTTTTATCCCTCTGTATTGTATTAAAGTGTATTACCTTATCCAATTCATTCTTTTTTAATACGGCAATCAAACGAACCTGAATAGTATTAAAGTACTACTGAGCAATGTTATAGGGACCTATTTAAAGGAAAAATATTTCATTACAACGGTGATACCACATAATAATATTGATATAGTATTACCAATTAATAATATAAAGACAAATAAATAAATGAATCCCACAAAAATTAATAACCAATCCTCCATATAAGCAAATAACTATTAATTTTTCCTCTATGTAAGCCAATAACACCCAAGTGAGGGTCACCATAAAAATGTGAAAAAGGTACACCATAAATTTTGTTTTATTATGGAAAAATTGTGAAAATGTACACCATAAATTACTTATTTGTGTGAAAATACCTTAGTATAAATTTTTTGTATAAATATTTTGTGAACAGATACACTTTGGCTCTATGTAAATATTTTATTTACGTAAAAGCTCTTTTCCTTTATTTGTGGAAAATAAGTTAAGCAATTAATTGTGAGATTCAATTTCCTATTTTATTGAGACAATTTTCTTATTTTTTTGATTCTATTCTAATGACTAAGTGATTTTTTTGTTTGGTTTTTTTTGAAAAGATGCTTTTAGTTTTAAAAAGACTCCCTATTTTTTTCTCTCTCTATTATGCAATTTTACATTTAAGTCACATTGTGTGATATTTACCTTGTGCAAAACACTGCATATGATGTTTGTTTTAGTGTGACATTAGAATTACATTTTTTATGCCCACACCATAAAAAACACAATGCATATGATGTGTAGTTGCATTGTGACATTATATTCACACTGATACTCACCATGTGTTTTTAATCTTTATGTGAGTCATAGTGTGATATCCATATGTGTAGTGTATATATGTAGTGTAACATTAATGTCACATTTGTGATGCCCACGGTGTGACCCACAAGCAGTGTGACATTGGCGTCACAGTATATGTCACAATTTTTTTTATCACAAAAATATATAAATAGAGAGAAAAAAATAGTCCTTAACTTAGAAAATATTTAAAATTAAAGAATTTTGATTTTGCGTTAGTTTTATTTTGGTCACAATTATATATATATATATATATATATATATATATGAGAGAGAGAGATAAAATATATTCTAATATAAGAAAATCCTAAAATTTTAGAATTTTAGAAAGAATTGGAAAAATTTTCAAATTAATAAATTTAAAATTTATTTAAGTTTTGAATTTAACTATGTATGTGTGTGTGTATATATATATATATAAGATATAAAGAGAGAGAAAGAAAAAAAGTTATAATAAAAGAAAACTCTAAAATTAAGAGTTTTAGTTTTCAAATTAATTAGTTTCCTTATCTAATTTTTTCAATAGTGATGTGATGATGGTTAGGTGTACTTTAGTCCTTCTGCTCTAAAGTGTACTATTTGTCAAATATTTTTAAAGTTTATATTTAAAGTCAAATAAGTTATAGACAAGTGTATAGGTTTCTAAAAAATTAATTATGAATTTAATATCAGGTGGATGTCACTTTCAATTCAATAATTACATTGAATTAGTTCCCATTTTTTTTTTTTTTTTGCCACTTTCAATTCAATAATTACATTGATTAGTTCCCATTTTTTTTATGGCCAAAGAAGTACAGGAAAATGAGTGCATGAAATAAATAAAACTAAGGACTAATAGTATCTAGCTAAGGCTATTTCTATATCCATGGACTCATTAGGTTCCAATAGCATTCCCCCAACGATAGAGAAGAAATGATATGCCTGTGGTTATAGAGAAACAGGTTCCAACAATCACGGAGGAATGCGCTCCAACAGTCTAGAGGAGATTCACTCTAACAGCCTACCAATCACCCAAGGAAAAGATCCCGGATGACAAGGAAAGACACGACCATCAGCTTATAAATATTCAAAGCCTTCACCAGAAAAGGCAATCTGTAACACAGTTATTCTTAACAAGCAATAAGATAACTCCCCCTCCCCGGAGCAAGAGACTTCACTCGAGTGGATTAGCCACACAGGCGAACCACTATAAATCGTGCATACCTTTTGTTCATTGACTAGCTTTTACATGATAATTTACCAGATCTTATGTCTCAGTTTGAATAACATATGCATACATTTAGATTATGTTTCACTTTTAGTTTATACATCATCAATGTACAACACAGGTGTTATCGAATTTGATTGTTAAAAGATCCAAGCTACTCGAGTTTGACTCTAGCTTAGTTCATTATAGGTTCTAACAAATTGTCAATTAACTTGAATTTCTTATGATTTTTAAGCTCTTTTTTTGAAAAGTTGAATTAACTAACCTTAGTTCAGATTGATTAGACTCCTCACTTGTCACCAAATAGTTTCAGACTATACACACCTCTCTATACGTTCTCTTAAGTAAATTTTTGGTTATTTAAAATTCTAGGTTTGATTTTATAGGTTATTATATAGATTTGGAGAGATTCTTCATGAGAATTGATATTCTAGGATTGAATAATTTTGAAAAAATTTTGTATGAAATTGATTCATTTCGAGTTTGGTTCGATTGTTTGCAAGCTTCTACCAAATTTAGTTTGAGAAAGAATATAAGTTTTGACAGTCAATTTGAGCTCAGTCAATCACATGCAAATTGAACTTGAGCATATTCAAACTCGAAAAACTCAATTTGATTAAAACTATTATCTTAAAATGATACATCATTGTTTGATAACCACATTTAGATTCTTCTTAATTTCATAATTTAGTTTTTTTTTAATTACATTCCCACCCCTACTTTGGAAAAATCTCTTAATAGAGCTTTTGTAAAAGCCTTATGTATGAGGACGTCCTCTCTATTATCATTTTTATTCAATTAAAAATGATATCAATTCCTTCTGATGAGCCCACCATATTCAACAATTTCAAACAGGACGCGTTTTATGTATCATAGTGAATAATTTACTTACAATACTTGGTTGATATTCATAAAAAATATTTAACGAATTATGAGTTCGATATATCCTATTTAACGTAAAGACGAATATTCTTTGCTCATTGTGATGAAAGAAAAAGGGGTTCTTGCAATTGGTTTGAAGCCAAGCAACCAAATTGGGTCCAAAATAAAAGTTCCCGCACTTTTGTCTTATTGACAATGTTTTTTTTTTTTTTTTCCGGAAGGTGTCTTATTGACAATGTTACTCATGTCAATTTCAAGAGTAATTGACACGACATTATAATATAAAATAAATTTAATACAATACAAGTATGAAAATAATATAATCTATTAATTCGAATATTAAATGATTTAGTTTAGTATTAAACTTGTGATTAACCTAATTAATTAGTATTATAAGTAGAAAATATGTAAATTTATTATTATTATTTATTTCTTTAATCAAGTATTATATGAATTTATGTAAAACTAGAGAATTTTCCTTTTTTGCTATCATACAAAGAGAGGTTATTTTCTTTATGGGGACCTACATATAAAGGTTTTGATTGAGAGAATGAACTCTTAGCCTTGGGTTTTTAGTTCATCCGTAAATAGACAAGATAAAAATAACCAATATGTCGATTTAATATCATGATATTTGATATGATTAAATTGGGTTAAATTTTTTTACTATAAAACACAAACTCAAACTGATATAATTTTAATACGACATGACGTTATTAACATCATACACCATAGACTCAACTCAATAATATATAGTCCCCTATGTCAAAAGACTTTTGTACGTAGACAACTGCATTAGAGCTACTCAGTTGAGATGTGGGCATGGAGTAGATAAGGACCTTAAATTCTTGAGGCTCTCTTGGGACAACCATGATGAAACCCAGTCTATACGCAAGAGGGGTGGATCTTTCACTTTGGGTTCAATGTTGTCAACAATTAATAAAAGGGAAAAGATATTAGAGATCAAACTTATCCGACGACAGTTTCAAATAAATTCATTTAACGATCATTAATTTTTGTGTTAAAATTATTCATATTTCACCGTATATTTTTATATATCGATTAGTTAGGTTCGTCAATAATTTAAGATCCCTATCTGCCCGTGTTAGATGAGTCTCAAAAGACTTTTATACGTACACAACATCATTAAAGCCACCCAGTAGAGATGGGCCATGGAGTAGGTTAGGACCTCAAATTATTGAGACTCTTTTCGAGACCGTCATGTGAAACCCTGTCTATACGCAAGAGGGGTGGATCTTTTCACTTTGGGTTGAATCTTGTCAACAATTAATGAAACGAAAAAGATATAAGAGATTCAACAATATTATGTGCACCAAATCACTTGTAGTCATTGGATCGGTGGGCCTCATCACCGATCCAACAACTGTAATTAATTTAGTGTAAATTTTGGTGCATAAAAAATTACCTTAAGAGATTATATTTAAATCTGGAACGATTTTATCGGAGTAAATCAATAAATCAAAAGAAGAAAGTTTTAGGTAAATGTGACAATCGAGTTGTGTTATGTGTATTCAAGCTGTATCATTAAGTATAATTAACCTTAATTTAATTCATTTGAACCAATCTTGTAAGATTTATTGACATTAACTCTTTATTTTTATTAGTGTGTTGTCCTTATGTTGACCTCCACAACTTGTGAATCATGATCTGGAAATATGAATTTTGCTTTCTCTCTCTCAACTATTTAAGTGCTAGTATTTTTTCATAAGAGCGGAACGTGAGGGGACAGGATGGGAGGAGTTAGAGATTCAAAATTCATCGCTAGCAATTAAATAGGAGTTTGGTGTTGCCAATTTAATAGTCTATCTAAATCAACGATAAAGACCTAAAATTAATAACTTCTCTTTGTTTCGAGTTTTGTGAGCCAAAACAATTATATCACTATCACCTAATTTAATGATCTTATTAATTTACCTAATTTTTATTGTGACTCTTTGCTAACGACAATAATGAGTTTAATTGTATCAATAAATTAGGTGGAAGTAGCATTCATGACTTCTGATGTAGAGATGGGAGGAGGAAGAAGAAGAGATTTTCAAATTCTTCACTAAAAGAAGTTCTGTACCTTGCTGGCTCTAAATTTAGTTGTGTCCCAATACTTTTGTCGTGATTTCGTCCAATAGATCATCCAAATCATCGAACACTACTTTAATTTGAATATATTTACATGAATTACTATAGAATTGAAAAAAGGAACCACGAGTTTAACGCATAAAACTTCTACGTTTATAAGTCCAAGTAGAGAGTTTTGAGGTCTAAACAATTGTGTTTAGAAAGACAAAACTGTCCTTAATGACGATCAGTTGTCAAAACTTCCGTGTCGATGAGGTAACTAGAGCTCTATTTCCAATGTATTCTACCAAGTCAACTGGACCCGATAGCATTCCAGCTCTCTTTTTCCAGAAATGTTGACATATTCTTGGGCCAGATGTACTTAATTGTATATTTTCTTTTCTTAATAGCGGCCAATTTCCTACCAAAATAAATTACACCCATATTGTTTTAATCCCTATATGTGCAAATCCTGAGTCATTAACTCAACTTTGCTCGATTAGCCAGTGTAATGTTTTTTATAGGATCATTTCCATGGTTCTTGCTAACAGGCTTAAACTCATTTTGTCCTTAGTAATATCTGAAAATCAATGTGCTTTTGTCCAAGAAGGCTTATTACTGACAATGTTTTAGTGGCTTTTGAAATAAATCAATTTATCAAGTGCAGGGCATGGTGGAGGTTTAGTGGCTTTTGAAATAAATCAATCAATTTAAAATTAGACATGAGTAAAGCCTATGATCTTGTTGAGTAGCTGTTTCGAAAAAATGATGTTAGCTTTGTTTTGATCATCGTTGGGTCTATTTGATAATGTAATGTGCTTTAAAAGAGTATCTTATTCTCTCATACTGAATAATGAAC
>CAUOFW020000757.1:0-200605 GCA_963454935.2 Ilex paraguariensis | reverse complement strand
TTCCCTTCGTCCACAATCCAGTTCTCGATTGGTCAAACTTGCAGTTTTGCAAAATTTCTAACAGTGAGGCTAGCAGCGACATGTATTTGACCAGGAACAACTTTGATCAACTTTGAAGGGAAGAGGTGATGAGCTTGGTGAGGTGTCCGATAACTTTGATCAATGAACAAGTCCCAAATCGCATGGGTAGAGAGAGTTGTTGCGTGATATACCTAAAAGTCGTGTACGATTGGGTTTGGGTCATTACACACGAGTACAAATGCATCAATTGATTTTTAATATTCTTAATAAATTTTGTCATGGTGCCAATTTTTTTTTTTTTAGACTTAGGATAACCTTACCCAACTAACAAATATCTATATAATTAATATTATATAATAAAGTATAAAAATTAGAGATATCAAAAATGATTTTATTTTTTTTTGATTGAGATCGTTTTAAATTTTACTTTAAAATTAATCCGACAATTAATATTAACTCTCTAAATTTAATAAGAAAATAAATAGTCTCTAAATAAAAGAGCTTACTTAAAAGTATCCATCATTATCTCATTTTTATATTTATTATCATTACTATCAATATTTCACTACCACCATTGTCTACCGCCACCACCCACAACTATCATTACTCACTGGTCACCATATCTGTCATCGTCACCATTTTTCGCAATTCACTGTCATTCACCTCCACTACATTTTCCTCCATCGTCGTCGCCCCTGCCATCTCCACATTCGTCACATATGACTATTATTTTGTCCCCAAAAATCCACTAACACCACCGTCACCATTTCCACTACTCATTATTTATTATAATCGGTGTTTAAATTACTTTCTTCTCTCCTGTATACTTGTGATTTGATTTTGAATGTAAATATAAATATATTTATAATTGATAATTTTTTATTATTCTGTGGCTTTATACACGAATAATAATTAATTATTTTATAAAATTAAACTTATCTATTATACCGTCATGATGTTTGGCTCGTTTTGACCATTCATTCATCCGTGTCAACGTTAAAGAGGAAAAAAATATGCTATTGGAACCTAATTTATTGATGAGTAATGCTACATGGACTTAAAAATTAGACTTGATAATTTCAACCATTAAATAGGTAGTGGATCTCAATAAATGTTGGGATCCACAGTGAAATCAGTTGTTGAGATTATCAATCTAGTTTTTAAGTTTACTTTTTAAGTCTATATAGCATTACTCTTTATTGATTGACCTAATTTACTATGACATTTGAATTAACTGTAGAACCTATCAAATACTGAAACTTTGTGTTGATTCAATGATTTATTGAAGTTATATCATTATATCAATAAATTAATCAAATTTTTATATCCAAACAGTGTTACTCCTAGGAATGTTCCAATCAAAAAAGGAAAGAGTAAAAATAGGGCCCATTGGTGAGGCACTTGTTGAAATTGGATGAAATTATAAACGTGATAGGACTGTTACAACTTATAAATGAGAAACTAAGGCTGCTATCTAAGCCTTCACTTTTGGCCATGGAGTATACGTTATTGTTGTATTTGTTGATACTCTTGGGTTCTCTGCAGCTTCACTTTCAGAGCCATGGAAGTTCAGCTTGCTTGGAAGAAGAGAGGATTGGGCTTCTGAAACTGAAAGATTCCTTTATTCAAGCAAATGGGTCTGCTCTTTCTTCATGGGGTGTTGAAGATGGAGATTGTTGCAGGTGGGTAAGGGTCAGCTGTGATAATATCACAAAGCAAGTGGTAGAACTCTCCCTCAATCGTACAAGACCACTGGGTTTGGGTTTCACAGAAGGTTGGATCCTCAACGCCTCCCTGTTTCTTCCATTCCAAGAACTACAGAGTCTAGACTTGTCAGGAAACCTCTTGAAAGGTCTCTCTCTCTCTCTGCCACATTTTTACAGCAATTTGATATGCACCGATTATTTGAGCCACATAAATTTCTGAAGTGTTGTCTCTTCCCTTTGTGAGCAAGCGCTAAGGATGAGAATTAGACAATGGCATGAAACAATTTTAGTTAAAAGTTTTGTCGAAAGGGGATAGGCACATAAAAGTTTTTAGAGAAACCCACTAACCATGGAAATCCAACGTTCAAGAGGTTTTCTCACATCAAGTCTTGAGATGTTACTCTTGTGCACTTTTGTGGCCAGAAGATGATATGCTTTCAAGGCTTGGCACCAAAAGTCTAAAGGCATGCCTGCATCATTTGATGACTTGTCGAGAGAAAGTCAAGAAGCCAAGGTGCACCGGTGTGTTGTGTTCTCACACCTTTTGTTCACAATAAAATGAGACCCTCAGGTAGTGTTTAGAGCAACTCTATCCCAACTTTCCATTTTAACTACTCAAAATATATTTAAATAATACATTTTTTATTTTGGAGAGTCACTTTTACAAGTTTATTTTAACCATGCTTTCTATTTTAACTAACTACTTTACCTAACTTTCACTAACTTTCAATAATTTAAACAAGATTGTAACATTTATATAGAGAGATAGAGAGACAAAGAGGTAGAGAGAGAATTTTAAGATGCTGAATGGCTCTCCACATTTGGAGAGTCATTTGGGTGAAATGGAAAATAGAGAGTGAGATAGAAAGTGGGTTGGAGAGTTTTTTTAGTGTTTGGCTAGTTAAAATCGCTAAAAAAGAGGAAATAGAGTGGGTTGGAGTTACTCTAAAGGCATTGAAAACTTGAGTGGTTTCAAGCATCAGAGCTTGAAGTGTTTAAGCATTAGAGGTTTTTTTTTTTTAAGTGATATTACGGTATCAATATGAGTGTTATTGGATATGTGAGAGATACTAGTGAGATATCAGAATGATCCTCTTTTGGAGGAGTGAGTACTTGTAAAGTTTAAAACAAGTGTCTTGTACTCCTGTTTTTATCCCATAGTGAAAAACATCTGATATTTGTTGCCGTGAACGTAGGTTATTAGCCAAACCACGTAAATTGTTTTATCTTGTGTGATTTTTTAAAAATTTTTCCACTTGAGTGTGTGTGTCAATATCCATCCCAATTTGATTCCTAGGTAATTTCTGCAACAACTCCCATTAACACCACACCAGTAACACCTTAATGTGGTGGAATGGAATGGTGATAACATTCCATGCTCTGGGATTTTCTTTGGTAATCTATGTCTTCTAAATTTGGATGTCAACCCATATGGGTTGTTCAAAATAATGGACAAGATACATATCTATTAGTCCAGAGTTCCCATGATCAGATAAAATCCATGTTTAATCAATGTGCGTAGTTTGTGAGGATTGTTGTCTCATAGGTGTAGTCATATCATTAAGTCTAAAAAACGCATGATTAAAATCATTTTCATTACCCAAAGAAAATTATAGATGTCGACAAAAGTCAGATTATTGTCCTCTGTTTTGCACAAAGTTCTAAGAAAGAAGGCTTGTTGGGTGAACTCTAGCTGAAAGAGGTAAGGCTGCAGAGGAATGGAAGCTCAAAGGGCAAAGGTTTGCCCAGAGACAAAGTGGGTATGGGCTGCTGGAGTATTTGTGTATTGGTTTGGAACAGTAATCAAACATGGAGAAACCAATGCATAAATGGTCTGATTTCATTTATTTCTTTGTTAATAAATTATGGTGGGAAACCTGTTAGAGTAGCTCGAATGGAATGGCCTCAGTGATTCCTATCTTGAGGTACTAAATTCGAGTCCCATAATAGATAGTTTGGTTGACGTCGTGTGTATGGTTTGCAGATTATTACATACATCCCGAGTTTACCTTGTAGTCATGAATTTACTGGACAGGTGGTTGAGATGATTATCGGTTATAAAAAAAATTATGCAGGAAAAAGCATACATTATCTTTTTATGTGATTATATAGGATATTTACCATTGTCACACAGATTTCCAAGGTGTACTTAGATTAAGCAAGCTACAAGTTCTGGATTTGAGCTGGAACAGATTTACAGAAGTCCCATCCTTGGGTGCACTGCGGTCCTTAAAGTTTCTTTATCTTCATTCAAATCAACATATGAAAAATTCATCTCATTTTCAAGGTACATCTCAACTCCATGAAAGCATTTTCTGCCATCTACTTGTGTTTTAGGTTTGTGCCAATACTGTACTCATTGTCCTGTGTAAAATCAGAGATAACTACTTTGAGGAATTTGGAGAGCTTGCACCTTGGTTATAATGATATGGCTGGTGAGATTCCTCCCTCCATTGGTGCTCTGACCTCTCTCAAGGCCTTATCACTCACCAGCAATAAACTAAATGGCTCCTTACCTGTAGAAGGTATGTAAAATAGACTCGCTGCGGATTCCCATTTTAGAATATATTACCATGTTAAAAATGTAATTTTGAAAGTGGAAAAAAGAACAGCTTAAATTTAAAAATCAATTAATTTGGTTTTTGAAGAATTCTTGTAGTACATCCAAGTCCTTCAATAAAGTTCTCTTGATTATATTTGCCAAATTTTAGTTCTCATTTCATATTTGTGCATTATTAATAGTAAGTGATGGTTATGGAATTTGGGCCTTGACGCCCACTCTTTAGAAGTTCCACGATAGAAAACATTCATACAAAAGAGGAATTTATACATTTGACTACTTTGGCCAACTTTTCTTCTCAAGTCTCTCTTACCAACTAAGATAGCGGAATCATAACCATTAGATGTCAGTGGGACCCAATACGACCTACTAATCCAAAGGACTGTAGGAGTTGGTAAGGGAAAGTTAGTAAAAAAACAGTTGTTGGTCAGTTTAAATTTTCATGTATATATCTACCCCCTTCCTTGCATCCCAATCTCGCAAAATCAAGAATATGTATCTCCCTATCATTTTTTGTACTAGCAGTTAAAATGTCACATTTGCTTCTTTTTCTTTTCCCCTTTCCATGAATGGTCTGGTGCATGGGTATTATTATCATTTCACTGGGATCTTTCCTCAGACTAGACTCTTTGATATACCTGATCAAAGTTATCCCCACCTCATGTTGCTTCATACATTTTTTTCCCATAGGTTTTTAGGAAAAAAAAAAACTCATTTGGCCATCATCATGGTCACTCAATGGTGCATAAGCAAAGATATGGGTTCTTAGTGAGGTTTTTAGTGAAGCATTAGTTCATAATTCCGAATTGTATTGCTAATTGCTTTGCTGTTATTGTTCCTGACTTTCAATATTCACTCTTGCAGGCTTTTGCAAATTGAGGTGTCTGCAAGAGTTGGATCTGAGCATAAACAATTTCGAAGGGAATCTTCCGTCATGTCTCAGCAATTTGACCTCTCTTCGACTTCTTAAACTTTCTGAGAATAGCTTCGGAGGAACCATTCCTCCCACTCTCTTTCCCAGTCTCAAGTCACTTGAATACGTTTCCCTTTCTTACAACCATTTTGAAGGTTCACTCTCATTCAGTTCATTTGCTAACCATTCCAAACTTGAGGTCTTTGAACTCGACAGCCATAACAACAATTTGAAGGTAGAGACAGAAAATCCAGCTTGGAAACCTCTATTTCAGCTGAAAATCTTTTGATTATCCAACTGTAAACTCAACGAGCCAACTGGGGCTTTACCCAGCTTTCTTTTACATCAATATGACTTGACAGCAGTGAACCTTAGCCACAATAGCATTATAGGGAAGCTTCCAATCTGGTTACTCATTAATAATACAAGACTAAAATTCCTTAGTCTTGCAAATAACATCTTGACGGGTACTCTCATGTTGGATTCTAACTCAAAAAATCTTGAAATGTTTTGGATTGATGTCTCTATGAATCATATCCAGGGCGAGCTTCCATCTTTTATAGGTTCTTCCCTCCCAAATCTGCTCCTTTTGAACATGTCTAACAATGCTTTGCAAGGTAGGATTCCCCCCTCCTTCGGAGATATGGGAAGGTTAGATTTGTTGGACTTGTCGAATAATAATTTGTCCGGGCAACTACCAGAGCATTTGGTCATGGGCTGTGTCTCATTGAGAATTTTGAAGCTATCCAACAATAATTTGCATGGCCAATTACTTCCAAAAAGATCTAATCTCACAAGACTATTTTATCTATTTTTGGGCAACAATCACTTCTCAGGAGAAATCTCGGGTGGACTTCTGAACAGCTCCTACCTGCAATTGTTGGATTCAAGCAGTAACTTACTCTCAGGCAAAATTCCTGATTGGATTGGAAACTTTAAGTTTTTATCTTCTATTATTCTGTCCAAAAATTCATTGGAGGGCTCTATACCAATGAGCTTCTGCAAACTTAAACGACTACGCTTCTTGGATCTTTCTTCGAACAACTTCATTCATAGCATGCCTTCCTGTGTAAATCTGTCATCTCTGAGATATCTACATTTGCAAGGCAACACATTAACTGGACCCTTACCAAATGTTCTATCTACGGCTTCCTCCCTGGTGACATTAGATTTGAGGGATAACAAATTTTCAGGAAGAATTCCAAGTTGGATCAGCTTACTCTCAAATTTGAGAGTTCTTCTTTTGAAAGGAAATGATCTTGAAGGTTCTATACCTTTTGAACTATGTCAGCTTATTATTCTCAGCATAGTAGATCTTTCTCACAACAATCTTTCTGGGTCAATACCCTACTGCTTGCCTAGCATACCATTTGGGATGAAAATAAATTTTGATGACACATTTCGTACTGGTCAATACGGGAGGGTATCATATGAATCCTACACAAGGTATTCATATCGAAGTCAGCTCGAGGTGGGCCAATATATTGTTGATGGCTATTCCACATCAGATGAGGTAGAAGAAGTGGAGTTTATAACAAAGAGCAGGGCTGAATCATACAGAGGAAACATTTTGTACTTCATGTCGGGGATCGATCTCTCCTGGAATAAATTGACTGGTCCAATTCCACCTGAAATTGGACACCTGAGTGGCATTCATACTCTGAACCTGTCACACAACTGTTTAAATGGATCAATTCCGGAAACATTTTCACTTCTGAAACAAGTACAGAGCCTGGACCTATCCCACAACAGATTGAGTGGCCAAATTCCCTCACAGTTGGTAGAGTTGAACTTTTTATCAGTCTTCACTGTGGCTTGCAACAATTTATCAGGTAGGACACCAGACATGAAAGCACAGTTTGCTACATTTGAAGAAAGCAGCTATGAGGGCAACCCTATTCTTTGTGGACTGCCACTGCAGAGAAGTTGCACCACCAGCAGAATATCGCCATCAGCACCACCACCTTCAAGATCAGTACACTCTGACTTTTTGCAAGCTGAATTTTGGTGGGGTTTTGGGCAATCATATGTTTTGGCATTGTTAGGCTATATAGCTTTTCTCTACTTGAGTCCATACCATCAAAGACGGCTGTTTGGATTCGTCGAAGCACGAGTAGTATCTTATCGCTGATTGATTGATTATTTTCTGCCATTTACAAATCAATGTCAATAAGAATCAAGTTGATTGAAAAAGAATTGAAAGCTACGCAGATGAAGCTAATATCTTCCTCTTTTGTGTTGCTCTTGTAATTACAAGTTGTGTGACTCCCAATGATCAAAATTTTCGTTTCGGTGTATTGTACTCATAGTAGATTAATTCCTTCATACCAGTCTGCTGTAAGATTGACAATGAGCCTTGTCAGTCTCTAGGTGATGTCATTACAAAATAGGCTCACCTTGTATATAGATCATTTATAGTCATATATAATCATATTCATGTTTTATTGGGTTGTATTGTGTATCAATAATGTATAATCATGTTCATACCAACCAAATTATTAAGCAAAAAAGATAGAGCAATGTTGTTATCACTTGAATTTTCGGACCTTATTAACGTTGGGAATAAGGTATTCGTGAAGAATAAATTTTTCATGGCCTAACTGTAAACTGTAAAAGTTTGTTAAAATTTGAACTCAAGACGTCAGACTAGGACTCTTTTGCTAGTGAACGAGAGGCTTTATTAGCATCCTCTATGCATGGATCATACTCCATTCTAGTTGTGGACTCAATGGGTACTTGATGTCCTTTATGATTGTTATGATAAGCTATTAGATTTTGAAGTGAGGAAGTGATATAACTCCAGTTCCTTGGGACTATTTGTGTTTATTTTTCTTTTTTGAAGATTTGAAGAAGAGTAACATTCAATTATAAATGGCTGAGTAGCATGGATCTATGGAAGTCGAGGCTCACCCCAAGTCAATATTGGATCAAACAATAGGGGTCATAACATTGGCCTCTTTTTTTATTGATTCAATACAATATAGGAAAATATTGTAATATTTCGTATCAAGACAAACTCCCAACAGATCCTCTGATACTTTTCTAGCTACCAAAGCTTCTACAAATAGAGGTTCAACTTCTTGGTCTAGTTGTGTATATGCCTCTAACACATTACTCTGCATCTCTAACTATTGCTGGAAGGCATGATCCTTCTTGCCTGATAACTGCATCCATATTAAACTTAATTGTTCCTTCATGAGGTTTGGTCCATGAGTTTTGTGGAGTGCACTGGGAGGTACTAGTTTTCAGCATCTGTTGTCTGGTTTGGCATTTGAGTAGGACACCTTGTTTCTCCAATTCCAGATGGTGGATATTAGTGTTGCAGCAACTTGAGGGAGTTGGGTGTGATGTGAACTGCAAGGCCCGAAAGGTCAGTGTGGGATTTAGGATGTTGTGCAGCCAGTCTTGCATCGAGTAATGTGAGAAAACGCTAGACCTTGTCTTTTAATAATGGGACTATTTAGAGTTGATTTTTTTGGGTGCGAAACAGAAGTTTAAAAAGTGAATGAAAAAGTTATAGTTAACAAAGTTCTTGGAACCGTTTAAAGTGTGTTCAAAAAAACTGAGGGCTTGTTTGGTTTGCATTTCAAAAAATAGTATCTGAAAATAATTTTTGAAAAAAGTTTTATGTGGTTTTGATATTTTTTGAGATAAAAAACTTGTTGATTAGATGATTTTTAAAAATAATTTTACAATACAGAAAATAGTAAAACTTAAGCCTAAATATATATTTGAACAATAATTCAAATATTAATAAAAAAATATAAAAAAAGTATTTTTATATTGACAATTTCATTATATATATATATATATATATTCTCATATCTGAACATCCAAAATTGTTCTCCTTATTTCCAAAATTTTCAAAGAAAACTCTTAAAACAAGTTACACTTATTTTCTATTTTTTTGATTCAAATCTCATTTTTTTTTTCAAAAATTTAGAGAACAAAAATGCTAAACAAACAAGTTTTGAGTATTTTTAAAATTTTGAGAACAAAAAATTATTTTCGGATCACAAACCAAACATGTCCTGACTTTTCATTGGAAGTCCTTGAATAAGTCTTAGTTTTTAGTTTTTCCTTGGTGTAAAAAAAAGTTATCTTTGCCCAAAAAAAATTGATTAAAAAGTCGCTTAATATCTTGGGTCCAAACGAACCAGACAGACTTCTTTTCCTCTGGAAAAAAAAAAAAAAAACCTAAGGACTTGTTTAATTTGCATATTAAAAAATAATATTTAAAAATTATTTTTGAGAATAATTTAAAAAAAATATTTTAAAATTTTTAGATTACAAAACTTGTTTGATTATATATTTTTGACAATAATTTTAAAGAACAAAAATTATAAAATTTTTTTAAATAATAATCCACAATTCCACGTCTATTCAACTCTTTGTCTCTCTCTCTCTCTTTCGCTGTGTATCACCCACCACCCACAATCGACCACTACAGTCAACCCAACACCCACAACTACCACCAACTCAACAACCACCATCAACCCAACACCCACAACTACCATCAACCCCCGTTGAGAACCACCCAACACCCACCACCAAGACCGAGTTAAATCTGTGCACAGATTTGTGTTCTAGCAGCTGTTGGAGCTCCGTTGGATAACTGGTGCCTTCGTTGGTGGACCCATGTGTTGATTCAACGAATTGAGGATAGGGGCTTTGTTGGATTTGGGGATGGGGCTTCACTGGGTTTTGGGTTTTCAGAGCAATGGAGGTGGGTTCACTGGTGGTGGTACTCCAGCGGCGGTGGCGATTCACTAGTGGAGACTGCGATTAGGGTTAGGGATTTGGGAGTTGGGCGTATGGGAGTCACAGACTCACAGTAGATAACAGAACGGGGAAGCACCTTCGTTGCAGACACAGAGAGAGAGAGGAGACAAGACGTGCTTCGGTGCTCTAGATTTGGTCAGATCTGAAGAAGAAGAGAGAGAGACAGAGAGGAGATGGAGACGAAGACGTTGGAGAAGAAGACGTGTGGAGAAAGAGAGGAAGAAGAAAAAAAAAAAAAAAAAAGAGCAAAGACTTTTGCTGCCGAGGGACAGACCTCGTTAAAACTCAAAATTATTTTTTTTGTTTTCAAAATTAGACAATTCTGAAAAGAAGCTATTATTGTTTGATGTGTTCTTTGCTCTAAATCTCATTTTTTTTTAAAAAATTTAAAGAACAAAAAAATAAAACAAACAAGTTTTAAATATTTTTGAAATTTTGAGAACAAAAAATAATTTTCGGAATGCAAACCAAACCTGGCCTAAGGTTTTCAGCTGGATCCAAACATGCCCAATATCAAATTTGCTATGTTATAAACAACTATCTCTAATATTGTCTGTTAATTTGATTTTTTAAAAAATAAAAATCTATTGTAATTACTTATGCTACATAACCTTTTGTTGATAAGTGATATTTTTCCAAATTAAACTCCTATCACAAATATTTACAAAGAAAAATCACCTCAGTTGTATAAAATGAAAAAAGGCAAGGGAATTTTTTCTTTTTTTTTTTATATTTTGTATGGTTTACACAATAAAAGAGAAAGGTAAAGGGGAACAATGCAAAATTTTGAGTTTCTTTTATTCGACCTCTTCCTTCATTGTTGTATTGATATTCAAACATTATAGAATTATTTCTCCCTCTTCATTTTACCTTTTTTTTTTAGATTCTCTCACCAATTTTCTCCCACATTTTTTTTTTTGTATAAACAATGCTAAACTAGAAAAGGAATTAAAAAAATATGCTAAAAAAAGAGTTAAAAATGACGATAATGATAGCTTAAAAGCTCGCAAATTCAACCCATTTTAATATCTAATCTATTTCTTGCCTACCTATAATTGCTCAAACCCTCGTTCAACCCCACCACACACCTTCTCTAATAGTGGGTGTTGAAAATTGCATTAGTTGATACAATTTTAAAAAAAATAAATGATGATCAATTAAATTAGGCCTAATTAATATACACTCTACTTTTGTTGATGACATCTATATAATAAAATAAGAGTGTGTTTAAATTTATTTTAATCATATTTTTTTCCTCAAAATTATCACCAATCACTTACATTACCCATCATCCCTTTGTCAAACTCAAAAGTTAAATCGCATCACTTATTTCTATCATATGTTTAATTATTTAAATATTTATTCTCTAAAAATATCACATCACTTATTTCTATCATATATTTAATCATTTAATATTTAATTAATTTGTAGTTGATATATTTTGAAAAAAATTAATATAATAGGATCGATTTTTTAGATGCTCAAATTTTATATTTTATCGTACCTTCAGACACGAATTATAACTAATAAAACCATATGCTAGGACTTCAAACACACATTTATCTCATAAGCCGGGGGGGCGGGGGCTAAAACAAGGCTCTGGGCCTCTGGTCATTGCCCGACATCAACAACTATGTGTGAAGTTATTGAATCTAAGTTGTTACACTTTAGTATTTAAGCTTAGTGTTTTTGTGATTGACTACCAAACTTAAATTTTACTTGAGCTAGAATAGACAAAATGTTCATGATCATTGGAGCTCAATTTATTAGAAAAGTATTTAATAATAAAACCCTATGACTTTTATTCTCCGTTTGGTACGATAAAAAAGTGGGAAGATAGAAAGTTGGAGGGATAAATAAAACATCATGTTTGGTAAGAAAGGAAAGTAGGAAGGATGAAAAAGTGGATGAATTAACTTTTCTTCCAACTTATCAAAATCAATCCCTCCAAAATCGGAAGGAAAGTGGATGAAAAATTAATTATTTGTGTTGAGATTTATCTTATTTGTCTATATATCGTATGTATACATTAATTTCGTATAAAAATACAATTGTAAAATATGTATATATATTTTAAAAAAATTTAAAATAAAATTACAAAAAATAAAAAAAAAAAATTTAAATTAAAAAAAATTCATCTTAACAAATGGTGAAAATTTTCGACTCAATACGATGACATGACTCGAACTTGACACGAAAATAAACAGGTCAACTCGTAACTCAACACAACACAATTAGTTAAATGAGTTAAGTTATGTTTGACTAATATTCTACACAAAACCATAATGATTCAACACGAATCTGACATGACACGACACGACTCGACTCAATTGTCACTTCTAATCTTAGCCAGCACAAAAAAAAATTATTATTTTTATTTTTTATTCATCCAACCAAACACAAAGGAAAGAAAATGTATCATTTCTATTTTTCATCCTCCCTACCAAACGGAGCATTAGTAATACTCATTAATTTATTTATTTATTAACAAAAAATCTCCAACATCTCTATAATCAAGTATAAATCACATGTTAGAAGCAAATTTTCAAAAATCTCTAAAGAAAAGATGGATAGAGAAGTTATGATTTGGAGCTTTTTGGAAATAAATTTGATTTTATTATTTTTTTGTATCAAATAAAATAATTTGAATGAACTTGAATGAAGTGAAAATAAGTGAAAATTGGAGCTGAATTTTCTTAGATGGACTTATAATAATTTAAGTTTGTCAATAAAATATATTTGAGGGTAAGTTCGTTTTTAATCTTATTAGTAAGGAGTAAAGTCCATTTTTTTTTAATTTCAAAAATACCCTTAACAGGGATAGTTTGGTCAATTATGAAAGTTGAAAACATTATTTACAAAGAGCTATATATGGAGGTCAATGATTGAATATAGAAATGTTTGATTTACGATGGTAATTGTCGATTACAAGCTTTTCATAATACTTCAAATTCAAATTTTTAGTTATAATTTTGTCTATTATATATTTAAATAATTGACTTTTGAAATTTGAGGCTAATTTGAAAGGGATGAATGATGAAACTGGAGTACGAGCTCGAGCTTTTAAAAAAGTGACATGGATAATGTACGTCAAGTACTTGATGTTAGTATAGTAATATCAGTTCAATAATATCAATTTCAAAACGTAATTTATTAATACATATCAATATTTTTTTTTTCATGTTATTATTTTTTATTGAATATGTTATTACTTTTTTAGTATGATTTTTTTGGATGCTGAAGAATTAAAGGCTTTTTCCTTACTATTTTTATTTTCAATTTTGTTCAATGTTCCACATTACTATTTTTTTGTTGAACTTGTTACTATTTTTATTGAATATGATAGTATTGTTATTTTTTTTAAATATTAATATTAAATATTACTATTTTTTTAGTTATTATTATTTTTTGTTTAAATATTATTTTTTTTTTTTTGTGTTTAAATGTTACTATTTTTTTTTTTGTATTTGAATGTTACTATTTTGTATTTTTAATGTTACTATATATATATATATGTGTGAGAGAGAGATATATATAATCCTAACCTATATATGAATATAGATAGATATGAGAAATTTGTTTTTTTAATATTAGTCAAACTATTAAAATTTATGAATTTTTAATTTTTAATTTGACTTCACCTCTAAAGGGAATGAATAGTTTGATAAAATTGACAAAAAACGTACTTCATAATAAATAAGTTTTCTTTGAGGATTTAAGTTCAAATAAATCTATATATAGGAGGACTAACCTCTAATTTTTTCTAAAAATAGAATAGAGTTGGGCTCAAATTGAATTGGAATTGTTCGGATGGACAATATTGGTTTTGGGGGGTCGGTCCACCATTAGAGCCGACCCATTTTGGTAAAGCTGATTTGACCCATTTATTGCCTTACCAAAAATTGCTCAAGCCCTCACTCAACCCCACCACCCCCCTTCTCTGCAAGCGAAGCTGAAAACTACGCCGATCATTGAAAAAGCAAGCTGAAGACTCCACAACTGCAGACGAGAGAGAGAGAGAGAGAGAGAGAGAGAGAGAGGTATCAAAGTTGAATCAATGGCAGAAAAAGTTGGAGTAGAAGGAGACAGAGATGTGAAAGTACCAAACCTCAATCCATCATCAATTACTTCAGGCGAACAGACCGTTTGGGCCGATGTTTCGCCTCTCCTCGAATCCGCATGCAAAGGTCTAATATGTTTTCGTCTTCCCTTAATTTAAGCTCCGTTTGTTTCCGAGAAAGATTCAGAAAAGTATAGAAAAGAAGTGAAACATTATGATTTTTAATCTCGGAGTTGTTAATTATTACAAGTACAGAAAATCTGCAATGTTGAAATAGCTAAAAACCCTGTTGCAAGCTATATTAGTTGCTTGTTTGTACGTTTCTTGTCCTTGCTTGGCAACCAAACATGAAAATTAATTACTATTAATTTTGTTGATTGTAGTGAGTTTGCATTGGTAATTGAAGTTTTAGGTGACACGATTCTTCAGCTTACTTGCCACATTGTGTAGAATATGCTTATTTGCTTTGGGTTCTTCATTCTCTGGTAAATGAAAATTATTTTTTTTGTTCCACAAGGACATATCGATTAATAAAAAGTGAAATTGCACTAAAATGAATGTGTAGTCCATTGCCGATGTTTGTTAACACCAAGTCCCCAACTTATTGAAGTTACTGGTGGTATTCTTTTAGAGAAGAGAATTAATATATGATTTTTGTTATGCTGGTTTGTAGCAGTTTTGTGTAGAATTGTTGATTTTTTGTGTTTATTACATAAGTAATGTGAGGGATATACGACATGGGCTAACCTCATAATTGTAACGACCAAAGTTGCAAACTTAGAGGGCTAGGGAGTAAGGAGTAGTTTCTTTTAGTGGGGTTTGGTTTTCTTGAAGTTTTTTGGGTTAATCTCATTTTGCACTCCGAAAGATTGTTCGAATCTCAATTTGCACCCTCAAAGATTAAAAATTTCAATTTACACCCTCAAAGATAGAAATTTGTATCAATGTGCACCCTCAAAGATCAAAAATCTCAATTTGCACCCTCAAAGATAAAAATTTATATCAATGTGCACCCCAAAAATAAAAAATCTCAATTTACACCCTCAAAAATAGAAATTTGTATCAATGTGCACCTAAAATTAAATTGATAAATTATGCCTGGATCCCCTCATACTTGTCACTTAATTATTTAGACCTCTTCACATTTAGAATATTACTCCTACATCTTATGACATTTGTGCACGTATAACATGTAACCCATTTTCATTGATATCTATTAATATAACCGTTAAAAAATATAATTTTATCCTAATAAAAAATTATAATTTCATATTACCCTTTATTTTATAGGTTCAATATATTCTAGAGTTCAAAATCTAGTTTACCATTTGAATGTCTAATAAAATGTAAATATTTATATAATGTTTTTATATTACCTTTTATATAAATATCTACATTTTATTAGACATTCAAATGGTAAGTTTGATTTTCAACTTTAGAGTATATCGAATCCACAAAATAAAAAGTAATATGAAATTATAATTTTTTATTAGGATAAAATAATTTTTTTAACGATTATATTAACAGATATCAACGAAAAGTGGTTATGTGTTACACATGCACAAACGTCATGAGATGTAAGGGAAATATTCTAAATGTGAAGGAGTTCAAATGATTAAGTGACAAACATGAGGGGATCTAGGTATAATTTATCAATTTAATTTTAGGTGCACATTGATACAAATTTCTATTTTTGAGGGTGCAAATTGAGATTTTTTATCTTTGGGAATGCACATTGATACAAATTTCTATCTTTGAGGGTGCAAATTGAGATTTTTGATCTTTGGGGGTGCAAATTGAGATTTGAACAATCTTTTAGGGTGCAAAATGAGATTAACCCAAGTTTTTTATCAGTGGTATTATAGTATGGTAAGGTCACAAGTCTAGATTGTAGTTTTGATTTTTCTCTTGTTCTTGCTTGTTGACTCGGCATACTATGTTTTCACAGTGTTTAAACTCCCGTGCAGCTTTAGTAAATGGGATTAATTGCCAAAAGAGATATTTGAGTTAGTCTTCAATGCACGTGTTAGGGAAGTTTGAAAGGCCCCAATTTGCAGCTCTCTACGCTAATTGATTCTATGTACTATATGTTCCTTATGTACTAGGGGCACTAAGAAAATAGTGAGACATAAAATGAGATAGATAAATAAAAGAATGCAAAAAGTCCAATAAAGATGAGAAGTTGTGGGTGGTTGAAAGGTAATATAGATATTTCATAATGAGGACACCAAACCGCCCTCCTCTTCCTTAATTAATAGTATAGATAATGATTGCAAGTTTTCTTTTCCTTGGCTATTAATATCGTTTTAAGTTTTTAGTCTTTTTCTAGCTTTCATGTGTTGAACCATCTTCCCTTATAGCCTTTATAGTCACGTTCGTATTAACTCCCCCCATCCCTGAAAAATGTCACATTTTGGATGTCTCTAAAGGTTGTCCCATATGGTTAGTCTAAGCTGTTATTTGCTGATTTTCCAAATGTAAACTTTGTTGGATGCTGTTTCAGGTTTTGAAATTGGCAATTGACCTAAAGTAAATGTAGTCAATTGTTTCACTAAAACTATGCTGCCAAGTCAACGTCGACACTAAAATACTACCAGAGGGATGATGTAGTTCTATTTGATGCCTAATTCTTTCTCATTGTCCTGCACTTTTGTTGACACTTTCTTTTTTTTTTTTGTTTGTAAAAATGCACATATTATATACTTTTTAACTGGGGGCTATGTTAATGGTGGGCATCTGTTCAACTTGGTTTTTTGTTTGCTTTAACTCAGATAGCTTTGTGTTTGTATGGCTTGGTCACAGATCTTCAAGATGGTGAGCTTGTACATGGAGAGAATTTCAATCTTTTTGCTGCCATGTCTGCCTTGGAGGTAATGTTTCTTTTTGTTTTTAATGTTGAAGTCAATTTTTTTCCGTGGGTGTCATCATGGAGGACGGAATCATGCAGGGCGATGCTCTGTGCATTGCTAGCCTGAGGTTTAAAAAAGGATATAATTTAAAAAAGGGTATCATCATGCAACTTGCCATGTGATGAATGACATTTGGGGGCGGTTAAAGTTTTGTAAATTGAATGTGTTATATTTCAAAGTTAAGCACGGAAAAGTGGATTATTTATTTTGAAGAGCTAGAGGAAAAGGTGAAACTGGAGTGAAGGATTCGCTACCTTGTGTTTAAGACTTCATAATAAACTACAAAATGAGCATGTAGATGTGGAAGAGGCACCACATAATCCTGGATTTTAATATCTGATGCTATAATGGAAAATCCCTTTATGTTGAACTTCTCTTTTGATGTGTGTATTAATATGTTCTATACATTTTCATTAGATAATGGACCCAAAGATGGATTCGGGTATTGTCTGTAGATATTATTCTGTTGATGAGGCCATTGAGAATGGTGCTGCTCCAGTTCCTTTGAGTTTTGATAAAACTATTGATGTTCAGTGTACTATTGACATTATGGATCATCTTCTGGCATGTGAGGTATGATGTATACTGGACTCCATAGTAGTACTACTGAAATTGATATGCTTTTAACTAATCTGTTTATCACCTGAGGGAAAAAAAGACATAAGAAAAAAAAAATTACCAACTGATGTGCTATCTTACATGGCAGGCAACATGGCATAAGGGTCATTCACTGGCACAAACTGTTTACTCTTGCATCTACCTTCAGAGGCCTGATAGAACATCATCACATGCATTGTTGCATTCTTATTGCAGAGTCATTCGGGCAACCTGCAATTCAGTTGTTTCAGTGGTTTCGGAGACACGCACACATGAAGTAAAGTATTCCAACAACTCTTTGGCATTTGTTTGATTTCAGAGAAATGCTTTGTACTTCTATGCAACTCATTCCTCTCAAATGATTTGAGGGAATAGTTTCCATAAAAATTACGTCTACAAGTTTTAAAAGAGGGTTTTTAATAAAGTTTTTAGAACTTTGAGAAGTTAGACCTAGACAGATGACAATTGTTCAATCGCACAAGCGTAATACATCATAAGTTTGAGTCTGGTAATCAACCTCCCAAAATGGGGTAAGGTTGCATACCATTTATTTCCCCAAACCTTGCTATGAGTGAGAGCATTGCTGGGAGTTATATTTTTGCATCATGGTGGATTGACACATACATCTATTTAATTTCTCCTCTCGTATGTTCAGATGTGACTTTTTGCATGATTGTTCATGCCTACCTACCACCCTGGACTCCTGTAATTCCCTGTCCCCCTACCCCTGCAGCAGAGGAAACTTGTATAAAAGAATACACCCTGATTGCTCCCTTTTTAGTGCTTACTTTCAATCTTTTGTTTAACTTGATAGAACTGGTCTACTTTACTAATTGAGCTTCCATGTTCTCACCTACTATGGATGAAGTAACGAGTTACATGGTGTGGACTTGTTAATAACTTTTGGTCCATAATGTTTATGGTACTTTTCCCCAGGGAATCTTCATTCTCGTATCATAGAGTTCATATTTTGTCTATATGCTACTATTTCTATATCAGTTGTTTGTATGCAATAATTGTTATGAGAAGTGTGGTTTTGACTTGTTTAATCTCATTTCTTTTACAGGAAGAAGATCTTTTTACTATGGCATATGGTCTGCCTTTGAAGGGGGATGGGGATGAAAAAAACTTATCAATGCTGCATGCAGTAGAAGAAACTATTTCTCGTCAATTACGTGCTTGTAAAGCTCCGTCGTCCAAGAAGAGACTAGTTGAAGGTAGTTACTGATCATTGCTCAAATTTAACGAATTTTCTATTAAGCTAAGCATACTGAGACAGACAAAAGCCTAGGGGTGCTTGTAATTTTGTGAGGTTTCAATGTCACTCAGATTGATGCCTGGATGAAGCTCAAAAATGAATTTATCAATGTTTGAAAAACAGATTTTTTCATGTCATACCTCCTATTTTAATGGAATAGTATCCTTACATTTCCAATTTCCATACTCCTTTCTTGCTTTTAGTACCTATCTGCCTTACATTTCCATTTCATCCTGTCTATGTCACATTTGTTTAGCAAATAAAGGGGGTTAGATGGGTAAGATAACTGACAGTTAGCATAGAACTCGTCAGATCTTTTATGAACATGAATCCTCTGTTGGAGACACCAACTTTAATAGCTAAATCACCTTCAGGCCAGTTGTCAAAATTGGAATCGGTACCTTGTAGAAAGATTTGCTTTTAGATGAGGCAGTTTTGGACTTGATCTATCCCAGTATATAATCACGAGGGCCACTAGAATGAGGCTATTTCATGGTGAGGATATATGTATGCTCATTCTCCATGGTTCATCTGTACGAAAATTCAGGGTTGCCAGATAGAATGGTTTAGAGTTTTAGTGCCCAATTTCGGATGTTACAATTCAACGACTGTAATGGCATATATGCATCGTACATGTGCCATGTATAAGCAGTTTTTGAGCGATTAGTACCTGGTCCGATCATGCATGCGGCCCAAATGAAGCTACCAACTATTTAGGCCAACAATCTGTGAACACTGATTATTATGCCCTAAGCTTTATATTTATTCTTTTGTGGTATCTGTTTACTACTGGGTTTCTGTGATCTAGATATATTACTTGCCTTGGTGAACTCTCATCGCTTGGGGGAGAAAAATGTCGTATTGAGGGAATTAAATGTGCAGTATTTACAGACAAAATAGTAGGTTATTGGAGAAAAATCAGTCAACTTAAAATGTTGAAATATGATCGACTAGATAGAAAGTAAAGTATCGGGTTGAACTCTTTTTTGGTGTCAGTGAGGGTTTTAGCTTTGAAAAGTCAACTTATTCCGGGAAAGGGTACCACTGAGATTTCTCCTACATTTGGTCCATTTTGGAGCTTATGTGATATTGTATTAAGAGTTTTATATTCTTGGAGATGGCTGATTGATGTCTTTTTGTGGAGAATTTTTTGCAACATATCAGGATGTCTTGGTCTCGAGTCAAGCTGGGGCGCCATTTCACTCTTGTAACTGGAATGAGTGCACCGCAAGACTAAACAAGTTGCTCCCTCGCCTTGCAGTGGCGGCATCTGTCTTTTAAGTTAAGTTATTTCCTAAGACGACTCCTCTTCTTCTGTGATAATCCAACTGCAGCTCGACGAGCTTGCTCGGAACTGGACGATTCCTTAGCCATTTGTTCTCCTTTCTCGGTTGGCCTTTGCCAGTCACTACATCAAGTAAGAGAACCTACAATGAATGAGCTTAAAGAACCTTAGATTTTAAGCGGATTGTACACCTTTTTTAGTGCTTGGATGTGTCAGTTCTGGAGATGAAACACATGCATCTCATGATATTTCTATTTCTTTGGGTTCCAGAAATTATGAGAGTGGACTGATGCTTTTCATTGTGTTGGCGGAGATGGGCACTTTGATTATATTTGGTCTTTTTGCCTTCATTTTTGGGGTTGGTTGTGAGAAGGCAGGGTTCCTGGTTGTACTTGTTGGGGGTGATTCTAATCCATTCTTAAGGTAGCATCCATATTTCCTTTTGGTTTCTTTTTCTACATATACATCCCATCTCGTTTGCGCCCCCTAAGAATACACCAAGGACTTTTTCGTATATCATGATTCATGTCACCCGGGAGCCTTCTCCTGTTTGGTTGTTATCAATAACATAGCTGAACAAGCTTGATTTTCCTATGAGGTATAGCTAATAACTCTACCTTGTTATGTTAGTGGTGCTATGGACGGTTACATTCTTCAATATTGTTACCCTTTTAAATGCTTTTAAGGTAAGGAATGTAGATTGTTGCTCAAAAGGTTTTACTGCCTATTGTGATGCAGATGTAGAGCCATTACAAACTAATCTTGATCTGGAAGAAGGATACTGCAAATCTTTGTTATGCCGCTTACGCTTTCGTAAGGTCTTACCCCATGTCTGCTTTCTTATAAGTTCTGTGGCTTAACTGAATTCTTGATTATACATATGTGATGAACTTTTATTGCAGCATTGTGGTTTTTGTAGTTTAATTTATGTTTTGTTGCTTTGTGGCGTGGAAGTCAAAATATTAAGCCTTCTATTGTGCATGTTGATCTTCTAATTTATTCCACTACAAATTTCTAGGATATTAACACTCACCACTTACCCTTTCCGTGATCTTCAAATATTAAATTTGTTCAAAACATTGCTTATAAATGAGCTCAAGCTTGAATCAAGCATTTTCATGTACTTGATGCACTTATTAGTGCAGGATCTACCACTATCTAGTTGCATGCAGTACTTTAAAGCTTATTGATGCTTATGACACGAGCAATGTTTTATGGTATAGAGTGCTGGGAATTTTTTTTGATAGAAAACGAGACAATTTTATTAATTAAAAAAATAGTACATCAAATAGAAAATGGGATGGACAAGATGTCCAACCCATAAGTGGAAAAATACAAATTTTATCTCATAATGACTATGTACCACATGAGGCTCTCCAATTAGTCACGATACAAGAGAGCAATATGCCATCAACTTTTATAAAATTAGAACCCCATGATGATGCCAAAAGTAAATTTTATCCTATAAACCTTTCTTCTGTTCTCTTCTATTCTCAAATGTCCTAGAGTCCCTGTCCAATCATATCACCTATATTAGGGCGAAAGTTACACATTGCCAAAGGCCAGAGGGTCACTCTTTTCTTATGCATCACAAACCCCCTCAATTTCCTCCACAAACATTGAAAAAAAAACATCCTGGTAATCACTCAACTTAAGTCTGCCAATCGAAAAGGCTTGGACCACAAAAACAAAGCAATATGACAATGTAAAATTAGGTGATCAATATTTCCACTAGCACGTCCACACCTCATACCATTATGGAGAAATGCAAAGAAGAGGTCTTATTTTCTGAAGCAAATCATTTGTTAATCCTATCATGAGCTATAGTCCATGCACAAACGAACACCTTAATGGACACTTGATATTGGGCAATTAAGAAGCAATACACTCGAAAGCTAAGCAGAAGAGTATGTTAAAATGAATGTGTGGTAAAGCCATAAAGGATAGAATTACAAACAAGTATATTCGTGAAACGGTAGATATAGAATTAATAGGAGATACAAGTTAAGAACAAACTTACTTAGGTGAATTGGACATGTATATAGAAGACTTATATTGCACCAGTAAGAGAGAGTGGTGCGATATTTATTAATAAAAATATGAGGGGAACTAGATTGAAATTATCTTCGAATGAAATAGTAAAGAAATATATGATAACTTGCAATTTAAGAGAAAATATGACCTTGCGCAGTCGAAGTATAGGATCCATGTAGGGAAAAAAGTTGATGCTTTAATATTCTTAATGGATAGTTAGTTATCAAAACAGTATTGTGTACGTTATACATTCAACCGAAAAAGGATGGTTCTAATCACATAAAAGTACTTGCATTATATCTGATTTTGCAATACATATTCAAATACTGGCGTTGAGCTTCTACATCTGATTTCTGATACTTTATTTTGGTTATGGAATTAGAAGGCTGGATGTACCGATATATTCCATCATGTAACAGAATGCCGGAATATATGGTGACCAAAATCTGTTACGCCAAATGTGGCTTCCATTACAACTGAATGGTCTCTTATGGAAAACCTGATTGTGATGGCTCAGGACTACCTGCTCCGGTTCTTCAAGAAAATTATGTCGTGTGTTTTACTTCATGTATGGTTGTCCCATCAATGGAAACATTTCATAATATTGTTTTACTTCATTTTGGCTACATTCTTGAAAGACCTGGTTTTATTTTGCCAGCTTAATATGGTTGCAGTGAAGTTGCATTTGCCATTTTGTTCTGTACTTTACCATGAAACAATTATGATAGATGCTCTCCTAATAACTTTATTATATTTTCCTTTGTATTCAGCACTTCTACCATGTTTTGACGTGCATGAGGCGACCTCAAGGCAGAGGTTTGGAGTTGGCCAGAAAACATATAGCGTCCTGCTTATTGGAGCTGGATTCCATTCTTAAATCAGCGGAATTCCTTGGGTCCAACAATGCATGTGAAACCTCTTTAGATGGAATAGAAGGCAGAACAACTGCTTCTGGCCGTCAACCAATTGGGTTTGATTCCACTTTAAACAATAGATTAGCTGCTCCTACTCCACCTCGAGCAATCAAAATTCTTAGCTGGAAAAAGGTGAGCATTTTAAAAATTTGCAGGTTCAATATTGATGCATCAACTGTTTACTTTTATAAATCAACAAGTTCTTGGTTCCTTCTACCAGGCTGTTGAGTATTTCCAAAAGCTTCTTCATGATCTAGATATCATATGTTCCTACTCGTTGGATCCCTTGTTTGAAGGTGTTTTGCGCTTTGTTGTTGAGTTCCAAAAGTTTCAGCCTGATTTGGTCGCTAGAGCTCATCTTCAGGTCAGTTTCTACTGTTTCCCACATTAGAATTGATGTTGTTTCTCCCTCCCAATGGATGACATGCTACAATTGTTTAAGTTTGTTATTTAATCAATATTGACTACTATTCCCTTATTTCATGTGTTTATTTGGCGATCTAGAATTTTTATGTGACTATATGACTTGATGTGCACTATGCTTTGATAGCCTGCTGTAGATTTTGTGTTATTAGGAGTTCCCTTGCTTTCAGATGCCTTTGAAGGAGTGATAATTTGAATATGTTTCAAGGTTAAAAGGCTCTTGGAGGCCTTATACCATTCCTTAAAAGATTAGCATGAAGGGTGTGTTTAAGGTTGCAACCAGTTGGAGTTCAAACTTGTGGGACAAACAATGAAACTTTTGTAGATACAGATTGAGCTTGAAATGGATGTTTTGAAACCTGGACATTGATTGAACCATTAAAGAGACTAGGTTGAGGGTTAACAATCAGAGGGTTGATCCAATCGGGGCTATTTCTGCAGATGAGGGGAGGGGTAAAAGAAAATTGTGGGGCCAGCTTGAGTTGGATGGTGACATCATACTGATGTGTTAAATACAGACATTAGTTAGGAATGATATCATACAAAATAACCAGACCATGTAAATGATCAGAAAATTTGTGATTTCCTGATGACTTCAAAGTTCAAACCCCCTTTCAGTGTACTGCTACCGTTACCTGTAAAATTTTAGTTATTTTAGTTCATGGCCACAAAGTAATGTACTTTATTATCTTAATCAGATAAAGATAATTGCAAGGTTAACAATATTTCCTTTTCAGTTCAGAAAAAAATAAAATGGTCCCCAATGTCATAGGAGAATTGCCGCAAAAAAAAAAACAAATCAAAAAAAGAAAAAAAATTATTGAGGCCTTAGGAAAGAGAGTACCATCATCAGTTAAAGCCTCTTCATAATGATTTTCTCCATCTTTGGCCAGGTAGTATGGATAAGTATCCCATTGATTTCATTGAGTCTAGCCCTGAATATGGATTGATGTTTATATGGGTTCTCGCTATTGTGATGCACGAAGGTCATAGCCTTTTGTTGTCAAAAGACAACAATCATCACAAGACAGGAAACTTTTTTTTTTGAAATTAACAATATACATGCAAAAGCGCACACACTGCTAAGGACGTTGTAGCCCTAAAAAAAATGTATATAGATATCCTCATGTTATATTTTTGATTTCCTGTTAAAAGTACTTGTACGTTGTTCTTACAGTCCAGTATTGGAATCTAATGCTGGGAACTAATGGACAGCTTCTTTTGCTTCAAGAAGGGAAACTCTATGGGCGTGATCCTGTCTTTGCTATGATCTGTAAGGCTGCTGTATTACCTGAAGTGACAAAAAGTCATGACATTCAGAAGAATGAATCTGTTGTACAACTAGTGCAGGTGATGACTAATATATTTCTCTTTGTTTTAGTTACACACCTTTCTTAAGTGTTCTTTCCTGTCTTTTGAAAACAAATCCATAATTTGAGTGGCAGCATTTAAATTTGTTGGTTATTTTGGAAATTGTTGAATAATCAAATGGATACTCTTATTTAGTTCTTGTTATCAAGCTAGGCTAATTATTGCCTTCGATGATTTTTCATTTGTTTTCAAGTTGTTCTTAATAAGTTTGATCATTTTTATATAATGCAGTTAGTGATCAGTTTGCTTAGAATTCTTTGTACAAATGCTGCATGGCAAAGGCGTAAACTTGGGAAAATTGTACAAGATTGGCGTGTCATATATTTACAGGTTTGCCCTATATGCACATTGAATTTCCTGCATTTTGTTTTAATTTTTCCCTTTATGATTTGTTCAAATCTATAAAGTCCATTACATGTTTTATCTTTTCTAGATCCACTGAGGTTGTTTTAATCATGTTATTTGCCTTAAATGCACGCATTCCTTGCTTTTCCAAGTTCTAACATCAATGGTTTGTTTTTATTGTGTACAAATTGATTGAGGACTAGCTGGTTAAAAGCATCTTTCCTCTACTGGCAATTATAAGAACCATTCTCAATAGAGAATGTGTTGTGTTTTTGTGAGAGAACCACTTGACCCAAAAGTTTAAGCTGTAAACAATTTGTATAACACTCCCACCCTCCTAAGATCTAATTTTATTTGAATAATCTTATAAATATAGCAACAATATAAGTTTTCAATAAATCTCTATTGTGAACAAGAGATTCTTTTCAATTTGTTCTTTTATCGAGGTTTTTTTTTTGGATGCCATCGAGTACTAAAAGATAGTGTGCATGAATATATGTCATGATATATCGCAGTTCCGCTACTTTTTCTTATTCTTTTTTTATTTATCCTGACCTCAAACTTTCATCATCAGCAACAACATATTATTTTCTGGACAACATTATATTTATATATCCCTTGCTTAAGTTCAAGTGAATAACCAGAATTCTGAACAATGATCTACGTTGGTCTCACCTTTTAATATTACTATGTTGTCAAGTTCGTACTGCTAATGTGAAGATAAAAGTGTGGATTCTTTTTTGCCAGCAGATGTTGCCCTTGGGCCAAATTTTCTTCTTTCATTATTTGAAGAAGCCAGCTACTTTATGACTCAATTCTGTATTTACTTTTATGTTCATGTCAACACGTGATGTGCTTTTCGTTGTATAAAACAACACTCCCCTCCCTGAGGACTGATTTTATGCATTTGGTTATTGTCACTGGTTGATCAGCTAGAACTGGCTTTTAGAAAGGAGTTTGGAGAAATCTCAAGCACTTCCATTGATGAGGTATGCTGCTTGTGAACAATCTATCAGCCTAGCCTCTGTTTACTTTTAAAGAATATTGTAATGGATGGAGTTAACTTTTTGATATCAATGACTTGGAGTGACCTGCATGTCCCTCCCAAATGCTGGTCTCAGCTGAAACATTTTCCTCAGTTAAATGATGTAGAAGCTCATTTACCAACTTAGCTTGTCTTATGTTTGATAAATCTGTTTGTCTCCTATGTTCCAACTTAGAATCTGAACACTTCTATAGATGCAGGCGCCCAAGTGGCTGTCCTCTAACCATTCACTGCAGGCAACTTTGTGGCTGCCAACTGGTTCACTGGTCCATTAGGTGGTTTTGTCTGGGTATGAGAAATTGACCACAGGCTACTGTAGGGCCAAGACACTTACAGTTTCAATTTCTTATGCGAATGCAATCCCTTTACAACTTCAGGTTGGAAGGGGCTTAAAATAGAGGTATTGGGAGTATATCTAACATGCTCGAGGGAAGCATTGACCTACCCAAATGCATCGATTGTGCTTTCTATTTATAACACAAATTGAAAGCGAGATTTTATTTAGAAGGTGACTGATGCTGATATCAGTCGTAACAAACGCTTTTTCACCTTTGTTTCTTGTACAAGGTGAACATAATCAACTAGCTTTTGTATCACAAAACACGGAGGGAAAGCACTTTGCCCAGCATTATTATCAGCCCCATGATCAGCCCCATGATCAAGCACTGGCCTATGACTGAGAATGCTGTACTTCTAATACCAAGGAGTGTTGTGGTTGGAATGTTTGGTACTTAGTATCCATGCACATGAGAGAGAGAGAGAGAGAGAGAGAGATGCCTCCGTCACACCTGCCGCCCTTAGAGAGAGTTTGTATGCCAATACGATGATTAGCGTCATCCAAGGTTGGTTTATATGGTTAAAGGGCCACAATGCTCTTTGTCGGTACCCGGTTTTAAGTTGGATGCCCTAACATGGTATCAGTGCTAACCTTAAGTGGTCAGTGGGGTTAAGTCTCTTAACCATTTCAGTTTCTTGGTATGCGCATTGTGTACTTGTTTGTTAACCCATGCGCAACTCCCGAGTCTCATCTGAGAGAGGTTGTAAAGAGAGTTTGTATCTCAAAATGAATGATTTAGGCCATCCAAAGTTGGCTTATATGGTTAAGGGGTATCTCTACTTATTACAAGTTGGTTTTTGAGTTGGATGCTCGAAACTCCCATTTCCATTGTTCTCGCTTCCTACTTGGCAATTACTGTTGTCATCCCCACAGGAAAACAGAGATATATTATGCAAAGGGGACATCAAATGAGAAGAAAATGAAGTTTCTTATGCCACATAATAAACTGATAGATATGAGGAAACCATTTTTTAATTTCACTGCCGCTTAATTTTATGTTTGCTGCAATTATCGCATTGGCCTTGCTTGCTATATGAGCACATGGAGTCAATTGGAAAAGAACTTGCTCTAGTTGTGCTGTTGTCCGTTTCAGTTTGATAATATTACCTAGCCTTCCTTTTGTGAAATATTACAATAGTTGCCCTTTTTGGTATATCGAATGTGTATCTTATCTCTTCAATTTATTTGCAGAATGTATGCATTAAAATTTCGAAACATATCCTCAATTGGGTAGAGGAGCAAACATATTGGATAGCTTCTCGTTTTCTTATGCTGGGCTTTGAATTGGAGCTGTATTCTCCCTGTGAATATTGCATGGTGTATTGGTATATATATGTTGTCTTGATCAAGCTTGCGGAGAAAACACATTTGAAGATGTTGACGAGCAATGAAATTGGTAAATACTGTGCTTATGCTATTTCTTGTTTTGCTTGCAATGTTTGCAAGGAATATGTAGATTTTCCAGTTTGAATGCATGTGCAGTTGTGCACAGATGCCACTGAGCTTGATCACCACTTTGTAATTTTAAACTTTAAGGTTTTTCTACACCCCCCAAAAGGGTAAAAAGGAAATGGGCATTTCATCACTTGCATTTTCATGGCCATTGTCTACCCAACTCAGCAAAACTTTATCCGAACTATTTGGAATCGGCTCCATTGAACTCTATCTAGAGCAATATTTTTTACTGTGTCTAAAATTATGATATCTTCCTTTACTATACCCTTCAACGTTAGTGTTGGTCTGCCTGTACCCGTAGTGCTATTGACAACAGTTTTAGGTCTTCTTTGACTATGTACAAAGATTACAGACTACCTTAGTCAAATATCTTTCTATTTACCTCTTAAGATTGTTGCTGCAACATTTCACAAACATATTTTTCCTAATTCCATCCTTTTTGTTTTATCACACATCCATGTTAATGTCCACATTTCAGCTATGCATCGTTCTTGAACAGGATATATCTTTAGTTACCTAGTGCATTAAATCATAAAGCATGGCTGGTCTTATGACTATTTTGTAGTGATTGTTCGCTGAGATCAATCGGTTCTGAGTGAAGGACCAAACCTGTAATTTGGATACCTGAATGGTGCTTCTAGCCTGCAAGCCTTATCTTGGTGTAGTTGAAGTGGGTTTTCCTATTGGCCAGCATCAGATAGTTTTTCAACTGCATTTAGTCCTGTCCATGATATCCTTCTTGATTATATCTTATTTGATATCCAGCTAAACGGAAGGGGAAGAAGAAAAGGGAATCCCTAAAGGATGCGGCAAGGGACTATCAGATCCCACCCGTGGTCTTGTTGCTTCAGTGTCAGATATATCTCGCTGAAGGGCTCACAATGGCAAGTGTTTCTTTGACTGAAAAATTAACAGGTCATATTGTACAACATATGGGAATTTCTTCCACAATATGAATGTGAAATAGTTTGCGGAGCTGCCTTCATTTATTGTTGGGGCTATCATCAGTATATATGAACCTATTTGGCAGCTCTCTAGAACCCAGTCATACCTATCACGAATGAAAGAAGATATAATGATAGAGTAGAACAACGCCTATACTAGCATGGATGTTTATTTTGCCATAGTAATCTTAAGTGCTTTACTAAAAGGTTTATTTTTTCCAGATGCTTGCTGCTTTGAGGAATGAACACAAGGTCTTTCAAAGTCTGGGTCCTTTTAATACTGAGCACGAGGTAACACTTTTTTTTTTTGTGGATTACATGTTTACGCCTTTCGAATGTACTTTGAGAATTTGGAAAGGAAAGCTTTGTTTACACAATTAGCAAATTGATGTGCTTCAGCGAGTGTTTATATTTGACTGTAATCTAGGGATTTACGAATTCTACAACTTTCAAAATTGTATTTTCGTAGTACTTTATTACTTATTTAATCATATTTTGTTATTTAGGTCACCTATACAAGAAATAGTTCTTTCTTTATCCTCCAAGTAAATTTGATTGCTTTTGAGTTATGCTTATTTGAGTCAGGGAGTGAAAGTTTCATGTAAACAAACGCGTCATTTATCACCAAAGTTGCAATTTTTCTCAGAGATTCATTCAGCATTTTGAATTCCTACAAAGAGCTTGCATTCCTGATCATGTCTCATACCTCTCTTTCAAAGAATCTACCAACCATGCCCGCTTATCGGTTAGTATTCTTGGGTCATAAAATGCTGTATTTTCGTGTCCTCTGATTTAAACCCTGATCAGCATCTGTCTTTGTGCAGACAATCGTTGTGTATAACTGCTTTAAAGATGCTCAGAGGATTGCAAAGGAGCTAAGGAGTAGTTTTTCAAATGATCGAGACAGGATGGTGGAACTTCGCCAGATTGAGCAGGTGGCAGAACACAATGGTGTTGCCCTAAATCTTGTATGCCGGTTAGGAACTCTTGACCCATCACTTAAGGTTTACTTTGAGTTCAGCCACCATCCTTACTTTGCTACTGCTGTTGTGAAGAGATCTTGATGGTGGTCTTTAATGATCTCCACCAATTTTGATATGCTTGATAGATTTTCATTGCTTTTGAGCCATGCAACATAGCATCTGTAACATTATTTCTTTTCTATTTCTTCCTCTCATCATTGTTTAACGATAATGTAATTTGCAATCCAGAAAAATAATCTCATTTCTTAATGTATAATTGAACCTTTGTTGCGGGACAATGTATTATAGTTAAGTTGAGTTGCACAGAAAGTTTACAAACTTCCAGCTATCAACTAAGTGCCAAAAAATCAATTGTTGTTATTGATGAAGAAAAACTGAGAATAACAACTCTCTGATTTGTTTTATCCGATCTATCCTCTGACTTAAGTACATCATATGTAATTTTAAAAACTACATTACCTTACTGTGTTTCAAGTTACCGTGACATTCAACAGTAGTGAAGGAACTTCTACCAACTAATTTACCATCTGCTGCAGAATATGCATTGTAGCTGTGTTGAGGTAACAATTAGTCAGCGCTTAAGTTAACTTGTGGTACCTTATAACACTCCTGAGCATTGCTCTTATTTGTTTTTATGCTGTCAATTAGTTGGTAGTTTGGTAACATAAGTGCTTTCTATCCCTTTTTTTCCTTCACTGTACTGTTGTGTTAAATTTCTGGCATAAGCTATTTGGGTTGGTGGTGATGGATTGGGTTGTTCCACAAGATTGTGATTCCTTATTTTTCAAATGTTATGCTAGTTTTTGAACAAAAATATAAAGGGGATGGAGGGGCTGGTTCTCTATTGTAATTCTCTGTTTTACTTTCTTTATCGTACTATTAATTGGATTTCTTTTCCACCAACTTTATACTTTCGTGTTAAATTTCATACAAATTTTCTCGAAAGTTTGCAAAAAAGTGGTTTGGACATGTAGATAGAGGTTCAATTACTGCATTAGTGAAGAAGAATGACATGATGCTTGTCAATTGCAATGAAAGAGGGAGAAGTAAGTCGAAATTAACTTTAAATGAGATAGTAAAAATCGATCTGATATGGTCCATGATAAAGTTCACTGAAGAAATAGAATTCATTTAATTGATCCTATATAGCTGTGACAGAGTTTTATTGAGTTGAGTTGTGCATATATAGGTTGAATGAGAGAGGGAGAGAGAGAGAGAGGTGTTTGGATATGGGATTAATTTTGTACCAACAAGGTTTAAGTTTAGACATTGATTAATTTTATTCAAAGAAAGAATAAAGAGGATAACATGGGTTTTTTAAGTATTATAATTGCCAAGTGCCAACTTTATATTTTTCAAGCTTATAGAGGAAAAAGTATTCATTACAACGGTGATACTATGTGACAATGTTGACATACTATTACCGGTCAATGGTATTCAAACAAACAAGTAAAGAGAGTCTTTAGTTATAACTTCTCTATAATAAGTGGTTGTCTGTCATAAAGTCATAGCGGTTTTAAAACACTGATTATATGTCTTTTTCCTGGTGTATATTGTCTTGTTTTTCTGGGTAATTAAACATTCTTTATTGTCGATTCGTCTATAGCTCGTCAATCACGCACCAGATTACGGCTAGGAGTCATTAAGAACCTTCGGGGATCTTATTCAATATTTTGGATCCTAAATTTGGAATTTTACATGAGTAGACTTCTTCGGATGAGTGGGTCAGCGAACGATTGATCCAAAACTTCCTATCGAATTAGAATACCATTTAGGATCCCAAATTAGAAATCTCTAATATCCCCCCCCCCCCCCCCCCCCCCCATTTTTCAACTACATACAAGTGCGTTCGAAGGATGCATTCTCAATAAAAAGTTAAAAGTACCGATCCACCGCATTTGGATTGGGGAGAAAATTTTGAATGAGTTTAAGACGTTAAGAGATTATAATTGTCGTGATGTGTGCATAAGTAATGAGAAATTATCACAAAAAATAGATTGTGAATCACACAAGTTGACTTTTTCAAGGAAAAAAATCTGATAAAATGATAGATGACAACTATATATTGGATATGCACAACAGTTTATTAGTGATGGACACCGTCTAGCACTACCATGTATTGTGTTAAACCCAGAAAACAATTTCTCCCATTTGAGAGGCACGACAAACGCATCCTTAACCTTTTCCGATGATGGATGCGTCCATTTGTTACAATATCTCAAAAAAGAGTTGTATCATTTCACATAGATATTAATGTTTCGTTTGGTATGATAGAAAAATAGAAAGATGAAAAATTAGATGGATAAATAAAATATCATGTTTGATAAGAAAAGAAAATAGGAATGATGGAAAAGTGGATGAATTAACTTTTTTTCCAACTCATCAAAATCAATCCCTCCCAAATCGGAAGGAAAGTAAATGAAAAATTAATTATTTGTATTGATATGTATCTTATTTGTCTATATATTATGTATAAATTAATTTCATATAAAAATACAATGATAAAATATGTATATATATATTAAAAAATTTTAAAAATAAAAAATAAAATATTAGCGTTAAATTTTTTATTCAAAGTTTATGTGAGTCAACACGAATATGAACACGAACACGACACGAAAATAAACAGGTCAACTCGCAACTCGAAACGATACAATTAGTTAAATGAGTTGAGTTAGGTATGACTAATGTTCGACACAAACCCGCAATGACTCTACATGAATCTGACATGACACGACTCAATTGTCACCCCTAATCTTAGCCAGCACAAAAAAAAAATACTCATTTTTATTTTCCATCCATCTAACCAAACATAAAAGAATGAAAGTGTATCATTCATATTTTTTTTCTTTGAATGATAGAAAGTGTATCCCTCCTATAAAAAATGTATTCCTCCTACTTTCCATCCTTCTTATTTTTCATCATTGCTATCAAACAGAACATAAATGTCAGACAGTAATTTACCAAGTTTTCTACCGATCCCGTCAAATACGAGAAAATATTGAGTGTAACGATGACACTATATTATCACAGCTATGTGGTTTTACCATTTAATAAGATTATGACAAGCAAGTAAGTGGATCTCACATATTACAGTAATCATCGCCCCATGTCATTTGATAAATCATTCAAATGGGGCTCACTTTTCAATTAATAAGTTTTTTTTATCCTACTGAAAATTATGAGTTAATCCTGTGAGATTGTGACTCGATCAGATGTGATTACAATAAAATTGAATAGTTCGGGATCAAATCTAAAATATTATGATCAATCATAATTTTTTTTTAGTTGTAATATAACTCTGATTGAGTTATCTTACTGTACCATAAAATAATTAAATTAGGACCGAAAGACATTGAGAAGGCTTCCCTCCCTAAATACTAATTTATTAGAATTTTAAAATATTTAATTAGTTTACTTTAATCAAAATATTACATGTGTCTTTTATAATCACTAATTGATGCACACGTGAGTTTGCACGTGAATCATTCTGAATATGAAAATATTATATCTCGAAGATGTCAACCACTTCCCCCAAAATGCAAAACCATAATAAACATGGTGATCAGACAATTCACCGATGAAAACCCCTTAAAAATTCAAGTTAAATTAATTTTAATAGAATTTTCAGTGCGAATACAATGTTCTCCATTCATCTTGTAACTCATGTTTTTGTAGTTTATCCTCTTTTTTGTTTGCATGGCTTTGAGTTATTTGCAATATAAACTAAAGTAGCAAAAAAGAAATAACAGAACCAACATTAATCAAGCATATAATTTGTGATGATCAATTTTTGTATATAAAGAATAAATATTTTTAAAGCATGTTGCAAGACAATGTTTTCCGTCCTAAAACTTAGTAATTAGAGATATGCGAAGCTATAAACACTCCTCATCTAAAGTAGGGAAAAAAATTATGAAAGAATGCATGTCTCATAGCATATACAAATAATGTTAACACATAAATTCATTGATGATTAACCCGCTGTTTAATGAGCCTAAGCATGTAAATGCTTCAACTCCATTTTGAATGCCTTCCCATGGTCAACAATAAGAACTAAAAAGTAGGTTTTTAAAGATCATAATTTTTACTCCTAAAAAATTATTCTAACATGAAGGTGCATCATAGGATTTAAATTATGACCAATTGAAGCATGAATATAGATGGAGAATAAATCTCGTGCACATTTCATAATTTTAATAATCCATTTGGCCGATTACTATAATTTGTTATACGGTTTATAAGATATTGCTAGTTTTATGTAATTGGTTGTGTCATACAGTTTTTTTCCTTCACACATTCTTCATAAAAAAATATTGCTAATGCAGGACGACTTGTGCTTTCCAAAAGTAAGGCATAATGTGTAAGTCGGAAGGAGTATATTAGTGCAAAAGCTTCATAGATCATCACATCCATACTACCAATTTTCTTAACAAGAAAGTGCGATTGTCCCCTCCAAAAAAAAAAACACATGCTGTTAGGGAAAATAATAATAATAAGTCAGCAGGTTCAATTAATCTTTAAGTGAGAAATTACTCAGTTGTAGCAAAAATAACTCTCGATCCTCAATGATCAACACCACTTTTGCATTCCATCCATGGTAATATGTTTTGGTAAAGCAACTGACACCTTCAGATTAAAGATTTGACAAATATTACACTTGCCAAGATTTTAATAGAAAAACCCAATTTGTTCCCAATAAACAATACATGAGTTTAACAAGTCATTGAAGTGTGAAAAAAAAAATTACAGGACTGTCATATCATATAGAGGCCGTGCCTATTAAAAAAACAGGTTCTTATAAATCTCACTAAAATACATTTCTAGCAAGATTGTGTTGAAATATTACACTTGTACAATCACTTCACTATTTTCTTCAAAGTTATTTTTGTTCCTAGTAATTGTCAGAATCATGCTAGCATTACTTACAACAACCACAAAAATGATCAAATAGATAGATGCAATAAAAAGTTGAGAGGACCGTTCAAGCACATATTTTCCCAATATAAAGGGGGCAGATATACAGAGACTCTAAAAATTCTATGGAAGGAGGAACACATGAGAATATGGAACGGTTCATCTTCAATTTATAACTAATGCATAGATTCATTGAATATTTAATGCTACATACACCTTGTTACGCACAGTAAGAATATTGCATAATTGCAGTTCAAGTACCTGAAAATTAGATTTACTAATAACAGTAATCAAAGATAGAAATGAAATTTAGGTGGACTAATAACAATAAAATGGATTTTATAGCTAGGAAATCAAAAATTTTACAAGGTATAGAAGATGAAAGGACTAACCTTATGAATAACTAACTTTTTATAATTGTATAAATATAAATATAGATTTATTAAAAATGAATGAATGGTAAGAAGAAAAAGAGAGACATAGAAAATGTCACTTAATAAATAAATGTATTTTATAATGAACAACATTTATATCATAGTGTACTTATTTAGATACATGGTATTTTGGGTATTCAAGAAATGCTAGAGGTTAAAAAAGTGAAACAAAAGTTTTTTTTTATTATGTGTACATTTAAAAATAGTATAAATTCTAACTATTTTTTTAAACTACTTGAAAATTTAAGCTTTCAATTATATTTCTTAATTATTTAAAATATAAATGAATATCATTTTAATACTAATAGAAATTGTTCAAAGATAACAAAAAATTTAATAGTAAAGTGATAATAAAAAAAATAATAAATTTCGTGCATCACATGATACCTACCAATATTTAATTCTATTTGAATGATAACTTGGCCTCAATCAATCAAGGTGTACCTAACCCTTACAGTCCTAACTTCTAACGGCAATATTTCAAGAAACAAGTGTTGGAGTCGTCCGACTAATTAAAATTGACTACTCCACGAAGACTTTAACAACCAAGACTTTTTGTCCTAGTAACCTATGGGACCGGAAAAGTGTTCCGGCAACTATCTATAATATAAAATAGGTTTTAATAAATTGAACTGACGGCGATTAATATCTCTATCACTATTGAATGAGTTTTCTCTATTAAATAAACTCATGCAACAGTCATTAATGTCACTATTAAATTTTCACCGTGCTTTTAGGCACGACTTACCCCTAGTTTTATTATATAACATGGTATTTACTTTTGCTTTTGTTTATAGTATGTCTCTAAACATTTATTATATAAAAAATAACAGATTTTAATAAATTTATCCAACAATCTTGAATAAACTATTCCAACTGTAATTAACATCTCTTTCAAAACTATTCACATTGTATTGTACTTTCAAGCACGAGTTACCCCTCATTTATAATTTATAATATAAAACGAGACAGACTTTAATAAGTCAATCCGACAATATCAAATAAACTTATCTAACGACTATCAATATCCTCTATAACAACGTTGAATTTGCCTTTGCTTTCGTTGATAGTATGTCTCTAAATGGCCTCTTCAATATGTCTCAAACTCGATCAACTCTTTCGTCTCTTCTTCGTTCTCTCCTTTCTTCCACTAACGTCTTCCATTGCACAATTGTGCCCTCAAGATCAGAGTTATGCATTGCTTGAGTTTGAGAAACAATTTTCCTTCGACAAATCTGCTTCAGCACTCTGCGATTATTGCGGAATTCCTTCCCATCCAAAACTCAAATCTTGGAAGAACGGCACTGATTGTTGCTCGTGGGATGGGGTCGAGTGTGATATGAACACCAGTAATGTAATTGGTCTCGACCTCAGTTGTAGTTGGCTATATGGCACTTTCCATCCCAACAGCACTCTCTTTCTACTTCGTCACATCCAAAGGCTCAATCTGGCTTATAACAACTTCGAGTCCTCTCCATTTCCATCTTCGTTTAGTTGGTTTTCCAAATTGATGCATTTCAATCTCTCTTCCTCTGAATTTTCTGGTCAAATCCCATTTGAAATTTCGAAACTATCTAACTTGGTTTCACTTGATATGTCAAACAATCATCTGAGATTTGAGAAACTTGGTTTCAAACCACTTCTTGTCAACCTAACCCAACTAAGTGTTCTTAATCTTAATAGAGTAAACATCTCTTCGACAACACCTAGTTCCTTGTTAAATTTGACTTCTTTAACATTCCTCAGTCTATGTGACTGTGGAGTGTTAGGAAAATTTCCTGATGAGCTATTTCACCTGCCAAATCTGATGGAGCTGGATTTAAATGATAATGAGGCTCTCATGGGTCATTTTGCAAAATTTAACTCGAGCAGTCCTCTTCAAATACTGAGCCTTCCGGGCACGAGGTTTTCTGGGAAACTGCCTGATTCAATTGGCAATTTAAGGTTCCTGAAGTTTTTGTTTCTCCATGAATGCAGAATTTCAGGACACCTTCCACCATCACTTGGCAACCTTACACAAATCGTTTTGTTGTCCCTCGGTCATAACAGTTTCATTGGTAAGGTTCCATCTTCAATTTCAAACCTTCAGAAGCTCAGTTATTTGTTTCTTAGGGATAACTATTTCGAAGGACCAGTTGCAAGTGTTTTTCCTACTCTGAAAAATCTCAAGTTCTTACATATTGGGTGGAATAAGTTCTCAGGGACGATCTCATCATTATTTGCAAATGCAACACAACTCGTCGGACTAGACGTGTCGGGTAATCATCTATCAGGAACTCTACCTTCACAAGTAAATGGGTTTTCAAATTTGGACTGGCTTATTCTGGGTCACAACTCGATCAAGGGGACAATTCCATCTTGGGTGTTTAACCTACCGACATTGGATTTCTTAGACCTCAGTCATAACAATCTCAGTGGCCCCATTTACAAATTCATGTCCAATTCATTGGTTTTCATCGATTTGAGTAATAATAAGTTGGATGGTAACATTCCAAGTTCGATCTTCCAACTTATAAACCTTACTTATCTCGATCTTTCATCAAATAACTTGGGCGGTACAATCTCCTGCAATACAAAATCTCTTGCAGTTCTTAATTTGTCTCATAACAATTTAAGTGGTGCTATTGCACGATGTTTGAGAAAATTAAGCAAGAATCTCTGGGTGCTTGATCTTCAGAAGAATAACTTTTATGGAAACATTCCTGACTTCTTTGCGAAGGATTGTAGCTTGGAAACTATAAACTTAAACAGTAATATGTTGAAGGGGCTAGTACCAAAATCGTTGGTCAACTGCAGAGTTTTGCAAGTTTTGGATCTCGGAAACAATAAGATAAGCGATGCATTTCCATATTGGTTGGAAAATCTCCAATTCTTGCGCGTTCTTATCTTACGATCTAACCGATTCCATGGAGTAGTAACCAATTCCATGACCCAATTTTCCTTCCCTAACTTGCGAATCTTTGACATATCTTGCAATGATTTCACTGGGCCTTTGCCAACAAAATATTTTGAAAACTTTAAGGCTATGATGAACATCAATGAAGCCACATTCAAGCTGCAATACATGATGAGGAACAATTCTTCTTTTTCTTATAACTGTGACTATTATGATTCATTGACGGTGACAATCAAAGGACCAACAACTGAAATGGTGAGAGTCCTAACCATCTTCATTGCTATCGATTTGTCAAGCAACAACTTTGAAGGAGAGATTCCCAAGTTTGTCGGAATGCTAAATTCAGTTCGAGGCCTCAACTTATCTCATAACAAGCTGACAGGTCCTATTCCGACATCACTTGGGAATTTAAAGATGCTTGAATGGTTGGATCTCGCGTCAAACAAGCTAGTTGGAGAGATTCCTCAACAGTTAACAAGTTTGATGATTCTTGAAGTCTTGAACCTTTCACACAACCAATTAAAAGGGTCCATACCTCGAGGCAATCAATTCAATTCATTTCTAGAAGATTCATACGATGACAACCCGGGATTATGCGGATTGTCATTGCCTAAGAAATGTGGCCACTCTGAGACACCACAATCACCACAAGTGATGTTTCAACAAGATGATTCTTTAGGGTTTTCAAGTGGGTTTTATTGGAAAGTCATATTGATGGGGTATGGATGTGGATTTGGATTTGGGGTTGCTATGGGATATCTCATGTTCTCAACTGGGAAACCTAAGTGGATTGTAAGACTTGTTGAAGTTGAAGGAAGCAGAATATGGATGTATTTCATATAGTACTACTATGATTAATATGAACCGTTAGATCTGTGAACTCGTTAACTTTTTCTGTTGAAACTTCTTGATCTGACAATCTATATATATTCATTTGATTAAATTTTTTGGTTAAGTACATCATTCCTCTGTTTCATATTTTGATTTTGTAATCTTAGTCTTGGCTTTACAAGTCTTAGCATTACTTCGTCTATGTAAGAGAGTATTGGCAATGCTATGGTTGTTGCTGTTTGGTTGGGTACATGACCATTGGAAGGAAGCTGAAAGAACATTGGCCCTGTGAAAGATTGTCGAGGCCACAAGGTCAACTAGACTAGATAATTCTCAATACTATCACGAACACTGTTAAATTTTTTACGTGATCACGTGTTGGACACGTGATACCATTAAAAAAATAATACGTGGTCACTTCCATTAAAAACTTGACAGATTGTAATTCATGCCGGTCTATCTGCTAAACCGCCCGAAGGATATACCTCCAAGTAACTTTCCCAAGAAAATACCATAGAGAAAGTCCCAAAGAGTAAAATAGTGTATTTATTTATGTTAGATAACCAAGTCGGTCTTCAAACTGCTAGCCCTGACCATCTCTATCGATATCGGAAATGTAACCATTAAAATGACGTCTTAGGATGATACCAAATATTACTTCCACCAATTAAAAAGTTAGGACTGGTTGATCCAATGATTGAATAAATAACGAAGGCTAAATTGATATATGTATTCCATATAAAGAAGCTGCTATTGCCAAAGAAAAATGGCTGCTGCAAGGGCGAGTATTGTTGTGAAAATGTTGTACTTTGTGTCACCATACTTATATTTGAAGGACTGATTAGGGTTATAATTTGGGTCGGCCAACTGCAAATAAATTTTAGATCAATTCAAATATTTGGATAAAGTTTCCTTGTATTCGGGTTAAGTTTAGTAAAAAAGATTTAAACTCAATTTTAAAATCGAACAGTACTTGAGATAAATGTTGATTTGTCCAAATTCAACTCTATTAATATTTCTACTGAATAATTGGGTTAAATAAGATAATATGTAGTCTACATAAAGTAGAGATGACATACTATTGTTATTGTATAATACATTGAATTCGCATGATTTTTAACTAATGAACCCAAATTCAAATCCAAAATTGTAGTTGGAGTTGTGTACTCTCCACCCCATGAATTAACTACCACTAAAAATCACCCTATAGTCTACTACAACTAAAAAAAAAAAAAAGTAGTCTAATATAACTATTACTCAATATTCCAAGTAAAAAGGTCAAAAAATATAAAAATACTAAAAAAATTATGTTTATATAATAAAATAACTTACAATTCAAATTTCAAAAGTTAACAAAATGACTTTTGTTATTCGCGGTTGAGATCGCTTTAAATTTTAATTTAAAATTAATTTAATAACTAATATTAACACTCTAAATTTAATAGAAAAAATGGATCTGTAAGAGTGTATTTAGAATGACTTTTTAAAAATACTTATAAAAATTAATTTTTATAATACTTTAAAAAAAAATAGTGTTTAAAACCATCCCACCACTACCTCTACCCCCACCACCACCACAATTGCCACCGTTGATGCAGCCGCCACCGTCACCGCCACCACTGTCGTCACCACTATTACCATCATCGATGCTGCCACCGCGACTGCCACCACCACCATTGTCGCCCCCTCGCAGCCACTACGGCCACCGCCACCACAGTCATTGTCACTCACCACAACCATCATCGTCTCCTATCACCACTATTGCCGCCCACTACCTCTCACCCCCATTATAAATCGATAGTTAAATTCTTTTATCTTTTATCTATATTTGTGATTTAATTTTGGATATAAATATAAATATATTTTTTTTATTTTTTATTTTTTATTACTTTATGCCTTCAAGTACAGACAATAACTAGTATTCTTTATTTCATAGGGCGCCGTTAATTGTTTCTTAAAGGAATCAAATTTGGATTATCCTTGACATTTCAATTATTATTGAAGGAGTTTAGTGATCCATAAAAAAAAGAATATTTTAATGGGTTTTTCGCACTTTGTATTATGAAATATTTTAAATATTTTTAAAGATTAAATTTTGAGAGAATTTCACCCAGATTTTCTGAAATTTGTTATTTAATCACTCAAACCCCTGTCATTTGAAATATTACACACAGATCCTGAGTTTTGTATGCGCATAACATTTAGACCCATATTATAAATATATCCGTTAATAAATTATACTTAGACCCTCCTGAAATTTGTAAGCATATAATACTTAGATCTCTTAAGTTTAAAATATTATATTTAGATAAAAAAAATACTTCAATCAAAGATAGAATATCAAATATTTTAAATTTTACAACCAAAATTCATGTTCTATTGTATTATTTATTGAAATAAAATTAAAATTAAAAATTTATTTTTTTTAAAAAAAATCGTAATTAGTATACAATTATATTATCTATTGGAATAAATCTAAAAAATCAAACAAGGGATCTAAGTCATTCATAATAGAATATGAATTTTATAACTAAAATTCATATTCTAATATGTCATTTATTAAAATAAAATCAAAAAAAAAAATCTAGTGCTTTAAAAAAAATCATAGTTAGTATATAATTATACAATCTATTAGAATAAAACTAAAAAAAAACTAAACAATGGGTCAAACTGTAATAAATGCAATATTTTTTAACTTTAATTGAGGTAGTTTGGTATTTTAATTTGGTCGTTTAAACGATTAAATTAAATTTTAATAGACAATATAATTATATACTAATTATAATTTTTTTAAACAAAATTAAATTTTTATTTTTAATTTTATTTCAATAAATAATACAATAGAACATGAATTTTAATTGTAAAACTTAAAATATTTGATATTCTATCTTTGATTGAATTATTTTTTGTCTAAGTAATATATGTTTACAAATTTCAGAGGATCTGAGTGTAATTTATTAACAGATATATTTACAACACGAGTTTATGTGTTACGTGCGTACAAACTTCAAATAGTCTATGTATAATATTTCAAATATCAGAAGTCTGAAGATTAAGTGACAAATTTCAGGGAATTTGAGTATAATTTTTCCATAAATTTTGTATATTACACTCTTAATATATCAAAAGTGTTATAATGTGACTCATCTATTAGCTTCAGTTATTTTTTCTGTCAAAAACTAACTCATTAACATTGACTAAAAAATTAACAAAAAACTAACAAAGGGCAACATTGTAATATTTTTGATATATTGAAGGTGTAATATAAAAAATTTAATCTTTCATGTACGGAGTGAGAAAATTTTTCTAGGTATAAAGTGCAATTCGCCCTATTTTAATTGATATTAAAACTATTGAATTATAATTGGACCGGATTAATCCGAAGTGTGGAAGCAGCAAACCAGCTCTGGAAATAGAAGTATGTAAAACAGAGAAGCAAACAGGGTTTTACAGAGAAACTGTGGATAGATACAGAGAATATATATATACACAAACGCAACATATATAACGCCGGCAGCAACCAAAACGATTTCATTTTTGGAATTTTCGCAGATTCTGACTCAGACGCTTTGTATCTGTCTCTCTCTCTCTGTCGCCTGTTCTCTTCCTTCTCTCTCAACTATTCAGGTACGGTGAACCCAATTCTCTTATTGATCCCTCACTTTGAATCTGTTGCTGAAAAAGCTGTTTGTCGATGTAAACTTCACTGTATATGGCTTTGTTGGATCTTTTAATGTCATGAAGGTCTACCTAGGTTTTGATTTGATGCCGTGTACATGCCTCTGTACTGAACTGTAATTGCTTTAATTGTTTTCTACATGTTTGTGCTAAATTTAGTGTCTATCTGTTTTTATGATATCATGTTTTCCCAACTGAGAACTGTTCTGTGCAAAAAAAGTTGGTATTTGGTGAAATTCAAGAACAACAATTTGCCCAGCCTGATGATTTTTGCTCATAATTTGAAATCATTTTCTAGTTATTGAAGCTAGTGCTTTTGTTTCGTGGAGAAATTTTCTAAGCACAGAAGTTGAGATTGAGCAGCCCCCCTCATTAAAGAATAATATGATCCCCACTTAAAAAGGTTACCAAATGGCACTTGTTTTGAGTGCCCATTCAAGCAATTTTGATGGACCAAGTTTCTTTTGGGTGAATTTCTTGGAGTCGGCTACGAAGTCCAAGTGCCGGTTCTTTTTTCCTTGCATTCAAGTCGAGGATCTCCTTCCTTACCCTCATATGTGCAAATAAATATCCCATGTATCAGTTACATCCGAGTACAAAATTATTATTGGTCAAAGTTGGGTAGTTCTGATCCTTATTAGAAGATGGCTAATTAAACGAGTTAGATACAGATTCACTCTCATTCCATGTGGCATTCAGTGCCTTTTCTTTCTCTCAAGATTTTCTCATTAGACTGACCAAGTCTTTCATTTTACTTTCTAAGCTCCTCATTTTCCCTTTTTTTTTTCTTCTGATCTTCATGGTTATGTAGATTTGAGCTAATTTCATACTAACTGATATTACTCAAATCAGATTAATATTCTGTGCATCTTCATATGGTTTATGTGTTTGGGGGAATACGAATACCAATTAATAGAATGACGATCGGTATTGCAACATGGCTTTTCTTCATTCCGTACTTTTATCTACTTATTATTTTTTTTTGCAGTGATCTTGATTGTCAAAGACTTATTTAGTATCTTTATGGTAAATTGAGATTAATTTAATTCCTTGATGGTCCTTGTGTAGAATCTTGGGATTGAGAGAGAGACAGATAGAGGATGTCCGGATGGGGCTCGCAGAAGAGCTTGAGGAAAGCACTTGGAGCCATTAAGGATACTACCACTGTCAGTTTAGCTAAAGTTAACAGTGGCTACAAGGTCTGAATGGCTGAGATTTTCTTCATGGCTTTGTTCTTTTATGTGTTTTGCATTACGGATGTTCTCGTTGTCCTTATTTGGCTTCTGAAATATTCAGGAATTGGACATTGCCATTGTTAAGGCAACAAATCATGTTGAGCATCCGGCAAAAGAAAAGTACATAAGAGGTGAGTGAAATGACAAGTTTAGTATGATGGTATGCCCTTTTTTTGTCACTTAATTTTTGTAATGATTGTAAGTTTTTATCTGCCTACAGATAGGGATCTGAGGCAGTTCTTTTGTATTTTTTTGTTGCAGCTATTTTTGCTGCTGTCTCGGCTACAACGCCTCGAGCTGATGTTGCATACTGCATACAGGCTCTTGCAAGACGATTGTCGAAGACAAATAATTGGGCAGTACGTGTTCAAGGTTTATAATATTTGCTGTGTGATATATCCATTGGTAGAGTAATTCCTCGGAGCTGAAATTTAAGAAGCATTATTGGATGATTTATGTCCTGTTGAAGACACATTTTGTGTCAACGTTCAGGTTTGAATCCAGGGCATTAGACTATGTTGATGAGATTTCTAGGAGCTCTTTACTTTTTGTTATTGTAATTATATTCTCAATTTTAATTGATCATGATATAGTGGAGAGAAGCTAAAGTAGTATCACATATTGTTTTAATGCTGAAAACAGTACTTCATTTATTGTCTCACTTGGTGGGAGCCAGCAGTTAATAAATGGAATTCATGGTGAAATTTCCTTAAATGAATTGCCGAGCATTTCTTGTGGGTTATATTTTTTTTCACTGACGAATCTGCCATCCTTCATTATAGTTGGTAGCTCATAAGACACAAGCTTGGTGTTAATAAAGGTTAAGCCTCAGGACCAAAACAATGGCTGCTTATTTCATACCAAGATGCTTGCTTTTTTATCGGTGGAGGAAATATCCAATGCTTGAATCAGTTACCATCAAGCATGAGGATGAAATTGCAAAAGTAATGATCTCTCAGCTTTTCTCCCCTCTTTTTACTATTAATTCCTTATATTAGAGAAAACTCGAAGCAAATACCAGAATTACCACCTAAAAAGCACTAAAATAGTACAGTTTATACATTTAACTTGACTATGCAATGTTCAAAGTTGGCCTCTCCTTCAAAAGGAATCAATTTTGGCATCTTATAGATTGATAGAGCATTGGTTTTAATAGACAAGATGCTCCGCTACTCTCTTGTATTATTCTTCATAGACCTATTACAAACATGGTCCTTGCCATGTTCTCTTAATTGTTATTGTGCTTTCTCTGTTAGAGAAGACAAAGTGGTTCTCGTGTTATATTATATCCAATGCATAGATAGAATTGAATTAACACCCCCATCTACCATCCCATTGAACTTCTTTATCATCAGATTTTTTGTGGGACTTTTGGTTTTGACCTCACTATAATGGATCAATATTACAGAAAGATACTTGAGATTGGTATTGCCTGTAATTCTGTGTTACATTAGTTAATTCTTAGATTGACTGGATAGTTGCATATTCTTTACAGGTATTAGTGATTCTTGGTTGTCTACTATGTATGGTTTGATGCGTGTTTGATGTTTAGGTTGCCTTGAAAACTTTGATTGTTATACATCGTGCTTTGAGGGAAGTGGACCCAACATTCCAGGAAGAACTAATCAATTATGGCAGCAGTAGGAGCCATATGCTCAGTTTGGCTCACTTCAAGGATGATTCCAGTCCAAATGGTATGGTCTTTCTTTTATTTTTGAGTCCGCCAGAATTTACAGAAGGCAAGTTCTTTGGTGATGAATGTGTTATCTTCTGTGCAGCATGGGATTACTCTGCTGGGTGCGAGCTTATGCGTCATTTTTGGAGGAGAGGCTGGAATGTTTTCGTGTGTTGAAATATGATGTTGAAACAGACCGTCATGTAAGAGAACTTCCTATTATAATACGTCGTTTTCACTATTAAAATAACTTTTCTTTTGCTTAGGCAACAATTTGTTGCTTTTCTTTATATCTTCATGAGTATGAGATTATATTATTCTTGTTAAGAATTCTTATCTGTTTTGAGGGTTTAAGCTTATACTAGGTACAGCTTCTTGTGGTGTTCAAAATATAAATAGTGAACAGATGCATTTTTGCTGTACTTGAAAGGTCAATATATTTACTTTCAACGTCAAACTGGATGTAGATAGGATATAATTTGAATGCATAGTTTCTTGTAATTGTTGCCACAGTTATTGCTAACAGTGAGCCCTAGCATGCTATGCTTCTAGGTTATTTGTGACATACTGTAAATTTTTGGAATTGGTATCATTTCTTCTTGCTCAAAGTTTGTCTTCTGCCTTTTGTATATTTTTTGGCCAAGCTTTTTTTTTGCTTACTTATTTACTTATACTTTTTTTTTTTTTTATGTAAATTGTCAGATCCTGATCTAGTTTAATTAGGGAAAGCTATTGAAATTGACTTCTGCAGTTTCCTGCTTCACAGTGATGTATAGATCGAAATACTAGACCTGTGATATTGTTAAAAACGTATGTACAACAATTTCTGTGCAGTTAATCATTTTTTTCCTTTAGATAACATCAACATGCGAATTGTGGTGCAGAGAACCAGAGATCTGGACACTCCTGAGTTGCTGGAGCAGCTACCGGCTTTGCAACAGCTTCTATTTCGTGTTCTTGCCTGTGAGGTAACTTCATGAACTGCTCAATTCTATGTAGATGATTAATCGAGTAAATCCTTTATTATTTTGAAATTAAAATTTTTAGTTTCATAATCTTGCAGTTTGCACAAGGGAATTATTATCATATTTCTTCCTTATATCCCCTTGTTATGAGCAAAACTCTTGAAACTTTTATGCAGCCACAAGGAGCAGCAGTTCATAATTTTGTGATTCAATTAGCACTTTCAATGGTTAGTTTAGTTCTTCAATACTTTGCTTAATTATAATGTCATCTAAGTGACTTGCATATAACACTTTCTTGTTCTGATTGTCTACTATGGTGTCACATAGGTTGCTTTGGAAAGCATTAAAATTTATAAAGCCATAAGTGATGGTACAAGTAATTTGGTTGACAAGGTAGGCTGTTTTTTTGGCTGGTTACAAACTTAAAATGGAGTTTGGTTACAGAGTCGCATACCAAACTAGAGACATATGATAACTTCCATTTGTGACAGTTCTTTGAGATGCAACGCCATGATGCTCTTAAGGCTCTAGATGTATACAGAAAGGCTGGGCAGCAGGTACTATTTTGAGGAAAACTACTGTTATGTCCATTTGGGCTATTGTTCGGAGCAGGTGGAAAGAATATATGTCTTCATCGGCATATTTGTTTAGTTTATTGCCCTATTTTCAGGCCGAGAGACTATCAGAATTTTATGAAATATGGAAAAGCCGTGATGTTGAAGGTGGAGAAAGGTTCATCAAGCTTGAGCAGGTTGTATTTTTATGTGTTACCTTTTGGGAAATAATTGATTTCTTTTGAGCATTTTTTGTAGAACCTCATATTTAATTTGTTCATTTTTTGATTCATAATGAAGCCTCCTGCATCTTTTCTACAAGCCATGGAAGAGTATGTGAGAGAAGCACCTCTAGCTTCCACAGTTCGCAAGGATTCGGTATGGAAGTCCCTGTCAGACTTTTTTCTAAATCTTGGATTGGAAGCAATCTATATAAATGCCATATTTGACAACAGGAAAAGCAAAGAACATCAGATCATCACAAATTGCTTATCAGGATCCGTTATACATTATTCATTATTTATACGGTATCATCTTGTGGATGCAGCCTTTAGAACACTGTAGGATATTAGATAATAGAACAAAAGTGTAAAGAGATGTTGTATCCCACATTGAATAATTAGGACCACCTAAGATTGGTGCATGTACTTGAGGGGCCACTCAGCCCATTGACAATGGATTTTGGGTTGCATGCCCTAACATCAAAGCTGGGGCTTGGGGCATCAATAGGTTAAGTCTCTTACCCATTGAATTTTCCATTATGTATTTTTGTCTATTTTTTTTTTAGCCATACAAGCCCAGGTCCCACGCGAGGGAGGGTGTAAAGAGAGCTTTTATCACACATTAAATAATTAGGACCACCTTAGGTTGGTTTATGTACTTAATGGACCACTCCACCCATTGCCAATAATTGGTTTTAGGTTAGATGTCCCGACACAAATATCTTGGCTTTCTCGCCCATTAAGACATTATGAACTCTCTAATTTTTCATCAAGTCTAACGATTCATGTGATTGATTCATTTATCTTGTGATGTTTAGAAATTTATTGTTTTTGAAAGAAGGTGAGTGTACCCAAATGTCTAGCTCACATTAATGAATGAATCTGGATGTTTAAATGTCCTTGCTGCATTAAGTTCGCCATTGTTTGTTTTTTCCATCTATATATCTGAAAAATGCACATTTTCAGAGCTTTTATTTATTTATTTTTTTTCATTAATTCATTACAATTGTAACAATTTATGAAGCTCTTGACTTGTTACTGCAATATCAGCAATGTCAAACCGATATAGTAATATAGTTCAAAGTCCTATATTACCTGGAATGTTACGAGATTTCGTAAATTATATATAATATGTTAGTTTTCCTTATTGGTTTTATATCTTCAATGAAGCAGTCAATTGGTGAGAAGCCCCAAGTAATCTCAGCAATAGAATACAAGAAAATTCCAGAGGTGCAGGAGGCACGCCCATCATCCCCACGACCAATACCAGTACCAGAACCAGTTGAAGTGGAAGCTCCTGTTGCTGAGCCACCTGCTCTGTTGGTAATTCTCAGAATATCTGTTCCTTCCTTGTATGAACTTCATATTTGCTCTGAAATTTTAATATTTTGTGTAGTCTTTGGAGCTTTCTCAAAGTGACTGTGTTTCCATTTTGTAGGGCCTGAATGATCCTAATCCTGATGCTTCAGAGTTAGATGAAAAAAATGCCATGGCTTTGGCTATTGTACCAGTTGGTAAGATCTATTCAACAGTCTGAGCATACAGAACATCATGTTGGAAATTACTGTTGTCTTGAAAAGTCTCCTGATTTAATTAGCTATTTTATTTCAACTTTCAAGTTGCTTGAACTTTATGCCATTAGTTATTAATGGGTATACATCAGGAACTTAAACCAATTTGAGGATATATTATGTGGCTTCTCCAGTTGGATATGCTTCTATCCAAATTCTATGTATTTTCCACGGTTCTTGTAGGTGCGACTGACCAATCAATGTCTGCTGGTGCAAATCTTGCAAATGGAACTACAGGCTGGGAATTGGCACTTGTTGCTGCTCACAGCTCCAATGATGGTGCAACAGCTACTAGCAAACTGGTATTGCAATATGTTATGCTACTTTCCCTATATGTTTCTTGTCTAAATCTTTTGCCATCTCAAGGATGCCGTGATTTCTCTAAGTAGCATGTATATGGCAGTACGGGTATCCTCACATGCAGGCATGAGCAGTTACACATGCTCTTGTTCTGAGGGTTCAAAAAGTTGCTAATGAGTTGTACTTCGTACTGATGCTTAAAATTTTGAAATACAAGGCTGGAGGGCTTGACAAACTTACACTAGACAGCCTATATGATGATGCAATCAGAAGAAGCAACCAGAACATGAGCTACAATCCATGGGAGCCAGTCGCGATGGCTAGTCCCTTGATGCCACAGACCGCACATGACCCATTCTATGCCTCAAACGCTGTGGCTTCACCTCCTTCGGTACAGATGGCAGCCATGGCTCACCAGCAGCAGGCTTTCATGTTGCAGCAGCAACAGCAACAGCTACGGCAGATGATGATGATGAGCCCACAACTACAGCCTTCAAATCCTTTTGGCAGCCCGTATGGAGCCAATATCCATCCCTATGGCTTGGGTATACCTGCTCAAGCCTACAGCCCATATACAGGCCTTCAATAGACACCGCACACAAGATAACCTCTTGTTTTGTTGGAAATACAAGGAAGAAGATTACACAGTTGTAGATAGTTTCTGTTTTATAATAACAGGGAGATACTTGAAGATAGGCAGATGTCCATCATACGTGGCGCAATTGCTGGAGCTTGGACAAAATCATTTGTTCAAGAATTTGCGAGGAAGAAGGCTTTTGATGGTTGGTTATGTCCATCACTGCAGGTGGTAACAATGTTTTTGATACTGAAATCATTTAAACCCGCTTATTTGTTCTTAATGCCAAGCAGTAATCCTGTTTCCAGTCGATTTTTTCTCTCATCATTTTTTGTTGCATTGAACCAAGGTTGAAATAATGGAAACGATGTGTAATCTTTGTGATTAATCACACATCATATACCACACAATCTTTTACACAGTTTGAAGGCATGGTATATCTCATTCTTATCACCTTTCTCAAATCTCTTTTTTTCTTCACCTTTCTAGCTAAGTTCCGATGCTAGATAGAAGACAGTCTTGTGAGTAGAAGATGGTACTGTATTTAGATTAGTGTAACCTTTATTGCTGCTACTCAAATCATCTTCATTGACTTAGAAAAATGAGAAAATATATCCTATTCCTATTCACATTGTTCTCACTTCTACTAGCAGCAATTGCCCACTGAAATGTTGTAGATTGCAATATGTGAGGTGATTGCTTTTTGGTAATCATGAGAGGAAGAATTGTAGAAGCAAACATGTGGTTTTGCATTCAATCTATATGGTTTGCTGTTTTCTTTTTTTGGTCTGTATCTGACTAGCTTGAATTCCACTGAAAAAATTTACTAATCTAATGATGTGATTTTATTGTAATCGTTGGATTAATACGTTGGATTAACACAAAGTACAGGTTAAAGTAATCTATACAGTGCAGGTACAAATGTACATGGACCTCAATTACATTAATTGCCATATGGTGAATGATACATGTGAGTTGAAGTGAAACAAACTTACAAAACACAAAAATGATCAAGATTAATCTAATACTTATCCATTTTGATTTAATGGCATAAATTTTTTTTTAATTTATTTATTTTTTTGCTTAAAAATATTATCTTCTTTGTTCGATCTCAATGTTAGACAACTCAACTAACATAATCTTTAATACCAGATAACACACTAATATACACCCACATATAGTTTATTTTATCTCTGTTTTAAATTACTTAATTAAATTAAAAAGTAAAAAAAAATTATTATTTAAAATATAAATTTTTGTACGATCAATTCTCAATTTTTTCAGGCACGAGATTGTTGCTAGTTCAATAATAATACACCATGTGCACACAATATTTATATAGTAAATCAGTTAGCAAGTTGGATCTTTATCCTCGTATACATTTTTCCCCCAAAAAATATCGTATCACCAAATTTTATTACATGTTCAATCATTTAATATTTAGTTAATTTATAGTTACACAACTTTTATTTCATACATTATTTATATATGATAGTGTATACATGTTAAAAAATTTTTTTGAAGTTATGCATTTTGAAAAAATTTTGACGCTACTTTTAAAAAAACAATAGGTAAAAATTAATTTTAAATGATGTGAGCAAAAAAATTAATTTTAAATTTGATATAATAGAATTAATTTTTTTAAACTCTAAGATTTTATATTTCATCTTACGTTTAGGTGTAAGTTGTGACTAGTATATTTAATATTATATGTAAAAAGTTGAATTTTTAATTTATAAAAGCACAATAACAGTTAATATTGATTCAATCTTCGTCTATTTTGATCCAATGATATAAAATTCATAAAAAAAAAAATTGTTATCCAAAATAATCAATTTCTTTGCACGACCTTAAATGCTAGATAACCCAATTAATACAATCCTATCCCTATTTCTTTATTTTATATTTAAATTATGTAATTAAAATAAAATAAATTATTATTAAAAATATAAATATTGTAAGGTCAATTTAATTTTTGATATTTTTTAATGTTTTTCAGATACGAGATTATTGCTAAGGACATCTCTAACTCAGATTCAAATTTAAATTTGAGTGAAAAATTTTTTCAACCCTTACTCAAATTTATGCCAAATTAAGAGAGACTTTTTTTTTTTACTCAAATTAAAGGAATTTCAAATCTTTATCCAAATATTTAATTGTGAGATTTCACCATCTTTTAAAGATCTAATGGTCATCTTTACTCTCATTTAATTTTGGGTTTGATCTCATTTAAATTTAAGTTTCTCCTTCTTTAAATTTGAATTTGTCAATTGGAGCCCTTTGTACCAAATCAAATTTTTTACTCAAATATTAACTTAAATTTGAGTAAAAATTTGAGTCATAGTTGGAGATGCTCTAATATGTTTATACTAGTTATTACCTGTGCTTGAAGGCATAGAATAATAAAAAATGATAAACAATAAACATATTTGTATTTATATCCAAAATTAAATTATAAATATAGAGAAGAGATAAAAAATTTAAAACATCAGTATGCAGTAGGGGTAAGAGGTGGTGGGCGATAGTAGTGGTGGTAGGAGACGAGGATAGTTGTGGTGGGCGACAATGACCATGGTGGCGGCGAGGATGGTGGTGGTGGCAGTGGCAGCCGTGGTGGTGGTGGTGGCAACGACGACGACGATGATGGTGGTGACAGCGGTGGTGGTAGTGGCGACGGTGATGACGGTGGTAGCGGCGGTGGTAATGGCAGTGGTGGTGGTTGTAGAGATAGTGGTGAGACAGTTTCAAACACTATTTTTTTTAAAGTATTTATGAGAAATAATTTTTAGAATTACTTTTAAAGAGTCATTTCAAATACACCTGTAGGGCTTATTTTTCCTATTAAATTTAGAGTGTTAATATTAGCTGTTAGATTAAAGTTAAAATAAAATTCAAAGCGATCTCAACCGCGAATAGTAAAAGTCATTTTGTTTATCTTTTGAAATTTGAATTGTAATCTACTTTATTATATAAACTAGTTATTGTCTGTGCCTTCAAGCACAGAGTAATAAAAAAATGATAAACAATAAACATATTTGTATTCATATCCAAAATCAAATCACAAATATAGAAGAGGGATAAATGAATTTAAGCATTGGTTATAGTGGGAATGAGCGGTGGTGAGCGGCAGTGGCTATGGTAGGAGACGGTGATGGTTTTGGTGGGTGACAATGACTGTGGTGGCGTACGGTGATGGCGGTGGTGATGACAACGATGACGACGACGACAGTGGTGGTGGTGGCTGGAGTGGTTACGGCGACAACGGTGGCGGTGGTGGTGGTGACAGTGGTGGCGGCGACAATGGTGGCAATGGCGATGGCGGAAATAGTGATGAGACGATTTTAAACACTATTTTTATTATAAGAAATAATTTTTAAAAAGTCACTTCAAACACACCCTGGAAGGACCTATTTTTCCTATTAAATTTAGGGTACTAGTATTAGTCATTAAATTAATTTTAAAATAAAATTTAAAACGTTTTCAACTGTGAATAACAAAAGTTATTTTTTTTATCTTTTGAAATTTGAATTGTAAGTTACTTTATTATATAGATAGATATATAAAACAATATATTTTCATAATTATCACACATGCATATTAGGGATTATAATAACAGATATCAATTGATTAAGTGGTCTTAATTACTCATTTATCCTGTGTTTTATTAACAGTGATAACCAACGTTACTCTCGATTATTATTTCCTAAAACTTGCTTAAGAGTGAGACAACTTAGAGAGAGAGAGAGAGAGCCTTGAGCTTGAAGAACAAGTAGTAGTAGTAAATCACCAATGTTTTCTCTGCATCTCAACTAATCACCCAAAAATGTCTTCTTGGCTCTCGTTCTCTCTCCCTAACCCTTTCCAATCCGACAATCAAAACCCCTCGTCCCCACCGGAAGACACTAAACCTCTCTCACCCAATCACAACCCACCTCCTCACTCCTCCGGCGTGAAGGACGACCTCTCCGTCCTCTCCCAAACCCTCACCCACCACCTCCGCGGCGTCGCCGCCTTCCTCGCACCCCCTCCTCCCTCACATTCCACCACCGCCGCCTCAGATGATGAAAAGGTGTCGTCTTCGCAAACGATTCTCGGAATTAAAAGCGATTTAGTTGAAATTGGGGTAGTTTCAAGACGGGTCTTTCGGTCCTGTCTTCGAATAAGGCTGTGTCTGAGATCTCTCGGTTCGCTTCCAGCTTTTTACCGTTCCAAAACGCAGGCGATGAGGCTGAAAGCGACGAAGACGATGACATGGTTGGAATTGCTGATGAAGTTGTGGACTTTGTAATGCAAATTTCATTGCGGCCTGAGTGTTGGACCGATTTCCCTTTGTCACTACCCAATGGTAATTTTTATTTTTTCTTAATTATATGCATATTTATAATTACTTTCTCATGCCAATTGAATTTAGTCAATTCACTATGTATACAAGTGTGAATCGTCTTGCTTCTACAACTTTACCAGTTTTTGTGCATTAATTATGGTCTGATTAATATGGGGGGCAGTGTACAATCCTACATTGGGAAAGTAGTTTTGATGAGGTTGTCATTTAGATTTTCACCTATAAGCTTGTGATTATCTCGAGAATGGCACGACCTTTGTCATGGGAGACTAAATAATGCAACATTTGGTGGTTATGGACTGATTCAACAGTGTTGTGGAGTCTTAAAATACTCTTAAGGCTCTTATTATTTAGTGATTGTAAATTCCATATACCCTTCACAATGAGTCTGCTATACTTGATTGTATTTTAGGACTACACATTGCTTGTCCATTTATCATGTCTTGAAATGGTGTCATTACTTTGCGGCAAAACCTCATTTATTTTGACTTGAAAAAAGGGTCAAAACTAAAATATTTTAAGGTTACTAAAGGCCTCAGTTCAAGTGGTAGATGTAACAACCTTTTACATTAGATGTAACAACCTTTTACATTAGTTGTACAATGATGTCATAGGTAACTTGATCATAACCTTGATCAACTGGCTTTTCTCTTTAGGATTCCCTTGCCCAAGTTCTTGTCCTCACCCCTGCCACTCTCATCCCTAGCATGCTGCATGTAGACACATTCCCTAAACTGATCATTTGTCTTCATAGTGGTTCTTGAACAGTATTTGCAAAAGATTCTTGATGGTAGACCTTCCAATCTGGTACCTCCAACCCAAAGCTGCTCCTTTCTCCATTTTTTTGGTAACTAATAACATCATCATAATACAACAGAAAAGAAACAAAATAAAATAATGAGTCGTTTAGAGGTTTTTTGTTAATGGCAGTGTCAGATTGTGTTCTTGATTGTAGCGAATTAATCATATGTAAGTTTTGTGGTTATTGATTTAGTGAATTGGCAATGCTTTGCAGTTATTGACTAGTGAATTGGGAATTCAAGTATTCCATGCAAGCCCTTATGTTTTTTGCAAGTTTGTGCACGTGTTACTATTTAGACCCAAAATGTAATTTCATGAGATCATGACACGTGGCATGACAAATCTAAGTGGTCATAATGTATTTTGGCCTTAAAGCCAAAGAACAAAGAAGCATGAGGCAATAGAAAAAAGGTCGAGCACAACTAAGTAGAAAGCTCGTCCAATGAACGAAACGTAGACATCAGGGGGATACATGGACACTTCAACAGAATAGCCAGATAATGGATAGAGAATACAGAAAAACTTGGCTAGGGGCGAAGCCACACAGGCATATGCGGAGGCAACTATCACTGCTCAAATTTTTTTTTTTCCAAAATGATTTTATATAGATTTTAACATATTCTAAGTTTGCCCTCACAAAAATACTCCCGTACATTGTAATCTACTTAATAATCATTTTTTACATTTGGATTTTTATAGTATGAAAACTAGTCAGGAAAAATTATAGATTTAATATTGCTCCATTGCGACCTAGATGACAAGGATTCAACTTGCAGAAATATCCTTTCACCTTTTGGGATAAGTCTGAGTACAATTGATCTTTCCTAGACTTTATAGTAGCGGGAGTCCAGGCATTGGGCCACGTATATGAGTATCTAATGAAATGTCATTATTGAATTAGTGGTGGGTCTCAACATTGAGTGCATTCTATTTGCTAATCAAACCATAGCAATGCATTAAGCATCTAAATTAGGCCCCTAAATTAAGAATAATCAATATTATTGTTGATAAAAAGTGCCCCCACTAGGATACATTTTTGGATCCGGATGAGACCATTACCGTTGAAGGAAGTGAAAATATGGAACATTGCCACAGTCCGGTCATTATTTAGTGGGAAAGCTATAACCGCTTGAGTCTGAAAGCAACTTGAACGTGGAGGATAGAGTTGATGAATCACGGCAAGACAGTGATCTTCCATCCCTATTGCAGCAGTCCATTTGCAAAAAAGAATCTATTCAGCGGCTTCAACAAACCCATCTGTCTTGTATATACTCATCAAAGATTGGTGGTGCGTACCAAACCTTTTGGAATTTGAGAAAAGATATCAATGTCTGAGTAGTGTCCTTCATTTGTAGAGCAATCATGGCTGCAGCAACTTGTTTGTTGCTATGCTCTTTCACAACCTTCCATTCATGAGCAGGATTTTATCTTTTGTTCCCTGAATGATGTTTAGCAGGATTGGATTACATCTTTGATGCCACATTATGCAGCAAATAAGCCACTATAGAACACTCTGATCTCCAAAATCATAGGTCAGCTGATAAGTAGTTGGTATTGATTCATGCGAATAAGAAATCATTGGTATGGAATTGCATTTCATGCCTAAATAGGCAGCAATGAGAAAGATTGTTGGCAATCAGCATAAATTGCATTCGATGGAGTTTCCCCCTTTCCATATTTTCCTTCATGTACATAGAACTACAAAATTTTGGTGCATCTAATGCCTTGACAAATTTCAACAGGATCTCTACACTATTTTGTAAAGAAACTACGATATTTTCAAAACCATAGTAGAACTTTTGATTACAAAGTATGTCTTTCCTGGTTAATATGAAATTGTTCTTTAATTTTGTTTCCATCGGCAAGAAATGATTTTGTCTGGGAAGTGGACATTGGGAAGTAACTGTAAGTGTTGTGCTTACAGCATAAAAAGTATAGTAATTTGTTGATGCAGAGGTGATGAACACTGCCAACTAGCTTGAAAGTGGCATCCCAAATGCAAAGAAGGAAGCCGCTTCTTTGCATGGTGATAGGCTGCTCATAGGTTTTTTATTCTCTTTTCTTTTTCTTTTTCCCCTTTCCCTTCTTTTTCTTTTGTTGTTATTAAAATGTGGAGATGTATGGCGTTGATTGCTGTACTGGTTGCCTGAATTTTGGCATTTTTTGTTGCAGATTTTAGTATGTCCAACGTTCAGAGAGATCATGCTGCAACTATCGAACATTTGGTGCCTAGTCTTGCAGCTTTGAGGCATAAACTTTGCAATGACTTGAGTGATGAACAATTTTGGATGGTCTACTTTATTTTGTTGCTTCCTAGGTTGAATGAGAATGATTCTAAGCTCCTAGCAACTCCAGAGGCAAGACTCTGTTTCATAGATCTCTTTATCACTCTTTTTTTGTGATCTGCATGCATTGTGAAACCTAAATGCAACCCGCTGTGGCTATTTACTGATTTTAGAATGTACAACTTGTTGGATTGCAAACATTTATGAACTACACTTGCCTGGCACTGCAATGGATAATTTATAGTTTCACAATATAGATGTGGTACAATGATAGCTTCAAGCAATAACACCTATATTGACCCACACCTGATTTTTGTTGTTGATACAAAGGTCAAAAACCACTTCTACCTGATTTTTGGGGATGCTGTCTAATTCAGGACATGACAAAAATGGAGATAAAGGTTTCTGACAAAACAAATTTCCATTATGCAGACCTATATAAATTTGTTAATTGGGTAGGGTGAACAACTGAAACCTTTATTCTGAAAATTACATGCATTGAGATGCAAGGAATCAAAAGAAACAGAAGTGCCATAGTTGAGAGCAAGGTTATCTGGATCGTGTGTTGCTTGGGTACGTGCTATGGATACGGGTACGCAATACGACACTTTCTTAGATATGTGGTACGATGGGAGTAGACTTAGTTGGTAAGTTATTTTGGGTCGCAAATCATTTTAGGACTCTTATCTAGATTGTTTTCACTACTATACAACATTATATGTTACAGAACATCAGTTAAACACTAAGTCAGTTACCATTTATCTGATATTTGTGCTTGATTTTCTAGTATCTAAAACAATATTAAATTATAAATTATAAATCTATATACATGTAGTCAATTAATATGTATTTTATATTTGTGCTATATATTCGAATGCGAATTGATTTAGGGTTAGTATTACAATTTGGAATCGTACATTTTAGTGATCTGGATTACGAACTCACCCCGTTTGGGATCGATGTACCTAGATTGTGGGTCGTCACAGATTTAGTGAATTGTGGTAACCATGGTTGAGAGGAATTGATGCAGGCTTCTAAAGGTTGTCTTAGCACTTAGTTTTCTTGTGCCATGTTAATAAGCTTGTATGATGTGATTTGACGTTAGATTTAAACTGGTGCTTCTATCAATCTTCCCTTGGAAGAATTATAGAAGATAAGAATTGGGAACAATTGACTAAATTTTGTGAGTGTATACACTGTAAGATTTGTTTAAGATGATTATGCTGTTACATTTACTTTTCATCCCAGCAATTGTTGCATTAGCTTGCTTTTGGAACTCTATTTTCTACTTATTGGTGTTAAACCGCTAATCTTTTTGGCTTCAAATTCGTATCACATATTTCCATGCATGGTCCGTAAAAGACTTCAATGTAAAACCCTCTCAGATAAACTTTGTAGATCTCAGATGGCACATTTAATTTATGTCAGAAAAATTTGTCACTCTTCTAGGTAGTTGAAGTCAATAAATTAGGGGATATTGGTGTGTCTATTCTTTGCTTGAGTTAGGTAAATTATATTAACATCACACCTCACAGGAAAATTCATAGGGGGTTACATGCATATCAGTAATTTTGTGTGCGCATTTTTTAGCACATTTCAATCTTTAGTTTACAACCTGTATGATGGCCGCTTGCTTGTCATCCGGAATGCTTACAAGTGATGAAAAAAAGTCATTTGCACGAACCCCTAAGAAGTTGTTTTCTTCTGCTAGATGAAATGGTGTGCCAATTATACCAATAAAAGGGTGAAATTATGCGTAATGTAGTCATGGATGAAAAGATGCATCACATCGATTGATGTCTTAGAAGCTATTGAGTGTTTCTAAATGTATTCAAGGTTATGCTTATCCCAAAATAAAAAGAAAAATTAAAGAAAAAAAAAGAAGAAAAACATGCCTTCAAAGTTACACTTTCTTTGTTTGCTTACCTTTCTGCTATATATTGTGCACACCACTAAAAGGACTATTAGAAAAAGCAGTATGAATAAACCCATCTTATTCGAGAAAGTTTCACGTATTTGTAGATTGTTGAAGCAAGGGAGACACTTTTGCAGAAGTTGCTAAACAAGAAGAACGCAGTGATGAAAGCTTCTGAGAACTCCGAGGCTGTTAATACGTTTCCAGATGGTGGTATAATTTATAGCACACAAGAAGATGAGTGCCCATCTCAGCAAAAGGACGTTTTAGCTGAGGTTGTCAATGCATTACAGGAGACAGAGATTGATGACCATGGGAATACTGAGCAGTGGTTAGAAGATGAAGATGTTGAAACTTGCACATCGGTAGATGCTCGGAAACTGCCTGCAAGTGAGGATGATGTCTCATTTAGTGATTTGGAAGATGATGATAACGATTTTTCAGGGAAACTCTCAAGTTTCAGGCCTGCACAGAGTAATAAGGCTTCTTCACCTGGTGAATGGGTTCAACTCAGGGACGCTCAAGGTGGTTTGCAGAAGGCTGGCCAATCAAGTTCCCAAGAGAAAGATTCTGAAGGAGAGGAGTCAAATGATTGGCTCACTATCGATAATGTAGATTCGGACAGTTATGCTACTGTTTGAATCGCGGTACCTGTAAAGCCACTGCTATTTGTTTCCCCCCCCCCTAATCTTTTTTAATATTATGGTTCTGTGCAGTGTCAGTGTGTTTTCTTTACTAGTCAATCGAGATGAATTCACATTATAAATCACCTAATATCACTCTGGATTTGGTGGTGGTTAGGTTGTGCTCCCTTTGCTTTTGTGTGTAGTTTAGAGCGGTCAAAACGAACAATGATTGTTCCAAGTGGTAAGTGCTGTTTTTCCCACTGCCCCTTCCCCCCTCTCCCCTCCCTCCTCCGCGGGGGCAACACACACTGATAGTTAGGTGCCTTGTTGGCCGGAGATTGAGAAAATGGGCAATCACCATAACCTTGTGCCCATTGATAATGTTGGGCTCATCAGACTAGAAGCAATCTGAGTAACAAATATGATAGGTGGATACCATATCTACTCCAATAGGCAATTAAATTCATTGATTTTTGACAAGACCTGTTAACATTAAATACTGAACAAGCTATGTTATTATCCAATACAAATATTTCAATTTTGACACCATACACGATCAACACTCCAAAACTGTTACTGTATGGAGGCATCACAGATGACAAAACCTACTCGCTCGTCTGTCCCCAATCAATTTATAGCCAGCCATCCAATATGGCTTTAATGGAAATCGGATTATATAATCAACTTGGTTTTTTTTTTTAATAAATACTAATATTGTCCGAGAATTGAGAAAGATCGAAAAATTTTGTTATCGAAGGATAAATTTTGCTGAAACATTTATAGCATATCTAACCAAACAATGGGCCACAACATTACCAAATCTGCAAATCCATGAAATATCAAAACTAAAAAAACTCCCATCTAAAATCCATTCTCCTTTCTCTTAAAGAGTGTAGAAAGCTAAAATCTCTAGTTATAAATCTGAAATTGAGAGAAAAAGAAAATGTAACCTCAAAATTTGAATTGCAGCAATATATGCAACAGACACTGCATGTGGAATAAATACTCCATTAGTCTATCTACAAAATGAAACGATCTCAGAAATTGGAGTCCATCACTTATAGGTATAATGGAAACTTTGATCAAAAGGTAAAGGACACATCCTTATCATCTTTTAACTTAAAAACAAGGGTTGAAAAAAACTAGAGAGAAATTAGTACACAATCACACAAAAGGACAACTTTATTTTCCTTGAAGACACCAAGTTCAAGAGAAAACAAGAAGCCTCACACAATAATACAAGCTACATACAATATAGAAATACATTCAAAATGCGCAACTAATAAACTATCTCGGCACTTTTTGCTTGTTCACAAGCTTCCATAGTTGTAAGAGTCCCAATATTTTGATTTTTGCAACCAACACTCGAGATTCAGAAGCCTATATGACGTCAAGCGCAAATCATCCCGACTCGAACCATTTCCATGAAACTGTTACATCTTATTTGGCCTTGCCGATATGGGGATCTGTGAGGAATGCACTAGTCATAGACATAATTTTTCGTATTATTATTTACATGGTAGCAACTCTTATACATTCATATTGAGACTATTTGCTTAGACTTTGGAAATTTATTAAGCTATATTGTAATTTTTTATTCTGTTATCAAGAAAAAACATTGGGTATGGCTTGACAAACTGCCAATATTTAAGAATGGACTAATTATTTTGGAATGAGAACCCAATACTTAGTAGCTACTAAAACATTTTCTCTGTCCGATTGGCCTTTGTGGTTTTGATTTCAAAATTGTGATTCACTCATTTAGTTAAAGAAAAAGAGCCTAGGATAATTTTAGAATCTCACAGGGGAAAAGTATATGATACGTCAAAACAAATAAATGTTCGCAACACATACCTCAGACAGTGCAGTTTGTGTTGGCTTGTTTCTTCTACCGTTGTGCCTATGAACATGCTTCTTTGTCCTCCTCCCATTTTTGTTTCCTTGACTTTCAACCAGCCTTACAATCCACTTAGGCCTTCCAGTTGAGAACATAATATATCCCATAGAAAGCCCAAGTACCAATCCACACCCATACCCCATGAACGTCACTTTCCACACGAATCCACTTGGAGACTCTGAAGAATCATCTTGTTGCAGTACCCATTGTGGTGGTGCTCTAGAGTGGCCACATGACTTCGGCAATGGCAATCCACATAGTCCAGAGTTGCCCTCATACGAGTTCTCTATGAATGAATCGAATTGTTTGCCTCGAGGTATGGGCCCTGTTAGTTGGTTGTGCGAAAGGTTTAGGACTTGTAGAAACATCAAACTTGTCAACTGCTGAGGAATCTGTCCATCCAACTTATTTGAAGAGAGATCTAACCATTCAAGTGTTTTCATATCCCCAAGTTGTGTCGGAATATGACCTGTGAGCTTGTTATGAGATAAGTTGAGGCCTCGAACTGAATTTAGCGTTCCAATCATCTTCGGAATCTCCCCTTCAAAGCTGTTCTTTGATAAATCAATGGCCGTGAAGGTATTAAGGACTTTCTCCATTTGAGTTCTCGATCCTTTGAGTGTAATAGTAATTGAATCAAAATAATAACTATTCATGTATTCTAGGCGGAATGTGGTTTCATCGATGTTCCTCATAGCTTTGAAGTTTTTGAAATATTTTGTTGGCAGAGGCCCGGTGAAATCATTGTACGAAATGTCAAAAACTCTCAAATTATGGAAGGGAAATTGGGTCATGAAAGTAATTATAGGCCCGTAGAATCGGTTAGATTGTAAAATAAGAACGTGTAGATATGAAAGACTTTCTAACCAATATGGAAATGTATCCTTTATCTTGTTGTTTCCGAGATCAAGAACTTGTAGCGATCTGCACTTTACTAAAGAATCTGGTACTGGCCCTCTCAATGCATTGTTGTTCAAATTTGCAGTTTCCAAGCTACAGTTCTTTGCAAATGTGTTAGGAATGTTCCCATAAAAGTTGTTCTTCTGGAGATCAAGCACCAAGAGACTCCTGCTTAACTTTCTCAAGCAATGCTTTGTAACACCACTTAAGTTGTTACGAGACAAAATGAGAAATCCAAGAGAATTTGCACCGCAAGAGACTATGCCACTCAAGTTATTTGATGAAAGATCGAGATAAGTAAGGTTCACAAGTTGGAAGATTGAACTTGGAATGTTACCATACAGCTTGTTAGAACCCAAATCAAGGTAGCGCAATGAATTGAATTGGACTTCGTTAATGGGGCCAGTCAATTTGTTATAACTGAGGTCTAAAGATTCCAGTGCTGGTAGGTTAAACATACAAGATGGGATTGCCCCACTGATAAAGTTATAATCTAGGCTAAGCTCCCTTAAATGTGAAAGCCCATGTACTTGTGAAGGTAGAGTTCCAGATAGTTGATTATATGACAAGCTTAGAGTAACGAGTTGTTGTAGTGTTGCGTTGGCAAATAATGATGAGATCTGCCCACTGAAATGGTTGTCCGAAAGATACAAAACAATGAGCTGCTCAAGGTTTGAAAGCGAAGGTGGAACCTTACCGATGAAATTGTTTCTATCAAGGAACAACGAACTGATTTGTGTCAAGTTCCCAAGTGATGGTGGAATTTGTCCTGAAAATCCGCAACTGCCAATATCCAAAACATTTAAGGACTTTAGGTTTCCAATTGAGTCGGGTAATTCTCCAGAGAAATTTGTGTTGAAAACATTTAAGGACTGAAGGGGACTGCTCGAGTTACATTCTGGAAAATGACCGGTGAGAGCCTTATTAAAACCTATAGCTAACTTCTTCAAATTTGGCAGTTGAAATAGCTGATCAGGAACTTCTCCCAGGAATTCACAAAAGAAAAGGCTGAGGAATGTTAAAGAAGTTAGATTTAACAAGGAACGTGGTATCACCGAAGAGATGTTTACGTCATCAAGATTAAGCTCTCTCAGTTGGGTCAAGTTTTGAACAAGCAATTCAAAACCAGCTTTCTCCAATCTCAATTGACTATTCCATGACAAATCAAGTGAAACCAGATTAGATAGTTCCGAAATTTCTAATGGGATTTGGCCTGAGAATCCAGAGGAAGAGAGGTTCAAATTTGTCAATTTGGAAAACCGATCAAATGAATTAGATGGAAATGGAGAGGAAACAAAGTCGTTGTAAGCAAGGTTGAGGCTTTGAAGATGAGGAGGGAGAAAGAGGGTGTTGTTGGGATGGATGGTGCCATATAGCCAGCTGCAGCTGAGGTCGAGGCCGATTACATTACCGGTCCTCCAATCACACTCCACCCCATCCCATGAGCAACAATCAGTACCGTTCTTCCAAGATTTGAGTTTTGGATAAGAAGGAATTATGTTGCGAAATTCACATTCCGATGAAGCAGATTCATTGAAGGAAAATTGTTTCTTAAACTGGAGCAATGCAAAACTCTGGTCTTGAGGGCAAAGTTGTGCACGGGAAGGAGTTAGTTGGACAAAGGAGAGAATGAAGAAGAAGAGGTGAAAGAGTTGACTGAGATTGAACCATATTGAACAACCCATCTTGGCTACTAAATTTATGAGAGAGACAATAAGACAGACTATATCAACCGAAACAAAGGCAAATGTCATATAAATAGGAACACTATGCAGGACCACATTTCTTCTTCTCTGTGGCTGAATTACACTAGCACAAAATGTCTTGGTTGAGGCCTTTTTTTTATTTTTAATGTTAAAAATTGTGATTAAAATTAATTCTTCTCATTTTTTGAGTCATAAAAGTATAAATTGAGTTTTTATATTTAAATTTTGTTCTTATTTTTTTTATTGATAATATAGCTAATCTAAAAGAGAGATTGGAGCATAATCCTTACGATTAGTAATATACTCTATATAAGAATAGATCTAACACAAGCTTATCTATAAAATTATGTTACTAAAATATTAGATTGTAATGATTGATCTCCTGCAAACTCATTTTTTTTGTAATCTCACCTTCATGGTATCGGTTTCTCATAAAATTAGATTTCTCACTTCTCTCGTCAGTACAACTTAGGCAAATTTGTAGAATTGAGAGGTGTACTTGGGTTCAACAAACACTCAATCAAAGTTCAACCCAAACTTTTTTACTTGTGTAGTATCTGTGTCATTGGCAGATAGGATAAGTCTCTACGGTATCAAAAACAAAAAAACAAAAAAATTCGGTACAGTATCATCAATTCACTTTTATATCTATTTTTATCACTTTTTATTGTAACTTTTTTTTATATAAAATGATCTATAAAAATTATAAAAATATTTATTAAAATATTAAAATTTAAAGGTATGATATTATTATTATTTTTTCGTTACAATAGTAAAGTTAAAATAAGTCCAAATTAAAGTTCAACCCTAATTGATGAGACATTCTCTATAGTCTTTGAAATATCACTGTCACTCATTTTCAGGTTATGTTAGTTAATAGATTAAATAGATTTGCAATTTTACTGAATTACCTTTCAAGCCTTCAACCTTATTGTTTACTCTTTAATCCTTTATAGTTTCTAAATTACCCTACACATACTCCAATTTAATTTAGAATTTAGTTTCATCAAATTAACATTAAATTGAATGTCAATTTCATTAAATTGACATTTAATATCATTAATTCAAATATTAATTTCATCAATTTCATCATTAAATTAAAAATGTAGGAACGCAATTTCCTGTCAACTACAACGAAATTACGGTAGCTAGCACAAAAAATTTTATTGGTTGCTAAAAGTCTTTGCTTGCTAAATTCTTTGTAGAATTGTCATGATTCCCTACCAAGCTCAGAGAATCTATGCTTGTTTGACGGGTTAGGGTATCAGCTTTTCAATATCATTTGAGTAAACTACTAAAGATGAATAAATATGTCCATCTCTATATATTTATCATTCACATTATGAAGAAATGATTTGAGAAATCCTTCGGACTTATGACTTATTGACCAAATTTTTATTTAATACATTAAAATTAAGTTTCTTTGGCTAAAGTCTCTCACGTTGTCATATAACCACTTCCAACAAACCACTTCTCTTATTTTTAACAAAAAAAATATTATTTGAATTTAATTTGAGTACCTATTAAGTCCCTAAATAATAACAATACATTAACCATTGATGTCTTAGTTTTTGCATCCCCTACTAAGCCTAGAAGGATATATTTGACACGTTGCGGAGGAATTGACCGACAAAACAGAAGGTCATAATAAAGAAAGAATCTACATAAATATAGATGACAATTGACAAGGAAGACTTGTTTTTTTGTGCTACAAACAAATCACTAGTATAAAAAGTCTTGGTCACTAAAGACTATCCTGTAATGAGGTGCCCCAGGGTCCAAAAATATGTGACATAGTTGTTATGGTTAGACTATGACATTGGAAACGTAATATCCTACGGTATAATTATTTTATGATTAATAATTACAAATAACTTAAACTAACATCTACAACTAATTTTTTTTTGCAGTATGGATTCTAATTGTTTTCTATTCAAATATAATATGATATCAAAAAATTAATTTTTAGTAACATATTTCTGTCGTTATTGCTAAAGCAATCTCAAAAGAATCAAAGCTTAAAGAATATGGTCATTGACTGAGAAAAACTAAGTCGTGCGTATTTGACGGGATATGGAGGAATTGATAGCGTAGAATGTGACGCCCTATATATATATATATTAGTTTTGACATGTTTGCATTTGCACGTGAATCATTTTAAGTTATACTTTTTATTTTTGTAATATTTTTATACAAAATATATGATGACAAATGATGTCTGAGACAAAAATCTGTTTATTTTTGCTAAGTCACCAACCATATCTATCGCATTTTTTTTACCTCGTATGAAGGTGAAGAAATAATCTTCTTTTTGATACATATATGCGTTGTACGTGACATATTTTGAGCATTTTCCAAATTTATTTGACGCTCCTAATTGCATTTGTGGTTGCACAACTTGAAACTCACCATTATTCTACTGAATATTTTTGCATGCAGCAAATAAGAACTCAGAAGATTGAATATAACTAAGTTCATTGAATTAATGATCAATTGTGATATATTCATTATGAGCACAATAGGCACAAAAGAGATGTTCCTATACTCCATCCATTTCAAAATTATCGATTTGTCATCCTTAATCACTAATAGACTTGAAGCGTGCCACCGGTTGAGGAAATACATTTAGTCATTCAACCCAACATTACAATCGATCATTTTCTAGCAGAAAAGAAATATTCATAGTATTTTCATAAGCACTAAAAATATTCTAAATGTATAGAATTATTAGTTTTTTTTTTTTTTGGAGGGGGACTTGAATTTTTGACCTTAAAAAGACAATATCCTTATAAGACAAAGAGTAACATTGAACCAAAGACCTATTAGTGTATAGGATTATTAGTTACAATGGCTAAAAACACCACAGAAATTAAGCCATAAAGTTGTTACGCATGTCAATATAAAAGAAGGAAACAAAAATGCGAATCACCAATGATGGTGGTGTTGTCATCTTTCGAAGTATCAGAACCTGAGTCACCTCAAGATCAAATTTTGCCTTGAATCAACTTGATCAAGTTGGCCAATCACTCCATGCCAGGTTTCCGCTGTCGAGAATCCTTCACATTGACACAAAAAAGAAAGAGAGAGGTTCATTCTAGGATATGTGTATTTAATATAAAAAACTCTCATCATTTTGAGACATACAAAGAGATTTATTTTTGGATAAATTGTTTAGGACTTTAGAAAGTAATGCCCAAAGCTTCTTCTGCACCCAACATAATATATGAAATTGCATCAATACTGAAATCAATACCCACAACCACCAAATTGTCATTGTTCAGCTCAAACAAAAAATAACCAGAAGGCGCCAAAAGTAATATTTGAAGTGAATAACAAAAGCTGGTGGGGGAAAAATAACAAAATAAAAAAAAATCAATTCATACATCACTATCAACCGCCACCAAACTTAATGCATGTATTATTCGTAATATATAGCAAAGGACTAATCAAGAGAAAAAAAAGTAAAAACATCAAGCTTAAACAAATTGGAAAACAGTGCCACATTAGAATATTAGGTACATGGTAAATCTTCCAAACGATATAAATAAAAACTAAGTGAGCTTACCCACATATTTTGAGATCTACTGCTTGCTAGCCGTAAGCAAGAAACTTGTAGTGCCCACAAAAGTGTTCGTAACAATTAACACCTCCAAGAAAAAAGTGAGTCGATAATCACACTTTATACCACTAAGGAAACAAATGTAATTGATTTTTGGAGTATAAATCTTTTTTAATCAAAAAAGGGGAAAATGCATTACTCAAATCCCCAGAAGAAGTTTGTTGCTTCTGTATATGACCATATAAAACTAAGAAATCGCTGCTTCGAGTCCAGAGGTTGCGAGGCACTACGGCTTCTCTATAGTGGAGGAAAATAAAAGATGTCTTCAATGTATATTATGACTGTTTTTCAATTACGCATTAACAAAACTTAAAATCACTCAACATATGAATCCCATTTGCAAAAAAGAAGTATCAAAATGATCAATAAAAAGTTGCAGCTACAAGACTATGTGTAACACATGTCTGGCACAGGGTTGGAGATCCGTTGAATTACCTAAGCCATGTTGTGATTGTATAGGGAGAGTCATAGATCTTCTTCGATTCAGTCCCTCTTCCCAATAGATGACTTATTTGCACAAGCCACCACTAAAATTTCACCAAATACCAGAACCCAATTTAATGTCACTTTTAACTCGAAACAAAAAAAATACAAAGAACATAATTGTTAGTGTAAAATATATCAACCATAACGAAAACACCAACGGTAGAAGGCTTGCATTCAGGTTGCAGTGGTGCCATTTTTTCCAGTCACTTACCAATCAGAAGTCTCTAACTTTATATATATAGTAACATTACAAATAAAAAATAGTAACATTTAAACATAAAAAAAATAGTAACATTCAATATTAATATTTTATCATCTTGTAACTCAGGCAAGGTTGCAAAAAATTATAGACAAATTAGTACACAATTATACAAAATGACAGCTTTATTTTCCTTTAAGGCACCAAGTTCAGGAGAAAACAACAAATCTTACACAATAATACAAGCAACATACAATAGATTCAAACATGCCCCGCAAGTAAGATGTCTCAAATATTTTTTACTTGTCCACGAGCTTCCATAGTTGTAAGAGTCTCGATATTTTAATTTTTGCAGCCAACATTGGTGATTCAAAAACCTGTATGATGCCAAGCGTAAATCATCCCGATTCGAACCATTTCCATGAAACCGTTACTTTTTATTTGGTCTTGCCGATATGGGCTGTTGTGAGGAATGCACTAGTCACAGATACCACTTTTCGCATTAATAATTTACAGGGTAACAACTCATATACATTCATATTGAGATTATTTGTCCAATCTTTGGACATTTATTAACTTATATTGTAATTACTTTTTTTTTTCAAAATGAAATTGTTCAGGTATCGAAAAAAAACATTGGGCATGGCTTGACAAACTGCCAATATTTAAGAATGGACTAATTATAATGGAACGAGAATCTAGTACTTAGTAGCCTCCTAACACATTTTCTCTGGCTCATTGGCCTTTTGAGGTTCTGATTTTGAAATTGTGATTCACTCATTTAGTTAACGAAAGAGAACAAGGAATCCAAAAAAGAAATCTTTTTGTTTTTTGGGAACTAGGATAATTTTAGAATTTCACGGAGGAAAAAGTATATGATAGTCATAGGGAAAAAATCTCTTTCGGCAATATCGTATCATATCAAAAATTATAATTTTTTAATATTGAATTATAACTTTTTAAGTTATAAGTCACAACTTGTGAAAGATATGATCAATGCATCATGAAAATTATAATTTTTAAATGTTTGTTATAATTTTTAAGGTCAAATTATAATTCATAAGCAAAAATTACAATTGTTTAAAAGAAGTACGTGATCGATCATGAATATTTGTGTCGGATCCCATGAGCATCGATTATAATTTTTTCGATCTTTTCTAAAGGGTTACTAGTTCCGATAAATCATTCGGGACGAACATCAATATGACATGGCCAATAGGTGTTTAAAATGGTGGCCATCTGTGGTGGGGCCTACTTTGGACAATAAATTGCAGGGATAAGATTCACGTGTCGTAGGGTCCACCTGCCCTATTCCATTTTACAGATATAACATTCATGCCATATCACCCCACTCCTCCACACCTTCGGCCCCCAATTTATTTTATTGTATTTTATACAGTCAGTGTAATTAGTCAAGTTTACGTATATTTTGATTAATTATTTTTTTAATTCGGTCAAAATCAGACTATTTACGACCAAACTAGAAAATTTATGAGGGATAAAACATTTGGGTTTATAATGCGTCTTTATTATTATTTGAGCTACTCCTTATGGATTGTTTGGTTGCCGTATTAGTAAAATGAGAATTATATTAGATAATACAGTCTAATACCGTATATGTGGACAAAATATATGATTAAATAGAGTACTAAAATATTACACATTGTAATCATGTCAATGAATCGTGTCGTATTGGATTGATATCGCATTAAAAATTATTTAATTTATTTTTGATATATTTATAAGTATATATAGATGAATTTGTGTCGTGTTAGGCTTTTTTTGTGTGTTTATTCATTTATTTAATAAATTTATATTATATTTAGTCAAATTTGCATTTACTTATTGATTTAACGAGTTTAACAATCCATATAATTTATATCTTGTGCCCTATTTAATGTCATGGAAAGAAAGAGAAAAAAAAGTGGAAAGGAGACAACACAACTAATAAAAAAACTTGATTAGTGGTTAGAAATGTTAAAATTATCTCACCCGAGGAAAATAACACGATCTGCAAAAAAAGATTATGGCAACAATCTCAGATGTGCGTTGGGCTTATATACAACTCAACCTATCTACTGTTAAAGATCATATCGTGGTCGATATAAAGCAATGGGGAAGAAGAAAAAGCATTAGAAAGAAGTGTCTTTGAATGGTGCGAAGTCCTCTAGTAATGGCATAGAAAGAACATAAACCACAATCACATTATTACCAATCCCATAACATACACCACAACCACATTGTTAAAACTTATGATCAAATGTTTAAAGTGCCAAAAACTATGTCATTTGATTGACACAAATTATTTTTTAAAGTTATAAAATTTACAGATTGACCAAACTAAATTAAGCATTTTTTTTTTTGCGTTTCTTATTCTTTACTTCCTCATACTTCTGCATTGCACCAGACTTAATAAGATAGTCTAAATTTTTTAGATTTGACTTAATGATAATCTCAACTGAACACTTGGTGCACTTAAAATAAAATCTAAATATCTTGATTCACAAATATGTCTCGTCAATTACGTTTTCTTTACACGAATTGAACTTGGTCTTTTGGAAATATAATTACGACATGTATTGCATCGAATACTCATGGGGAACATCATCCGAATCTTAATCTGTTTGTTCTTAAGTTGTCTTTGTCTCGGTATCTTTGCTAGATCGAAGGCTGGTAGATAATACTTGTTCAACACCTTCCTCTCTCCCATGTTATGTCTTCTTAACAATAAACAATCAAATTAATGACTTCAAACAAACAAAAAAGATTCACGACAAAAATATGAAAATTGAATATGGGGTTGGAAATCTGGTTCGGTTTGCAGGGTTTACTTTAAAAGAAGAAGACAACAAAGACTTACCACAAAACAACGAAACAATGAGACGTTGAAACTTAACGTCAAAACAAATCCAAGCTTCTGCCAATTGTTAAACCTCGTGGAGGACTACAAAACAAAAACCTATGTTCCTTCTTATATAATAAACGTACTACTGCTTATGCTAGTTCTTATAGATGAATTTGTGTCATGTTAGGTTTTTTCCGTGTGTTTATTTATTCATTTAATATGTTTATATTGTATTTACTCAAATTTATATTTATTTATTGATCTGATGAGTTTAGCAATCCATATAATTTATATCGTGTGCCCTATTTCATGTCACCGAAAAAGTGGGAAGGAGACAACACATCAGAAATTGTGGAGGGTTTAGAGTGGCAGGAGGAAGAATTGAAGATAAGGGCACACGAACCTTGTTTGTCTTTTAATCCCATCAAAATATGTGGTGTCCGGTCTTTGAAATCCAAGGCTCCTTCAATTTGTGATATATCTATGAGTAAATTTTATTGACACTCCCTCGAGATTTACCTAATTGCAGGGATACCCTTATAATTTTTGAAATATAACTATCACCCTCTGTCAGGTTATGTTAGTTAACAGACTAAACAGATCTGTGATTTTACTGAATTACCTTCTAAGGTGTCAACCCTATTGTTTACCCTTTAACCCCCTATAATTTCTGAATTACCCTACACACACCACAATTAAATTTGGAATTTAGTTTCATCAAATTAATATTAAATTGAATTTTAATTTCATCAAATTGACGACATTTAACATCATTAATTAAAATATTAATTTCATCAATTTAACATTTTTTTTTGATTTCAAATAAAATCTAGTTACATGGAATAATGAAATAAATAAAAGAAGGCAAAATATGCATGCTTAGTACAATAAATAAGAAAATAAATTTGTCCTAAGCTTACTGCATTCTTAACTAATTGACGTAGGAACTCAACTAGCTATAACTGGCAAATCAGTCCAGCTGAATTGGAAACCTTTGAAGCAAATTCCACAAAACCAGTCTAGCCGCAGTTCCAGATGAATAGTAACGTGAACAGTGAGATAGTTGCTGTCTCTTCACAGAATGAGCTCCTAGCAGTAGTCGAACAAAAAACTGTCCGCATGTTGAGCCGGAGATGATCTCTTTGAATAAAATCTTCCCAACGTTGGACAAATCACATGCAATCATCTGCATGTGATCACACATTAAAAAGCCAAGATTTAGTGGGCAGCATATCACGATCATTCATCAATTTAACATTAATTTTATAAAGTTAACATCAAATTAATATTTTAAAATTTAATTTTGTCAAATTAGCTTCAATTTATTTAATTTAGAATTTAGTTTTATCAAATTGAACTTCAATTTCATCAAATCGATATTTAAGTTAATTAATTTAAATATTAATTTCATAACAGTCATAATAATTTCATCAAATTAATATTTTTAAAATTTAATTTCATCAATTAAATTCAAATTAATATTCAATTTATTTAATTTAGAATTTAGTTTTATCTAATTGAACTTCAATTTCATCAAATTGGCATTTAAATTCATTAATTGAAATATTAATTTCATCACAATAACATTAACTTCGTCAATTTAACACCAAATTAATATTTTGCATTTAATTTCATCAAATTAAACTCAAATTAGTATTCAAATTATTTAATTTAGAATTTAGTTGCACTAAATTGATATTTAACTTCATTAATTCAAATATTAATTTCATCACGCTAACACCAATATCATCAATTTAACACAAAATTAATCTAATTTCATGAAATTAATATTTTTAAAATTTAATTTCATCAAATTAAAGTCAAATAAACATTAAATTTATTTAATTTAGAATTTAGTTTCATCAAATTGACATTTAATTTAATAAATTTAAATATTAATTTTATCAATATAACATTAATTTCAACAATTTAACACCAAATCAAAATTTAATTTCATCAAATTAATATTTTAATATTTAATTTCGTTAAATTAAAGTCAAATTAGCTTTAAATTTATTTAATTTAGAATTTAGTTTCATCAAATCAATATTTAACTTCATTAATTCAAATATTAATTCATCATGCTAACACATATTTCATCATTTTAACACCAAATTAAAATCTAATTTCATTAATTAATATTTTTAAAATTTAATTTTTTCAATTAAATGTTAATTTGAAATTAGTGTTAGCGTGATGAAATAATTAAATACTAATTTCAATTTAATTTGAAAAAATTAAAATTTAAAAATATCAATTTGATGAAATTAGATATTAATTTGGTGTTAAATTAATGAAATTAATATTTGAATTAATGAAGTTAAATATCGATTTGATAAAATTGAAGTTCAATTTTATGAAACTGAATTCTAAATTAAATAAATTAAATGCTAATTTGCCTTTAATTTGATAAAATTAAATATTAATTTGGTATTAAATTGATGAAATTAATGTTATTGTGATGAATTTAATATTTGAATTAATGAAATTAAATGTGAATTTAATGAAATTGAAGTTCAATTTGATGAAAAAAATTCTAAATTAAAAGAAATTGAATGTTAATTTGATAAAATTGAATTTTAAAATGTTAATTTGATGAAATTGAATATAATTTTGATGAAATTAAATATTACTTTTGTGTTAAATTGATGAAATTAATGTTAGTGTGATAGAATTTATATTTGAATTAATGAAATTAAATATTAATTGATTAATATTTGGTGTTAAATTGATGAAATTAAATGTCAAAGTGGACCGAGAATGCTACTACTAAGGAGGAGTGAATTTTGCCTAACAAATAAGAGGAGAAGATAGATCTAAGATCTCAATTAACATTGAGGGTAAATATGGTAAATCACTATAAGAGAACCCATGATATTACATGTCAGTAATGTCATTGACTATAGGGGTATTATGCAAAACTTATGATAATTTGTAACTGTGTGCAGTGATATTTCAGAAACTATAGGAGGTGTACCTGAAATTAGGCCAATTTCAAAGGATTTCAATGAATTTTACCCTATATCTATTACCGTAATAGTGACATACAAAGCTTACTATAGTCTATAAACACTAACCACGAGCTCAGTTGGATACAATAAAATAATACTTACCAAATGTATTTTACTAAAACTTATGTTTCAATTAGTGTCACACAATCTTGACCGTTGAATATTAATTGACCCTCTTATTTGACAGCGAATATTCTGATATGTTATTTAGATCGAAGATTTGGTTAAAATATTTGTTGAGGATAATATTTAATGTTTTAAAAAGTGGTCCGACTCAATGAATCGGAGGCTAAACCGGCCGAATATTCCATATAAGATCGTTTATGTACAAAAACCAAAAAACAAACCCACTCAACCGCCGACTCTAGATCCTGGACAACTACTATCTTTCCTGAATCCACTTCTTTGTCATCGGCCAAGATAGTTACCCGGTTCGTATCAAAACCGTTCAACCCGGGCGGATCAATAATCTGGCCGGATTAATTCAAACCCTATAAATATTTGAGTGTTGGGGGCATTTTCCCCTAAATCTTGTGTCTTCCTCCGCTCCGAGTCCCTGACTCTCCTGATCGACTCTCACATCAGCCCCCCCCCCTTTCTCTCTCTCTCAATCTTTTCAGTCTCTCTGTGCGCTGCGAGTAATCGAAGGAAGCGAAGGCCGACAAGGACTCACTTGTCAGAGCTTCATCGATGATTTGCTTCAAGGCTTCACTCCTCATTCTCTGCCTATTTCCTTGCCTCAAGTGAGAGTGTGAGACACAATACACTCGCAACAGCAGGTACATCATCTATCCCTATCCCTCTCTCTCTCTCTCTTTCAGTCTCTCTATTTTGACCTGCTTAGTTGCTTGAATATTGAATTGTTGATACTGTAATAGCAGATTGTTTGATTACATTATTTTGCTTATGGCTGCTTGTTGATGATTTTGGGGGGTTTTTGTTTCATCTAATATACTTTAAGCGTGTATTTTCATAATTATAGTAATTTTTTAGTCTTATTAATAATAATAATTTTTTATTTTTTTTTATATTACCGATCAGTGACCCAACGGTGATCCACTGACCCAGTTCTTTTCTCATATGGATATATAGCTATGAATCTATGATAATATTGCGTGTGTCAAGGTAGCATTCTCTTCTCTCCTAACGAGGAGGTCAGCGGTTTAAACCCTGCCCAATGCTTTCTCTATGGGGCAAAAAACAAGTCCTTACTATGTGTCAAAAAAACGCTTAGCATTTTCAATATACATTTTTTTTTGTGAACAATAAACTAGATTCATAGCTATAGATTGGGAGAAAAAGAAAGAAAAGATGATCAAAAGGTGAATCAAAGTTTGACAAAACAATAGAGAAATCAGTATACATATATAATCATACAAAAGAACAACTTTATTTTTCATCAAGGCACCAATTTCCAGAGAAAACAGAAAGTCTCGCACTATAATAAAGTTGCTTACACTATAGGAATACAAGCAAAAACAACAAGTAATTAAAATGTCTCTGGCCATTCTAGCTTGGTCACGAGCTTCCATTGCTATAATAGTCCCGATGATTTTTGCAATCAACACACATGTATTATGTCCATGAAGTTGATAGAAGACCTCTTATATCCCTTTTCGATGTGGTGCTGCAAGGAATACACTAGTTACATACATAACTTTTTGCATTATTAATTTACGTGGTCGTTTCTCTATACATTCATACTTAGACTATTTGCCCAACCAGTGGACATGTATTATGCTGCATTGTCATATCTTTTTTTTTTCTTTTTAGAATGAACCTATTTAATTATCGAGACAAAACATTGGGTATAGCTTAACAAACTGCCATTTAATATACTGCTCTATAATATATATTATTAAGCATATTAAAATTCTAAAAAATTCAAATTTTACTGAAAAATATCCTACAATATCTATTTTTATATAAAATCTTAGCGCAACTTAGAAAGTTTATCGTGACTGAAGAATTATATTGATATAACATTAATTGATTTTAAAAACTATATGTACGATAATTTTTTATCTTAGAAATGAGGTTTGAACTTTTCTATGAAAAATAAAATATCCATATGTAGGCATAATGTTATTTTTGCATCTGAGATAGTAATATTAGATTGATGGATTTTTTTTTAAAGATTTTTTTACCACTTTGTTGAAAATATAATGATGCATATTTTTTTAAGCGTAATATAGTCAATCAAGAAGTTTTATAGGTAATTTAAATATTTGTGAAATGTAGTCTTCACAAATTTTTATAAGGTTAAAATAGAAATTTAAAAATTTTTCATGGTAAAGTATTTTTATTACTAATATAAATATAGATATAGATAGATAATAACAATGGAATGAAAGCTCTGTAGCCTATGGAATTCCCAAAAGGTGGCTTGGAACATTTTCTTTGTCCTATCGGTCTTTTATGCTAAATAGGTATTTTTTTCAAAATTATGATTCACCCATTCAGTTCAAAAACAAGCTTAAAGCTATATACCTCAGAGTGTAGTTTGTGCTCTTCATATCTTGGTGTCTATGAGCATGCTTCTTTGACCTCCTTCCATATCTGTGTAGTCCACCTTCAACGAGCCTTACAATCCACTCAGGCTTTCCAGTTGAGAACATAATGTATCCCATAGAAAACCCAAGTACCAATCCACATCCGTACCCCATGAACGTCACTTTCCAATCAAATCCACTTGGAGACTCTAAAGTGTCATCCTGTTGAAACGCCCATTGTGGTGGTTGTGGTGGCTCAGAGTAGCCGCATTTCTTCGGCAATGGAAGTCCACATAGTCCTGAATTGCCCTCATATGAATTCTCTACAAATGAATCAAATTGCTTGCCTGGAGGTATCGGCCCTATCAGTTGGTTGTGTGAAAGATTTAGGACTTGAAGAAACTTTAAACTTGTCAAATGCTGAGGAATCTCTCCAACAAGCTTGTTTGAAGAGAGGTCTAACCATTCTAGAATTATCATATCCCCAATTGATGTTGGAATATGACCTGTGAGCTTGTTATGAGATAAGTTGAGGCCTCGAACTGAAGTCAACATCCCAATCAACTTGGGAATCTCCCCTTTAAAGTTGTTCTTTGATAAATCAATCACCATGAACATGTTTATGACTTTCAACATTTCAGTTGTTGATCCTTTGAGTGTTACAGTCAAGGAATCATAATAATGATTAAGATACTCGTAGTGATAATAAGGAGATGATAAACCCTTTGACTTGCTCATGTAATGGAGGCTATCATTGATGTTCATCATAGCTTTAAAGTTTCTGAAATATTTTGTTGGCAAAGGCCCAATGAAATCATTGTAAGAAATGTCAAAGACTCGCAAGTTATGGAAGGGAAATTGACCAATAAAATTGGTTATGGGTCCGTGGAATTGATTAGATCGTAAGCTAAGAACGCTGAGGTGTGGAAGATTTTCTAACCAGTGAGGAAATGTATCATTGATCATGTTGTTTCCGAGGTTCAAAACTTGTAGCGCTCGACATTTGACCAACGATTTTGGTACTGGCCCCCGCAATGTATTACTATGTAAATTTAAAGTTTCCAAGCTACAATCCTTGGCAAATGTGTTAGGAATGTTGCCATAAAAGAAATTCTCATGGAGATCAAGCACCAAGAGATTCTTGCTTAGCTTCCTCAAACATCGTGTAATAACCCCACTTAAGTTGTTACGAGACAAGTTGAGAACTTCAAGAGATTGTGCATAGCAAGAGGTTGTGCCACTCAAGTTATTTGACGAAAGATCAAGATAAGTGAGGTTTTGAAGTTGAAAAATTGAACTAGGAATGTTACCATGCAACTTGTTAGAACTCAAAACCATGTGGACCAGGGAATTGGCTTGGAATTCGTATATGGATCCAGTGAGTTTGTTATGACTGAGGTCCAAGGAAACTAATGCAGGTAGGTTAAACACCCAAGATGGAATTGTCCCATTGATCAAGTTGGCACGTAGGCTGAGTCTCTCCAAACTTGGAAACCCACTAACAAGTGAAGGTAGAGTTCCTGATAGTTGATTACCTTCGGTGACTAGAATACCGAGTTTGGTTGCGTTTGAAAATGATTTGATAGACCCACTAAACTTATTATTATTGAGATTTATGACCTCGAGATTTTTTAGATTTAGAAAAACACTTTCGATTGAGCCTTCGAAATTGTTGTCTTCCAAATGTAAAGAAGTGAGCCGCTCAAGGTTTGAAAGTGAAGATGGGACCTTTCCAATGAAATTGTTAGTGGAGAGGTCCAATGAAATGATTTGGGTAAGGTTGCCAAGTGATGCTGGAATGTGTCCTGAGAATCTGCATCCATAGAGAAACAAAGAATGTAGGGATTTGAGATCGCCAATTGAATCAGGTAGTTCGCCAAAAAAATTTGTGTGCCCAACGTTCAAGAATTGAAGGGGGCTGCTCGAGTTAAATTTTGAAAAATCACTGGTCAAAACCTCATTATCTTCTAATTGCAACTTCTTGAGATTTGGCAGATGAAATAACTTATCAGGAACTTCTCCCATCAATCTACAATTAAAAAGACTAAGGAATGTTAAAGATGTCAGATTCAATAAGGAAGTGGGTATTACCGAAGATATGTTTACTCCACCAAGATCAAGTTCTCTCAGTTTGGTCAAGTTTTGCACAAGTAATTCGAAACCAGTTTTCCCCAATCTCAACTGACTATTATTCAATGAGAAATCAAGTGAAACCAAATTAGATAGTTTCAAAATTTCTAACGGGATTTGACCAGAGAAGCTAGAGGAAGAGAGGTTCAAATATGTCAATTTGGAAAACCGATCAAACGAAGGTGGAAATGGAGACAAATCGAAGTTGTTGTAAGCAAGGTTGAGCCTTTGAATGTGAGGAAGGAGAAAGAGGGTGCTATTGGGATAGATTGTCCCATATAACCAGCTGCAGCTGAGGTCGAGGCCTATTACATTACCAGTCCACCGATCACACTCGACCCCGTCCCACGAGCAACAATCAGTCTCGTTCTTCCAAGATTTGAGTTTTGGAAAAGAAGGAATTGCACTATGCAATTCACAAGACGATGAAGCAGATGCATTGAAAGAAAAATGTTTTTTAAACTGAAGCAATGCAAAACTCTGGTCTTTGTGGCACAGTTGTGCATGGGTCAAAGGAGTTTGGAGGAAGAAGAGAATGAAGAAGAAGAGGTGAAAGAGTTTCTTGGGAAGGAGCCATATTGAAAAACCCATCTTAATTTCCTAGTAAAATTATTAGGAGATTTTCATACAGACTGCCAATTAACTGAAACAAAGGCAAATGATATACATATAGAAAAATATAGGAAGACAATTTCCTGTCAACTACGGTGAAATTATAGTAGGTAGCACAAAAAGTTTTGGTTTGCTAAAAGTCTTCATGGAATAGTCGGGGAACGACCACACTATTACTTCCTTTACAATTCCATAAGAGTTAATTATAATTCAAATGGAGTCAAGTTATCACTCAAAAATAATAATTACAAGTTCATTGAAGTTAAGTTAAGATTCATCAAAATATTTTAAAATAGATGCCATTTTGTCGTATAGCCACAGTTGATTAAACCTTTAATCGTGATTTATAAAATTATAAGTTTTGTTATAGTAACATTTTATAAATCTTTGATGTCTTAGTTTTTTCATCCCCTACCAAGCCCAGAGGAATATGTGCGTGTTTGAGACGTTATGGAGGAATTGAAAACCATAAGATGATAGTGTATGGGCCTAGATATGAATCCCGAGTTTAAAAATCACTGTTATCGGACTATTTTATTTAAACTCACCCTTCCAAACCCCTCAAATAAAATTTATAGTCATCGATCAAGAAAATAATTAATCCCTGTTATGTGTAAATTATGACATCAAAAATTTATTTTTTAATATTATAGGGTGTTTTTCATTCCATTTTTAAAGTGACACGTTTTCTTTAGCAATCTAAGGAGGAAGAATCAAAAGTCACAGAGTATGGCCATGGAGAAAAATGAGGCCAAGCGTGTTTGACAAAGTCAAATTGTATGGCCATTAAGAAAAATGAGGCTAGAAGAATTCATTATTTTGTGGATATTTTTATCACTGTAGAGGTAATTATTTTTATGGTAATTGCAATCTATCGTACCACAAAAATGGTAAAAATAATTACAACAAATACTTATAAAAATATCCATAAAATTAATAAATCATCCATAAAAATTATAAATTTTAGATTAGATCGATAGTAAGGTGAGAATCAATCTTAAAGTATTTGATCTATAATAAAGTAGTACGCAGACAGATGACAAAGACGATCTGCCACGTCTCCTGCTACAAACAAATTACTAGCTAGCACAAAAAGTCTTGGTCAGTAAAGACCAGCTATCCCTGTAATGAGGTCTCCCAGGGCCCAACTAAATTTTCCGTGTTATGAAGGAATTGGCCGTATAGAATGTGATATCTACCAAATTGCACCGTCTTTCGAAGACTTTCAAGTTTATTTATAAGATTGTGGTACTAAAATTTATAAAAAAAAATTGGTGCCGTATCATCAATTATCACTTTTATAATTATTTTTATTACTTTTGTGTGATTTTATCACTTTTATTGTAACTTTTTTTTTAATAAAATAATTCATAAAGTGATAAAATTTACAAATTGACCAAACTAAATTAAGCATTTCTTTTGCGTTTCCTATTCTTTACTTCCTCATACTTCTGCACTGCACCAGACTCAATAAGATAGTCTAAATTTTTTAGATTTGACTTCATGATAATCTTTAGTGAGCACTTGGTGCACTTGAAATAGAATCTAAATATCTTGATTTCTAAGTATGTCTGGTCAATTACTTTTTCTTTACACGAATTAAACTTGGTCATTTGTAGATATTGGTTGATTCACACGTGCGCGTGTTGCACGTGTACCATTTTTATAGAATTGATTTCACGTGAGTCTTCATTACATATAATTCTTATTTTTTTTCTTCATAGACTTTTAATTTTTTCAAATATTCTCCAACTATTTTCCAAAATCAATAACAAAACTCACTCTACACTTTCATAGATGTGTTGCACTTTGCAAAGCAGATCTGTATTTTAATGGCTAATTTCCGGTGTTTGTCAAATACACAAGATTCAAAAAAAAAATTATAAGATTGTCAAAACAATAGCACAATTCTAAATTATACACATGATAAAACGGAATATTTTGACTTCTTTTTCAAGGGTGTATAGTTAGTAAATTTTGGCTTCCTATTTGGAACAATTTTGTCCTTGTCTCCACTAGATTTGTTGGTTTTAAAACTCTCCCAACAATTTATTTTCATGGTTGTTTAGATATTTATTAACATTCTAAGGTAAAATTTCAAGATATAAGAGCCTATGGTTGGTTCTATTATATGAATCAAAGATAAAATTGAAAATAAAATTTGCAAAATGAACTTATATTTGAATCATTTCGAATTGTAATTTGAGTTTTAATTGCTTTTATTTTGTACCATGTGTGAATTCCATACTTGTTATCATTAAGCAAAGACAACCTTATATACTTTAGCATTTACATATTCCCTTATAAGCCTATTCAATCGTTTTCTCCTATATAGAGAGTATTAGCAAAAATCCATACATGTCTTACATTAATAATGTTCATGAATTCTATATCTAAAACATCATTTTATATTATCTTTCATATAAAGCATTGTCTCTACCATGTGCTGAACTACAAAATTTAGAAAGTAAAATTAAAAAGATGAAGTTAAAGGTATTCAAAGTGGTGCCCTTCGGAAACTAACGTAAAATAATAAGAGTAATCTTATTTATTCCTAAAAATATGACCTAATTTACTGATCTAAAGATGTGACTTTAGTGAAACTATTGAATAATACCAAATTCTGACTATCGAATTTATATAAAAAAAAATTAATTTTCACAAAATGAATTGGAGGAACTGACATGAACGGAAGCAAGTACCAATTTGGTGTTAGCTCAACGAAATCAATCTGGCAAAGACCTGGAGAAAGTAGCCTACCCTATCTTATAGCCACTATCTTGCTTATTCATTGCCCTCACTGAAGGTCACTCAATGTAAAAATTCTTTTTAATCAGTACCGATTGCCAAAATCTTGCTTGGGAAGAACAATATGGTCCAAGTACCCTTTCGATCCACCATGTCTACCTCCTCTCCATACATGGCCGCCTCGATCAAAACCTCTTCCACCATCATCTACACAAATGTTGAAAGCATAACCAGCCAGGTATAAAGTCAAATATCAATAATTTTTGTGTTCTATCCTCCATTTCCATGCAGTTGTGGGTTATTAATAATAAGGAGAGTATTTGTGATCTCATTTGCTATATCCAACTTCAATCAACATTTGATTATGAATTTGGAAGAACACCGTAACATAAGAACTACTACATTCCTGGCGCCAAAACACATCCCAACGTAAGTGGGTAGCTTATAACTATTTTCAAACCTTGTCTCTGTATAAACAACAACATATAGGAAAGAAATGTTGAGCAGATTCTTTCATCACAAAATCAGTCATGTCATATCCTAGATTAACAAACTAAAATGCATCAAAGATCAAAGAAGTCTAAAATCTTCATAAGCAATTAATATATAAAAACCAGAAGTGAGGGCTATCTACTTTCCCGCAGCATGCTTCAAGTCGCATAGAAGAACCCATCTGGTCGGCCAAAAACATTTAAGACGCATGATCTTATGCGAGAACTTGCTCTTTTAATTTCAGAAATAGAAAATTTTCGCTTCCTATGATGGACAAAGATGAAAAGAAGAGAGGTTAGCCCACCGCCTGTCGACGCAAACAAATCAATAACAGCAAGGAACAATGGTCGTTGTCCAGCATAAGCACCGCCTAGATATCCAAACCCCTGTGTAATTGAAAGCACAAGACTTTAAATTAATCCAAAAAAAAATTAATTAGGGGGCGACTGAGAAACCATCATCACATGGTAGATGTTTGTATTGGACTCGAAAAATAATATTCCATAGGTAACCCCTGTAAAAAAGAGAAGAAAGTATTTGGTTATGTACTTCATGAATCCTGATAGAAGGCATTGCATACACCTATATAGATCAGAAAAATAAAGAAATTGATAGGACCCCAAAACCATTTAATCCAAAGGACGAAAATGAAAGCAGCGACCAATGTTGTTCAAACATACAAAGCTTCCTAACTATAACTTTAGAAACTCAATAGGACTTTTTCTTGTTCCCAAAACAAACTTGAGATGTAGCTTCCCAAAAATCAAGCTAAGATACAACCCAAGTGGCTTCTTTATTCACTGTAATTCAACTCCTTGAGATCAGCATTAACCATCAAATGAAAAAGCACTCCAGACAAAATCAGTGGGTGAAGAGAATGATTGTCTTTGCTGCACAGAATCATATCAATATGACAATATCTCAATTAATAATGTACAAAGTGTTTTTAATGTCAGCAGGCTCATAATTAATTTGTAACTGGAGATGCAATCAAGGAAAACGTATTTAGATCAACTTGATGACACAGCTAGTGCTTCTTCTCTTTTTTTTTAAAAGAATCCCATCATGATCCAAATAAAATATCACTCAGTATAAACATAGTGTATCTTCCCAACTATTTGTAGAGCATACCTACCCTTTTGTTTCCCAAAATTTTGTGTGCATGGCTGCTTAGTTTGTTACAAGACACACAAAGGAAATAAATGAGACCATCAACCCTTTTTAAGTGTACAAATTGACTTAAAAATGAAATTAAGCTCCATGTTCAGCTGTTATTTGATTTGAAAAAACCATCAAACAATAATAAATCATTAAAGATCATTGTCGAATATGAACTTTCATTCTCACTTATCTGAAAGTTTACCAGGGAGAGACATTGATGTAAAATGATTATTCTTTGAAGCCATTGTAGTAATGTAAAGGCTTTTGGCTGGTTGACTTTGTCTCTACCAGAACAAAAATATCATCACATTTCATAGTGAAAATTATACCTTGATAACATTTGTTTTATACCATATGCCCTTTCGAACGGTGTCTGCTAATGGTCATAATGCCATTCTCAAATTTTGATAAAATGTGGGAGGATGATACCAGATTTTTTTGGCAATGTCCAATGCAAAAAGATGAATTGATCTACAAGGTTCCTCAATCAAACCAATTGAACCATAGTGGAAGATCCTACCTAGCATTGAATGCAATAAAACCAGCAACCTCATTAGTGGATAAAAATCTAGTGCTGCATTCCTTGTCTGAAAAAAGGGACAAGGAAAGCTTACCTTCTTAATGATCTTTACTTCAAGCTCTGATTCGCAAGGAAGCATTTTAGCCCTGATTACGAAAAAGCATGAACTCAGGCTCCCCATCAGCTCTAAAGTGTTTTTAATGCCAGTGCAGTCCTAGCACTGGGGTCAAACAGAATGCCAGAGTTGCCAACATTGTTTTGTTTGAATGCACAGACAATCTGATATTGGACAAAAATTAACAATTCACAAATGTTGTACAGCATACCCAGCAATGGTTGAATGCAACCCAGCAAGTTTAACTCAAATGTGATCGGCAAAAAGGACATAACCATATTATAGTCAATCATAGATATAAAGGATTAGACTAAAAAAAAGGGCCAAAACATAAGTCTGTGAAAGAGTTAAATGAGGACAACACGGTAAATGCTAAACTTGGGACAGCCATACTCAATACAATGTGTATTGTTATTATTATTTAGGCATCAAGCATTTATAGAAATTTAAGTTTATACATTTCAAATAAAGATTCTATAAATGTGAAATAAATTTGTAAGCTGAATAACAATCCCCAGTATGGTTGTATAACCTCAAAAAACACTATGTGATGAGTAAACTGCAAAACAAAACAATAATATCAAGGCAATAATTACTCCGACCAAAAATCAATATAACAAATGCTTATAACTAGTTAGAGACTACCTAAAATCAAATGTTAAACTAATAACCGAGAAAAAAAACGTCAAAGTTGAACAAAACTAATGAGATTCTATCTACTTTAGATTGATACAATATGCACCAAGTTAATACTTACTTCTCCAAAAATTGGATATTGACGTACACACAAAGATGCTAATTAAGAAAGGATAGGATGAATATTAGGTGAACATGACATTTTTTAACAACTTTGAGCCAATGTAAATTAACAAAGTCAATGCATTTCCCATTGAATGCACAATGAATATAGCAATTGGGTGCCTCAAAAAATCAAAAGAGAGATCAGAACTATTTTTTTTAAAAAACCCAAATATTCCAAGATCTTTCTATTGACACGACATCCTTCCATATAGCACTGGATGCATTTGTGTGGCCCTGAATGCTTTCATATTTGAAGTATTTCGACACAGGCCTTTTGATTCTTGTTCTAATCCCTAAAACTTAGCCTACCCAGAGCACAGACACTTAGAAAATAGAGCTTCTATTTCATAGCATATTTTTCTTTCCTTGACCCATGCTAGTGGGCCAATATATAGTTGGGTAATTGGGTTCATGATCAAGAAAGTATTAATTTAACGAATGTCAGATAGTAGAACCATACTTTGAAGATGGAATTCTAGAGTATTTTTGGAAATAAATTTGTAGACCAAAATCCTCGGAGAGCCTGCAAGTGCAACAATAACGAAAAATTAAAAAATCCATTGGCCCCCAGGGAAACAGAGGAAACAGGTGATTCAGAAATGTTAAATTATTTTTTTGCAGGGTTTTCATGTATTTTTTTTGTCAATCAAACAAACAGCGTCCAGAAAAAAGTGAAAATTGAGAGTGAGTCATCTTAAATGTATTTATTTGGAAATAAGTCATGTAAGGAAACTTATAAGGAGCTAAATTCATGTTTAAAATTATATGTAATGACTTAAGTTCACTTTTTTTTAATCTCAAAAATACCCTTCCTTGAAAGAAAGTTAATTTTTTCTCTCTATATCCATATATAAGTTAAGAGTTTAACTAACCTTAAAATTTTCCTTCTCTCTTATCTATATATATAAAAGAAATAGTAACATTCAAATACAAAAAAAAAAGTTACTATGAATTTGAATAGTAAAATTCAAATTCATGTTATTATTTTTTTATTATGTTACTGTTCATGTTATTGTTTTTGTTGAGTATGTTACTATTCATGTACTATTATTTTTGAACATGTTACTATTTTTGTTGACCATGTTACTACTATTATTTTCCTAAATATCAATATTCAATGTTTCTATTTTTTTTTTTTTTGAAAATTACTATTTTTTTTGTATTTGAATGATACTATTTTTTGCATTTGAATATGAGAAAAATAATTATTGTTAAGTATGTTACAGTTTTTGTTAAGTGTCTTACTATTTTTGTTGAACATGTTAATATTTTTATTGAACATGTTACTGTTGTTATTTTTTAAAAATATTAATATTGAATGTTTCAATTTTTTTTATGTTTAAATGTTACTATTTTTTTGTGTTTAAGTGTATTATTTTTTGTGTCTAAATGATAACTTTTTTTTGTATTTGAATGTTACTATTTTTTATTTTTAATGTTACTATATATATAATTTATATATAAATAGATAAGAGAGAAAAAAAATTTTAATGTTAGTCAAATTCTTAACTTATATATAGATATAAATAGATATGAGAGAAAAAAGATTTTAATATTAGTCAAACTTCTAAGATTTAAGAGTTTTTAATTTTTAGTTTTATTTCACTTCTAAAGGGAAGGAATAGTATGATAAAATTGACAAAAAAACGGACTTCATAACAAATAAATTTCCTTAACGGATTTAAGCCCAAACAAGTCCATATAAGAGGACCGGACTCTAAATTTTCTTACAAAAAACTAAAAAGAGAGAAAACAAAAAATTTCAACACCCTCGATCCTCTGACCACAAATGGCTACGGCTAGATTTGGTCCGTTTGATTATTGTGCTCTACGTTTCTCTCCCTTCTGCAATAATATGGTTTGAATGAAAGTGACGTGAAATTAAAAATTGAGCGAAAAAAGGCAATGATAGTATTGGCATTTTCACGAACAATACATGTCCAAACAGAGCACATTAAGGGAGAATCATCAGCTTCTACCTTTGAGAAAGTCGTCGATGTCAGCGCCATTCTTAGACTATCGGTTCTGAGGAGCGCGTCCTGTCTAAAGAAGAGGGAGACCACATGGAAATGACTTGTCGTTCCAGAGAAACTGGCTCCGGAATGAAAGTTTTCCGTGGGATGTGAGGTAGTGGAAAAGGTGACGGAAGTTATAGAGTTTTTGTGGAACCGAATTCGGAAATCGGAAATCGGAAATCGGAAATCTTGTGTGAAAACCTGCAAACCTCACTCTATGACCATCACCACTGCTCCTCTCTCTCTCTCTCTCTCCTTGAAAACCTGCAACTCCTCACTTCTCTCCCTCTCACAGATCCCCCAGGACCCCTTCCCCCTCGCTGCAACACGTCACCACACTCAGCCAACTGCCACCGCCACCACCACCACCACTCCCAACCTCCTTGTCTCTCTCTCAGGCCCCTGCCCACTCCCCACAACAAACCCCAGATCTAAAGATTTCTCCCTCTAGATCTATAAAACCCACATGAAATGGGTGAGTCATCATACTCTCCAATCGATTTCATTAAATCGAAGCACAAATTTCCACTGCTATTAGCGGTGTTGCTGTACAGTTGGGTTTTTGGGATTTACCTCTCGGATCGAATTTGCGGCTGACTTTTGTGGTTAATTTTTTGGAATTTTGTTGTGGTTCAAATTTAGTGGTGGGTTTTAGACGATGGAGGTTGAGGGTTGAGGGTTGATGGTTGGTTTTGTGCAAGGCCTACCATACGGGTAAAAAATATAATTTTTTATTTTTTTATCTAATATTTTGTAAAAAAAAAAATTTTATTCTATTTTATCCGATCAAGTGTGATATTCTTACCCGACTTCTAACCAAATTAATCGGGTAAAAAATAGGGTAGGAAATCGGGTGAACACTTTTATAGTTATTAATTTTTAGATCATTTTAACAATTCAATTAAATAACATGTACTAATTTAATAACACTAAAACCTAAAATAATTATAATAAAACACAAGAAAACATAAACATCAATCTATCATAATTGTTGCATAAATACAATAACAATTATATATATATATATATATATATATATATATATATATATATATATATATATATATATATATAAATTAATGCCGATAGAGCAAGGTAGGAGTACAAAAATTAATGACAATTCTGCATTCTTACCCGATTTAATCGGAAGACCAAAAATTTTTCCGTATTCCTATCCGATTTTTTCGACTAACCGTTTAATAGGGTCGGGTAAGATAAAAAATTAAGACAAATTAAAAATTTGAACACCCCTAATTTTGTGTGGTGGAACTGTTGGGTTTTGGACGGTGGCATTGCTGGCGTCGACAGTGGCTTTTTGGATGGTGGAGGCGATGGTGTCATTCACAATCGCCATATCCTTTCTCTCTCTATCTCTAGAAGGCGGTGGTTGAGGAGTTTGGTGGGTGGTAACAGTTCTGGAAGCTCGTGGTGGTGATGGTGGTGATGAGTGTCTCTGTAGTGGTGGTGATTATTGGTGCATGTTACTGAATTGGCGGCGATGCAGTGGTGGTGATGTCGTGGAGGAGAAGGGTCATGTACGGAGACAGTTGATGATGGTTTTAGTCTAGGTAGTGGTTTTCAGTGGTGCAAGGGGAGGTGGTTTCAATGGGGTTATGGTCTCTCTCTCTCTCTCTCTGTGTTGGTGGTGTTTGGATGTATTGGGTGGCAGATGCACTATTGTGGTAGCTAGGTTTAGTCAGTTGTGGAACTGGTGGTGATGGGTGGCAAGAGTAAAAATTTATGTCATTAGATAAATAATAAACAAAAATTAATTTAATATGAGATAATTGGATTAGGTAATTATTAAGGTTTTAAAAAATGATTACTTTTAAATTGTACTAATAGTATCAAATATTATTTAATAAACAAAAAATTTAATATTTTATTTATTAAAGTATTATATTTAGAAATTAAACATTTAAGTGTTAAATTTTAATCTATATATTTCATATATAGATTAAAAAAATAAATGAGTGGTAATTTGGAGGGTATTTTTGGTATTTTGAGAATTATAATTGATGACCTTGGCTTTGATTATTAACAAGTCTAACGTCTTTTAGTTGAAGGGGTGTGACTATTACAAGTTTTAAATGTCAAGGGAGTTTGGTGTTATTTTTAAAATGTGAGGAGTGTCCGTGTAATAAAACCAAATGTCAGGGGTGTGAATGTAATTTATCATTATTTTGGGCAATATGATTGTGAACAGTAAGTTTGGCTTAAAGGCATAACTAGGGTTTAATATGCAATTGATTTTGAAAGATAAGAATGTTATAATTGCATTGTTGAGAGATAAAGATGGAAAAAAATAATTTTTAAATATATTGATATTTTACAGTAGTATTGATAATTACCACAAGTATTGCATCGAATATTCATGGGAAGCATCATCTAAACCTTAATCATTCTGTATTTAAGTTGTCTTCGTCTCGATATTTTGTTAGATCGAAGTCTACCAGATAATACTTGTTCAACACCTTCCTCTCCCCCTTTTTATGTCTTATTAACAATAAACAATCAAATTAACGATTTCAAGCAAACAAAAAAGATTCACCAAAAAAATATGAAAATTGAATTTGGAGTTGGAAATCTGGTTCAGTTTGCAGGGTTTACTTTAAAAGAAGAAGACAACAAAGGCTTACGGCAAAAAAACGAAACAATGAGACGTTAAGACTTAACGTCAAAACAAATCCAAGCTTCGGCCAATTGTTAAACCTACTTGAGGACTACAAAACAAAAACCTATGCTACTTCATATATAATAAACCTACTGCTTATGCTAGTTCTTATAATGAATTTGTGTCATGTTAGGTTTTTTTTGTGCGTTTATTCATTTACTAGTAGATGCACACGTGCGTTGCATGTGGACTGTAGTTGATCGAAATTATTATTGACAATAATTACTTATGGATGGCTGCACCAAAAATCTGTATGTTAAAGGTTTTCGATGTATAATAAGAACTATGATTTTGTTATGGAATATATTGAAATTATCCTCTATTGAAGATGACTACCGTTTTTCTCATGTAGTTTGTTCATGAAAAGTTCTGTGACACTAATCAGTGGCAATTTTTGTTTAATGGCAAGACAAAAAATAAAATAGGTGAGATTAAGACTCTGAGTTTTATTGATGTTTTAATGCAAACACAAATTGACACTGTTAAGCATAAGCAAATCTCTAATGATGGGCTGGAAAAAAATTCAGTTGTTAAACTAAAAACAATGTCCCCAACTGTAGTACTTGAGTTGATGGAAGTTTTCATCTAGAATATACAATCTGAAACTCTGCCTTTGGTTTACAATCCTCTATGATCCAAAGGGTCAACAATATAAATTTGGAATGATAAAAAAACAAAGAGACGTGGACTGGCGGAGTTTAGAAACTGCATTATGAGCATCAATTATAGTTTTTTGCTACTTTTCATTGACATGGCCAATGATAAATAAAAGCAAAAGATAAATAAAATAGCAAAGTAACAAAATTCACTTAAAGTAATGTATGACCGTAGTATTACATCCATATGTAGGAACAAAAACAGAAACCTCCTTAATGGAAATTATTCTAATAGACAAATGCAAAGGAGCCTCAATGGGTTTGGTAGTACAATGAATATTGAAAAAAGAGACACTTTGGGATAAAGATATTGAAATAGAGTGAAAGTAAGAGATAGCTAGGATTAGAGGAGGGTTTTGAGTGAAATTTGCTAGAAAAGTCAATATACAAAAATAGAACCAAAATCAATGAGTTGATTAGAAGTCCATTCTCTAAGCGGGAGGGATTTGTTACCAACCTAAACAATTTCAGCAACTCTTCTAAGAATGCCATTGTCCCTAGTAACACAGAGAAGCTGCTTGTGCTTTTGTGCTTGCAGGAATCTTGTCATTTGAAGAATTTTCAAATAGCACCTCTATAGTTTTGCAGTTAGAAATAGAAAAAAAAGCTTGACTCCATCAAGTTCTAACCTATATCAAAAGAACTTTAAGTCAATTATGCAAACCAATTATATTAGTCCAAAAAATAAGCACTAAAATTCTACATCAAAATACCACAACATCAAACATTAACTTCTTCATGGTAACCTTTAATTAAATTTTATCTCGCCTTGCTTTCAATAAGTCGCAAGGTCTACCACTGGGCCGTTGATAACAAGTATAATAAACCTATTACCTGATTATTTGAATTTTGCCTAGATATTTGTTGACTATAGAAGAATGGTTGGTAACATGACATTTAAAGGGTTCACAATCATGGAGTGAACTGGGACAAAAACAGTTCAAGAAGAGCTCGTTCTTCGGGCAGTGCAGCTGGAATGGAGGCATTCCCTGCCAACATATATACTTCCATTTGTCACAATAATGCATGCATCAACTCTAATAATTGGTTTCGATTATCGTACTTCTTATTTCAATTCAAAGGTAAATAATCTACTCAAGTTTAAAGAACACATAAGAAAACAAAAACAGAAATCGTACCCACTAAAAAAATAGCAAAATATTCACTGGTGACAAGGTAATTAAGTAGGACCAAGTAAAAATTTGCATGGTTAAACTGGTTAACAATTGAATTTCTCGAAGCTCATTAGCATTACACACCTAATCCAATATATATATATATGTGTGTGTGTGTGTGTGTGTGTGTGTGTTGACTTAATCTAGCTATAGTGATCATTGAATTGACCATGAACCCAATTTAATATTGTGATCCATTGCTAATCCAATGAGATTAGAGAATTAAGTTACCATATTGGATCAAGATATTAAGTTCAGGTAGGACTTATCACAGAAGAGTTTGATAAAATCTTAGGAAAATATAGGATCATGTCTTTTTCTTGTGAAAATGTATATTGATATGAAGTCTCTAATTAATGGTCATTCCCAAACCAGGCGACTGACGGCCTTTGGTAAACTTGATCAGTCTTTTTTCATGGCAAATAGTTGAAACTTGCACTTATATGTGAATAGAAAAATAAGCAACAAGCAAAAAAAAAAAAAGGATAGAAAAATAAGCAAAGCAAAAACCTGTGGAATATCCTGTCCAAGGTGAAAGGTTGATGTCTAGAACTTATCCAAATTCAGGTTGTAGGACTTCCAAAGCTGTCATATAAATTTAAGTAATTCAATTTAGAAGTTCAAACATTGACGATTGAATACTAATATAGCTACAAGGAACATAAAGTGAAGTATGTATTGCCAGTGTGAATGATGCCAAGTGATAAAAAAACGAAATTTAGTTGAACAGAACTACAAAAATATATGAAAATAATGGGTAAAAAAAAAAAGCAATAAGATTGCAGAACTGTTATCAAGGCTGCTAATCATGCATAGAAATACAAAGAGAACTATAGAGAAACATTGAGCAAAGAATGAAGTACCCTTCACTTTCAGCATCCCAAATGAAGTCCCCATAGGGTAATAATTCTCATCAAAAAACAATGCCAAGTAGAAATTCCTTTTGTGATGAATAGCGAATCATCTCAATATTGGAGAAATACCTGAGGAGCAAGAAGAAGAGCTTCTGCTAGTTTTCTATTTACTAATAGACCTAAATCTGTATGGTAATTTTTTTTAACAGAAACTGTCATGTAAGGTTAACGTATAGTGTCACAGAGTGAATGATATAATATATGTTTTGTTATATTATTGAATTAAAAATGCAAATGACTGAATTTAAAAAAAAAAAAAAGAGGTTCAATTGTAGAAACTTTTATCTACACCGTGATAGGTATCTACAAGAATGATTGTTTTCTAGACTGACTCTACTACCAAATTTTCTTTCTAGGTAGTACACGGAAGCTAAGTAACAGAGAGAACCACCGAAAATTGATGCCGGCCACATCACTAACAAGCAATCAATTTTTGCTCGATTTCCCCTTAAGCTCTAATGGTTCTCCTCAGTGCTTCTGATTCACCGCCTCTGAAAAGAGTCGAGTTATCCTGCTAACCAATTTTGTCAAGAGGAATTCGATCAAAAGGACCTGCCTTAAAAATAGTAACACTTACCTCCCCAAAGTCTTCATAGCTAAGTTCCTTAATGGTTGGAACTTCTGAAATCTCACAATTTCCAACTTCTCCAAAAGGAGGAAGCCAAGACAGCGTGGTTGAAAGGGGGGATGCTGCCCAAGAGGGTTGCCCAACAAGTTTCAAATATGACTGATAACTCAAGGGCGACTTTCCTCCATTATTTTGAGACATTTATTATAGCAGAAAGAGCATATTAACTCCCATTGTTATTATAGAAGAAAACTTGAAATGCAAACAAATAATTCTAACCAATTATAATTTATCAACTGTAGAAATAAAAGTATCTCCTAGTGACCCACTTGAAAATTCAATCATACCATAATTACCTTTTGTATGATGTCTGTAGGATTGAAGAGTGTATGACTCACTGGAGAGAACACCTCAATTCCAAATACAAAGGCATGGTTCTATTGAACAACAATTTAACTTCTTATTATCTTACAAGCATGTCCAAACAAAAGCATATCTCTATGCTAATAACAATATAACATCTGAAAACCATTCAGGGAAAACGACTTCGAAGATGACTTTTACCTTAAGTTTAGCATCTAAGGCTTGATGTGTAACCTACTGATGTGATCTGGGCTCAGTCCCAGTCAGCCTTGCCGACGATTTTGGCCTCAGCCAATCAACATTTGTTTTTGCCTTTTAAGGTTGGAGGACTCAGAATTATGATCTTTATCAAGTTTTCTCCTCAAACATATGAGGTCTTCCTCACTCACCTTGCCATTTAATTTTTTGTTCAACTCATATGCTTCAGCTAATTTTCTCTTGCATTCTTCACTAATCGGTGAAGGAGGTGGTGTGCTCTTCTTTGATAAGTGAAAGCACAGGGCATAAAGAGATAGAGAGACGGATAGGAAAATTGAAGAGGTGGGGCTGTGAATTTGCAGGAGATAGAGAGAGAGAGAAAAAAAAGGGAGAGAAAGTAGGAGAGAGGGAGAGAGCGTAATGGCTGAGAAGTAAATCCCAGGGTAGTGAATTTGAGAAAAGAAATAGGGAGAAAGAGATAAGGACACGAAGAAGGAAGATGAAGAGAAGCGACTGTTAATTTGCAGAAAGAGAGAAAATAGGAGAGAGAGAGAGAGTGTGTGTAATGACTATGTGAATGTGATAGAGGAAATAGGGAGAGAAAGAGAGATGAGAGCGAAAATAGGAACAAAGTGATATAGGAATAGAGGGAGACGGTTAACGCCTAGGAAACAGAGGATATTGATGATACAATTAAAATGTTGGAGGATAAAATTGAAAAAAAAAATACTTTTCACATATACTGACTTTTTTAAGTAGTATATATTTAATATGTTTATATTGTGTTTACTCAAATTCGTATTTGTTTATTGATCTGATGAGTTTAGCAATTCATATAATTTATATCGTGTGGCCTATTTCTTGTCATCAAAAGAAAGAGAAAAAAAGTGAGGAGACAACACATAGGAAATTGTGGAGGGTTTAGAGGGGTAGGAAGAAGAATTTAAAATAGGGGCACACGAACCTTGTTTGTCTTTTAATCCCATCAAAATTTGTGGTGTCTGGTCTTTGAAATCCAAGGACTCCTTCAATTGTGATATGTCTATGGGTAAATTTTAGTGGCACTCCCTCGAGATTGACCTAATTGCAGGAATACCTTTATAATTTTTGAAATATTACTGTCACCCCTTGTCAAGTTATGTTAGTTAACAGACTAAACAAATTTGTGATTTTACTAAATTACCTTCGAAGGTGTCAACCCTATTGTTTACCCTTTAACCCCCTTATTATTTCTGAATGAGCAATGCTATTAGAACATAATTTAATAATATAATGAGTTGTCACCAATGATATGATAATGAATTCATTTAATACTACAATGAGAACCATCACTAAATACATTTCACTATCATTTCATTGGTGATAACTCATTATGTCCCCAAATTATGTCCATAAATTATGTCCTAATAGCATTAGTGTTTCTGAATTACCCTACAAACACCACAATTAAATTTAGAATTTAGTTTCATCAAATTAATATTAAATTAAACTTTAATTTCATCAATTGACATTTAACACCATTAATTAAAATATTAATTTCATCAATTTAGCATTAATTTTACAAATTTAACATCAAATTAATATTTTAAAATTTATTTTTGTCAAATTAGCTTCAATTTATTTAATTTAGAATTTAGTTTCATCAAATTGAACTTCAATTTCATCCAATCGATATTTAACTTCATTAATTTAAATATTAATTTCATCACACTAATAATAATTTCATCACATTAACACCAAATTAATATCTAATTTCATCAAATTAATATTTTTAAATTTTAATTTCATCAATTAAATTCAAATTAATATTCAATTTATTTAATTTAGAATTTAGTTTTATCTAATTGAACTTCAATTCTGTCAAATTGACATTTAATTTCATCAGAATAAAATTAACTTCATCAATTTAACACCAAATTAATATTTTACATTTAATTTCATCAAATTAAAGTCAAATTAGCATTCAAATTATTTAATTTAGAATTTAGTTTCACTAAATCGATATTTAACTTCATTAATTCAAATATTAATTTCATCACGCTAACACCAATTTCATCAATTTAACACACAATTAATATCTAATTTCTTCAAATTAATATTTTTAAAATTTAATTTCATCAAATGAAAGTCAAATTAACATTAAATTTATTTCAATTTAGAATTTAGTTTCATCAAATTGACATTTAATTTAATTAATTTAAATATTAATTTTATCACTATAACATTAATTTCAACAATTTAACAGCAAATCAAAATTAAATTTCATCAAATTAATATTTTAATATTTAATTTCGTTAAATTAAAGTCAAATTAGATTTAAATTTATTTAATTTAGAATTTAGTTTCTTCAAATCAATATTTAACTTCATTAATTCAAATATTAATTTCATCATGCTAACACAAATTTCATCATTTTAACACCAAATTAAAATCTAATTTCATTAAATTAATATTTTTAAATTTTAATTTTTTCAATTAAATGTTAATTTGAAATTAGTGTTACCGTGATGAAATGACTAAATATTAATTTGAATTTAATTTGAAAAAATTAAAATTTAAAAATATCTAAGTTGAGTTAAGTTTTGAACAAGCAATTCAAAACTTGCTGTCGCTAATCTCAACTCATAATTTAGTGAAAAATCAAGTGAAACTAGATTAGATAGTTTCGAAATTTCTAATGGGATTTGACCAAAGAATCCAGAGGAAGAGATGTTCAAACGTGTCAATTTAGAAAACCGATCAAGTGAAGAAGGAAATGGAGAGGAAACAAAGTCGTTGTGAGCAAGGTTGAGCCTTTGAATATGAGGAGGGAAAAAGAGGGTGCTGTTGGGATGGATGGTGCCATATAGCCAGCTGCAGCTGAGGTCGAGGCCAATAACACTACCAGTCCACCGATCACACTCGACCCCGTCCCACGAGCAACAATAGTACCGTTCTTCCAAGATTTGAGTTTTGGATAAGAAGGAATTCCACTATACCGTTCACATAATGATGAAGCAGATGCTTTGAAGGAGAATTGTTTCTTAAACTGAAGTAATGCAGAACTCCAGTGTGGATGGCAAAGTTGTGCATGGGAAGGAGTTAATTGGAAGAAGGAGATGATGAAGAAAAAGAGTGAAAGAGTTGATTGTAATTAGCTAACTGTGGATAATGTAGATTCGGACAGTTAGGCTACTGTTTGAATCGCGGTACCTGTAAAGCTACTACTATTTGTTTTTTTTCCCCCTAATCTTTTTTAATATTATGGTTCTGTGCAGTGTGCTTTCTTTAGTAGTCAATCGAGATGAATTCACATTATAGATCACCTTGTGTCACTCTGGATTTGGTGGTGGTTCGGTTGTGCTCTCTTTGCTTTTGTGTGTATTTTAGAGCTGTCAAAACAAACTTTGATTGTTCCAAGTGGTAAGTGCTATTTTTCCCACTCCCCCCTCCCTCCTTCCTCCTCCCCAGGGCCAACACACACTGATAGTTAGTTGCCTTGTTGGCCGGAGATTGAGAAAATGGGCAATCACCATAACCTTTTGCCCATTGATAATGTTGGGCTCATCAGACTAGAAGCAATCTGAGTAACAAAGATGATAGGTGGATACCATATCTACTCCAATATGCAATTAAATTCATTGATTTTTGATATGACCTGTTAACATTAAATATTGAACGAGTTATTATATTATCCAATACAAATACTTCAACTTTGACACCATACACGATGAGATGTACTTACATATTCAATTCAGTTTTCATTTCACTGAGAAAATATGGGTTATTAGATTCAAGTCCCAGACCAACACTCTAAAAACTGTTACTGTATGGAGACATCACAAACGACAAAACCTATTCTCCTACTCTGTCCCCAATCAATATAGAGCCAGCCATCCAATATGGTTTTAATCGTAATCAGATTATAATCAACTTGGTTTTTTAAAATAAATATTGCTATTATCTGGGAATTGAGACAGATCAAAAAATTTAGTTATTAAAGGATAAATTTGCCGAAACATTTGTAGCATATCTAACCAAACAATGAGCCACAACATTACCAAATCTGCAAATCCATGAAGTATCAAAAGTAAAAAAAACTCTCAACTAAAATCCATTCTCCTTTCTCTTAAAGAGTGTAGAAAGCTAAAATCTCTAGTTGTAAATCTGAAAGTGAGAGAAAAAAAAAAAAGGTAACCTCAAAATTTGAAGTGCAGCAATATATGCAAAACAAACACTGCATGTGGAATAAATATTCTCAGAAATGATATCAGAAATTGGAGTCCGTCACTTATAGATAAAATGGAAACTTGATCAAAAGGTAAAGGCCACATCCTTATCATCTTGTAACTCAAAAACAAGGGTTGAAAAAAACTATAAAGAAATCAGTACACAATCACACAAAAGGACAACTTTATTTTCCTTCAAGACACAAAGTTCAAGAGAAAACAAGAAGCCTCACACAATAAAACAAGCAACATACAACATAGAAATACATTCAAAATGCACAACTAGTAAACTTTCTCGACACTTTTCGCTTGTTCACAAGCTTCCATAGTTGTAAGAGTCCCAATATTTTGATTTTTGCAACCAACACTGGAGATTCAGAAGCCTGTGTGATGTCAAGAGCAAATCATCCCAACTCGAATCATTTCCATGAAACTGTGACCTCTTATTTGGCCTTGCTGATGTGGGGTGCTGCAGGGATGCATTAGTCACAGACATAACTTTTCGTATTATTATTTACATGGTAGTAACTCTTATACATTCATATCGAGACTATTTGCTCCGCCTTTGGAAATTTATTAAGCTATATTGTAATTTTTTATTCAATTATCGAGAAAAAAACTTTGGGTATGGCTTGACAAACTGCCAATATTTAAGAATGGACTAATTATTATGGAATGAGAACCCAGTACTTACTATCTACTAAAACATTTTCTCAGCCTTATTGGCCTTTGGTTTTGATTTCGAAATTGTGATTCACTCATTTAGTTAAAGAAAAAGAACCTAGAATAATTTTAAAATCTCATTGGGGAAAAAGTATATGATATGTCAAAACAAATAAATGTTCACAACACATACCTCAGACAGTGAAGTTTGTATTGGATAGTTTCTTCTACCTTTGTGCCTATGAGCATGCTTCTTTGACTTCCTCCCATTTTTGTTTCCTTGACTTTCAATGAGCCTTACAATCCACTTAGGCCTTCCAGTTGTTAGCATAATATATCCCATAGAAAGCCCAAGTACCAATCCACATCCATACCCCATGAACATCACTTTCCACACGAATCCACTTGGAGACTCTGCAGAATCATCTTGTTGCAATACCCATTGTGGTGGTGCTTCAGAGTGGCCGCATGACTTCGACAATGGCAATCCACATAGTCTAGAGTTCCCCTCATATGAGTTCTCTATGAATGCATCAAATTGTTTGCCTCGAGGTATGGGCCCTGTTAGTTGGTTGTACGAAAGGTTTAAGACTTGTAGAAACATCAAACTTGTTAACTCCTGAGGTATCTCTCCCACAAGCTTGTTTGAAGAGAGGTCTAATGATTCAAGCATCCTAATATCCCCAAGTGATGTTGGGATATGACCTGTGAGCTTGTTATGAGATAAGTTGAGGCCCGAACTGAATTTAGCATTCCAATTGTCTTTGGAATCTCCCCTTCAAAGTTGTTCTTTGATAAATCAATGGTCGTGAAGGTATTAAGGACTTTCTCCATTCGAGTTCTCGATCCTTTGAGTGTTACAAGCACTGAATCATAATAAAATCCTCTATCAATACTGCTCATGTATTCTAGGCTGAATGCGGTTTCATCAATGTTCCTCATAGCTTTAAAGTTTTTGAAATATTTTGTTGGCAGTGGCCCAGTGAAATCGTTATACGAAATGTCAAAAACTCTCTACTTATGGAAGGAAAATTGGGTCATGAAAGTAGTTATAGGTCCGTAGAATCGGTTAGATTGTAAGATAAGAACGTGCAGATATGAAAGAGTTTCCAACCAATGTGGAAATGAATCCTTTATCTTGTTGTTTCCGAGATCAAGAACTTTTAGCGATCTGCACTTTACTAAAGAATCTGGTACTAGCCCTCTCAATTCATTGTTGTTCAAATTTACAGTTTCCAAGCTACAGGTCTTTGCAAATGTGTTAGGAATGTTCCCATAAAAGTTGTTCATCTGGAGATCAAGCACCAAGAGACTGCTGCTTAATTTTCTCAAGCAACGTTTTGTAACACCACTTAAGTTGTTACGAGACAATGAGAATTCAAAGAGAATTTGCACTGCAAGAGACTATGCCACTCAAGTTATTTGATGAAAGATCGAGATAAGCAAGGTTCCCAAGTTGGAAGATTGAACTAGGAATGTTACCATGTAACTTGTTAGAACCCAAATCAAGGTAGCGCAATGAATTAAATTGGAATTCGTTAATGGGGCCAGTCAGTTCTAAATCTTCCAGTACTGATAGGTTAAATATCCAAGATGGGATTGTCCCACTGATAAAGTTATGATCTAGGCTAAGCGTCCCTAAATGTGAAAGCCCGTTTACTTGTGAAGGTAGAGTTCCAGATAGTTGATTATTTGACAAGTATAGCACACCAAGTTGTTGTAGTGTTGTGTTGGCAAATAATGATGAGATCTGCCCACTGAAGTTATTCATTCTGAGATCTAAAACTTGAAGATTTTTCATAGTAGGAAAAACACTTGCAATTGGGCCTTCGAAATGGTTGTCCCAAAGAGACAAATAAATGAGCTGCTCAAGGTTTGAAAGCGAAGATGGAACCTTACCGATGAAATTGTTTCTATCAAGGAACAACAAACTGATTTGTGTCAAGTTCCCAAGTGATGGTGGAATTTGTTCTGACAATCCGCAACTGCCGATACTCAAAACATTTAAGGACTTCAGGTTTCCAATTGAGTCAGGTAATTCTCTAGAGAAATTTATGCCTGCAAGGCTTAAGGACTGAAAGGGGCTACTCGAGTTAAATTCTGGAAAATGACCGGTGAGGGCCTTATTAGAACCTAAATGCAACTCCTTCAAAATTGGCAGTTGAAATAGCTGATCAGGAACTTCTCCCAGCAATTCACAAGAGACAAGGCTGAGGAATGTTAAAGAAGTAAGATTTAACAAGGAACGTGGTATCACCGAAGAGATGTTTACTTCATCAAGATTAAGCTCTCTTAGTTGGGTCAAGTTTTGAACAAGCAATTCAAAACCAGTTTTCTCCAATCTCAATTGACTATTCGATGACAAATCAAGTGAAACCAGATTAGATAGTTCCGAAATTTCTAATGGGATTTGGCCCGAGAATCCAGAGGAAGAGAGGTTCAAATTTGTCAATTTGGAAAACCGATCAAATTAATTAGATGGAAATGGAGAGGAAACAAAGTCGTTGTAAGCAAGGTTGAGCCTTTGAATATAAGGAGGGAGAAAGAGGGTGTTGTTGGGATGGATGGTGCCATAGAGCCAGCTGCAGCTGAGGTCAAGGCCGATTACATTACCGGTCCTCCAATCACACTCCACCCCATCCCACGAGCAACAATCAGTACCGTTCTTCCAAGATTTGAGTTTTGGATAAGAAGGAATTCCATTGTAAATTTCACATAAACTGTGAAGCATATGCATCGAAGGAAAATTGTTTCTTAAACTGAAGCAATGCAAAACTCTGGTCTTGAGGGCAAAGTTGTGCACGGGAAGGAGTTAGTTGGACGAAGGAGAGAATGAAGAAGAAGAGATGAAAGAGTTGATTGAGATTGAACCATATTGAACAACCCATCTACTAAATTTATCAGAGAGACAATAAGACAGACTATATCAACCGAAACAAAGGCAAATGTCATACAAATAGAAACACTATACAGGACCACATTTCGTCTTCTCTAAGGCTGAATTACACTAGCAAAATAGTCTTGGTTGCTAAAGGTCTTCATGGAATTGTCAAGGAACAACCACGGTCTTGCTTCTATTATAATTCCATAAGTGTAATTTATAATTCAAATGGAATCTGAGTTATGACTCAAAAATCATAATTACAATTTCATCGAAATGAAGTTAAGTTAGAATTTATCATAATATTTTAAAATCGATCCTATTTTTTCGTAATCGTGTCATGTCTCATTCTACAAACAAATTACTAGCACAAAAAGTCTTGGTCATTAAAGACCATCCCTGTAATGGGGTCTCCCCAGGGGGCCCAAAAGTGTGTGACATAGTTGTTTAAGTTAGATTCTGACATCGGAAACTTATTTTTTAATATCATACGGTATATTTAATTCATTTATAAAGTGACACATTCAAAAATTGATATTTTATTATTTTACTTGATCTTATTATTTTGTTGATCTGTGATTACAAAGAACTTAAACTAACATCTACGACATTTTTATTTTGCGGTATGAAATTTATTTTTTTTCTATTCAAATGCAATATAGTATATATCGATAAATAAATTTTTAGTAACATAGTTTTATACTCGCCGTTAAAACAATCTCAAAAGAATCAAAATTCAAATAGTAGAGCTATTGATTGATAAAACATGGTTGTGCGTGTTTGTCGGGTCATGGAGGAGTTAACAATGTCGAATGTGACACCTGCTAGCTTGCACTTTCGTTAGAAGACTTCCAAACTAATCTATAAGATTGTGGTACTAAAATTTATAGATTTTTTAGGATAATTAATAATTTTTTTGGTCAAATTATAATTAATTGGACTTAACTTACGACAAAAAAGGTAAGAATGGATCGTAATATTTACAATGGGTAGAAGCCTATAAGGATCAATCTCACACAAGTTTATTTATAAGATTGTGGTACTAAAATATGTAAATTTTTTATCGATGGTAAAGTGACAATCAATCATAAAAGATTATATCGATCATAAAAGATTATATCGATGGTTAAGTTTCTCACTTTTCTTGTTAGTGCAACTTGGGCAGATTCGTTGAATTGAGAGGTTTCACTTTGACTTTTCAACGCAAACTTTTCTACTTGTATATCGTTTGTGTCATAATAAATGAATTAAATTAAAGTCAAACTTTCACTTCAATTCATTATTGTGGATAGAAATTTTATATCCCGATTCACATGTTAAGGTGTCCTATTTTTTTAAACAAAAATCATTGACAATTTTTGATTAGAATAATAAAATCTTATTTTTGGACATATCTTCAAGAAATACTAATATATTTTTTTTTTGGTTGTCATTGCCTATTTTCCCATCAAGTTTTGATTACAAGAATTCAATGAAGCAAAATCTTAAAATTCAAAGCAAATGCTTGTTTTAAGAAATAGATAAACAAGTTTAACTAAACGTGTAAAATTTATATAATTGGTTTAATATCATATAAAATTACATACCTCATGTGACAATAATATTATTTATTTTCATGATTTTTCAGAAATTTAAAATTGATTAAGAAGCTATGAATTCTGAGTAAAGATGTAATTAATATCTCTATAAAAAAGGTTAAAATTAAAATAAAGTATATGAACAGTGGAGCATTATATTAATTTTGAACACATTATTAAAATGAGACAAACTTATTTAATAATTGATTTAAAGGGAAACTAAGGGTGAACCTTTTTTTTTCATATTGGAATGAGCAATCCCAATTTTTAAATACAACAAAGAGCATCGATCAATTGTGCATAGGTAGGGTAGATATCTCTCATAATCTTATTTAGAGATTAAGAGTTGAAGTCTTGGTCGCTAAAGACTATCCCTATAATGAGGTCCCCACGGCCCATAAATATGTGACATAGTTGTTTAGGTTAGATTATGAAATCAAAATTTTATTATTTTGTTATTTTTATGATCAATGATTACAAATAACTTAAAATAACATCTATAACTAATTTTTTTGTTGTGGGATGGAATATATTTTTTCTATTCAAATGTAATATGGTATCGATAAATAAATTTTTAGTAACATAGTTTTATACTTACCTTTAAAACAATCTCAAAAGAATCAAAACTCAATGACTAGGGTCATTGACCGAGAAAAATTAAGTCGTGCGTGTTTGACGGATTATAGAAGAATTAACAGTGTAGAATGTGACACCCGCCAACTTGCACTTTCTTTCAAAGACTTTCAAGCTTATACATAAGATTATGGTATTTAAATTTATAAATTTTTTAGGCTGATTAATAATTGAGCCAATTTATTATTAATTTTCTCACTTTTATCCTTAGTTCAACTTTGACAGATTTGTTAACTTGAGGTCCACTTGGGCTCAACAAACACTCGATCAAGGTTTAACCCAAACTTTTCTACTTGTGTATTGTCTGTGTCATAATAAATAAATTAAATTAAAGTCAAACTTCCACGTCAAATCATTATTGTGGGTAGAAATTTTATATCCCGATTCACACATTAAGGAGTTCTATTTTTTAAACAAAAAACATTGACAATTTTTTATTTGAATAATGAAATCTTATTTTTTGACATATCTTCAAGAATTAATTTTTTTTTTTTTTTGTTATCATTGTCCTTTTCCCTGTCAAGTTTTGATTACAAGAATTCATTGAAAGCAAAATCTTAAAATTCAAAACAAATACTTGTTTTAAAAAATAGATACACAAGTTTAACTAAAAATGTAAATTTTATATAATTTCTTTAATATCATATAAAATTGCATACCTCATGTAACAATAATATTAGTTATTTTCATGATTTTTCAGAAATTTAAAATTATGTGACATCTAAGTAAAGATTTGATTAATGTCTCTATAAAAAAATGATAAAATTAGAATAAAGTAAATGAGCGGTGGAGCATTAAATTAATTTTGAACACATTATAAAAATGAGACAAATTTATTTAATAATTTCTTTAAAGGGATATTAAGAGTAAACCCTTTTTTTTTTCTTTCTTGCCATATTGGAATGAGCAATCCCATTTTTTAAATACAACAAAGAGCATCAATCAATTTCGAATAGGTCGGGTAGATATCACTCTTGAATCTTACTTAGAAATTATGAGTTTAAGTTTTGGTTAACGAAACTTCTATCTTAAAAGTAAGACATAATTATCACTAGTTCTAAAACCTAAATTTGAGTTATTCAAGTCACTTAGCAACCCTCATTCATTTTTCCTCTAAAGTTGGCTAAAACACATTGCAGTAATTTATTTTAAAAAATATTGAATGAATATGATAGATATCACCAATGGTGGAAGTATACGAGTAATTGACGTGAGAAAGTTAATGTATAGAGAGAGAAGCATAATTAAAAGGGTCAGTATTTTTAAATAGTAGAAAAATGAGTCAACTAAAGTTGAAGTTATATAATTTGCCCAACATCATTTAAAATTGCATGCATTTGGTGTTGGGCATTTAAAATTGCATGCATCATGGGCAAAAGTGTAATTAACGTCCCCATGAGAAAGCGTAAAATTAGAATACTGTATGTGACTGATGGAGTGTTGACCCAATTTAGAACAAATTATCACAAATAAAACTTGATTGTTGCAATAGAAATATTATACAATTGATTAATTTACACTTTATAGATATGAAATCTGACTTATTAATATTTTTTTTCTTTTTCTTTTTTTTTATACTCGTGGAGGAATGAATACTCCCCCAAGGGCACCAGCATTGGAATAATTCCCGAGCTTGTAATGTTCGGGGTTGTCTCCACATAATCCGAAAGAAAGAAATCAACGAATATTAAAGTATTCGCTGATGAAATCCACTGATCTAACGGTTGCAAATTATTTAGTACAAGTTTTAGTGTATATTTTTTGTGCACACAGCATTGCTCTTAAGAGACATATGGATTTAAATCGGTGTTTGAATATACAAACAAGAGGTATCATGGCAAAATGTTTCTTATCTCCCACAACACTAGGCATGACCATATTAATCCTATGCAGGCATGTGATTTTCCAATGTCCACATAGCAGTATAGCAAATGCCCTTTCGTGTCGAATTGATAGGTCTTATTAGGAATTGTCAGATGCATTTGAAACAAGGAATGAATACAATTTTTTATTTTTTTTTTTGAAAAATTCATTTCTCAGGAGCAAATGATCTCTATACTCTTGAATTGAAACTGAATCAGCCACTACAACACTATTATCTGAATCAAAACTACATCTCAAATCTTATAGATGGGCATCTGCAACAACCAAAATGATCTCAGCCACCACCACCAACAACAACTACCGAACCCTATGATGGGAAAATTATGGAAATAAACAAAAAAATAGTAACAAAAAAACTTATTCCGTTACAAATCCTCTAAAAAGGATTGCTGACCTACCTGCTAACTCAGAGTGGTGGGCTGGCCACGAGACGTTACAATGCTTGCATCAGAAATTGGTGGGCCTGCTTGAGATCTCCCTGCATCGCAGACATGGCAGCTAGGTTTGCACAAAGAGTTCCACAAGCCACCAATAGAACCATCAACAAGAGCCATTTGGTGTTAAATTGCCAGGGAGAAATCTAATATGATTACACTGTTTCAACTTGGCAAGGGCTTCTTGCGTATTCCCATGCATGAGATCCACATAAATGGCGGTAAGAACAGCTTGTGGGCTGTCCGGTATTGAAGACATGGCTTGCATCACAAATTGATGGGCCTGCTTAAGATCTCCCTGCATCGCAGACATGGCAGCTAGGTTTGCATAAAGAGTTCCACGAGCCTCTTCAGGCTTGAGGAACACATCTTGTGATTCATCGGCAGAAGTATTGACAGCCACCGATCCGTCATTCCACTCCTCACAATCCATAGTTTTCTCAGCTTGGAACTGTTCACAGTCCTCTGGGATGTAGGGCAATTCCACAGAGTTTGCACCGGACATGTACGTCAATAAATGCTCCGCAGCTTCCTTTGGCCGGTTTAGCAAGCACAAAGACTCGGCTGCATATACATTGCCCAAAAATATGTAAATTTTATAACATTCCGAAAGTCTCAAGAGAGACCTTGCTGCCGACAAGGCCTTCAACGGATTTCCTAATTCCAACTCTACATATGCCAAATCAGCAAGAAGTGCTTGCTTGATCATCTGGTTTTCCTTTCTACATATTGCATCAAAGTCAGAGATGGAGCTTTGTAAGGAGGAATTCAGGCTATTCGCACCCTTCTGTTCTTTCACTTCCCCATTTGCATTAACCTGCCCTGATCCCTCAGTCACATTAAATGGCTTGGCATAAGAGTCTGATGCACTCTTGTAGTTTGTATTGTTCAATGATATTGCTTCTCTTGATTCATCTTCTTCCATTGGTTCCACTGCTGAATTAGACGGCAATCCAGAATTTGAATATTTTGCTTCAGAACAGTTCAGTAAATGCAATGCATTGTGAAGACACTGCCTGGCGAATGACATTGAGAGAGCAGGTTGTCTATCATCACCCAAAAATAAATTTTCTCTTCCATCAAAATTCACCTGCCCATTCCTACAAATCCCATCTTCCATAGCAAGTTGCCTCCATTTTCCCTTTCCAATAACATGAACCTTAACTTCTGATCTGTCAGATGGAGCTGCACTGGACTTTAGAAGTCCCTTCTCCAGCGCCACTAGACAACATTCTGTAAGTCGCAGCCATAAGAGAGGTCGATTATAGAAAACTAAACTGGCCTTGTGGAAACAACGAGCAGCAAGTATTGGTTTCCCACAAGCCAAGTACTGCATTCCACAGTTATATACAATGAGCAGAGATTTATCCTGTGAGAAAGTTGAGAGCTTCAAAGGTTTTTCCTTCCGTGAAGATGAACTAAAACTCACTGCCTTGGAAAAGAACACAGATGATGTGTGGTACTTGCCAATTCGATAATAGATGCACCCAAGATTGTTGTGGTATATACTTGAGATCCCCATTTCTGCTTGATTGTTTGATGCCATCAATAGCTTGATAGCTTTCCGGTGGTTCCCACGAGCATATTCAAGTTGGGACTTCAAAAAAAGAGCTAACGTATAATCTTTTCCACATGCCATGTTAATAGCCATCTTAACTTCGCGCTTGGCTGCTTTGAGGTTCCTAGTCAAAAGCAGAAATTGAACCTTGTAAAGATGCAACTTGAGCCTCAAATCGATGGTTGAGATGGATTCATAAACTTGTGTCCTTGCAAGATCATTTGATGCTGGGAGGCCAGATGGTCTGGGTGGGTTCTGTCCACTGATGTCAAGGGTTGATAAAAAGGTTTCAATATTCTCCTCTGATAAAGTTCTGGATAAAGGACTTTCCGAGGCATTTGCACTGGTGGACAAATCAGAACCAGAAGCATCTGGGACGGTTATACTGCTTGGAACTGAAGTAGGTTTTGGTACAAGGGTTGAAGATTGCAGCTGTGCGGAGTTTCCGTTATCACCTTGACTGATCAAGTTATTGATAAAAAATACTTTTTCCACATAGTTAACTACATCCTGGACAGCAGAAATCACAATGGAACTCAGTTGTGACGGCAACAAAATTTCGAAGTACAAACTGCAGAAAATAGAAAAAAAAAAGATGATGTTTTAATCCTATGCAATAACCTGTCAAGATCGAGATCACCTCTAAAACAAAGGTATAAAAATCCATGAGCTGCGGAAGGGGATACTGTGTTTCAGCGGATCTGGAGGAATTAAATGATACCCAGATAAAGAGAAGTGAAGACTCGATGTCCTTCTAGAAAGTCCCTAGTTGTTACAATTTGTTAGAAAATCTAATCACATGGCCAATGAACACCACGGACCACACCTGTAGCCGGAACAAGCCAAAACACGCAATGTACTCTTAACAAACCAGGCTCTTGAATTAAAACACAAAGGAAGCCTATTGGTACCGCTACTTTCCAAATGGAATCGGACCAAATTGAAAACACTGCTTGCAGCTTTTTAAATACTAAAAAAAAGGAAAAAAAGAAAGAACAGAGGAGGAAAAAACGTGCAAGGGACAAATAAAGAACACACTTGCACATGCACATCGCCAAATGTCATAATAGAGCACCTTTGCATAAAGCTAACAAGCTCTCCTGTTAGGGTCCTTTTAAACACACCAAGTACAGCAAAGCATGCCCAAGAATTCAATCAGCCTATGGATTGCCATTACAGAAAAAAACAGCAGCTACAATATTTCCATCGGAATATACATCAAAGAGGTTAGCATCTATCACAACATCACTCCCATCTCAAACTGAAGACGAAAAGCTCCTATCAATTAGTGATAATCAGTAGTTTGAACAATTCAAACAAGAACTCTTGATGTAAGGCAATACTAATAGCAGCCGGAGAACAAAAACAGGGATGACATGAACAGCTCAGCTTCATGCGTAATCCATTTCAAATTGATAATCAAATTACCATCTCAAAACAACATAAATATAGAATTAGCTAACATTGGATAAACTTTGTGAAAAGGACTAGTAGAAAATGGAACTTACTGCAGATCTCAATACATGGTCAGAAAGTAATGCAACATCCAGTATCAAAAGGCAAATCCGAAAAGCTGTCGCCTGCATCAAGCAATCTATCAGCACACAAATCCACTTACAAAAGTTAAGATACACTATATCTGTTATACCTCATCTATTGGTTCAATATTCTGAAACAATGATTCTAAAATTGAGAATGATTTTCCATATTCGTGGAGGTGAAACCAGATAACTGCCTGTAGAAGATCAGTTTGAAACGAGCATGTTAATTCATATTAACCATCATAGAAAAAGAGTAGAAACAAGCTGCATAAATTTTTTTGGAAGGTATCAAGCCAGGGGCGGAGCCAGGCTTTTTTTGCAGTGGGGGCAACATAAAGCTCAATTATAATTTTAACATTATTGTCATAAAAATAATCACATAAAAAAGCAATGTAAAAAATCAGCAAAAAACTTACTATAAAAATAAAAGTATCAATAAATGTCAATTAAGGCCATCCAAATCCATTTTTTGAATTAAACTTCTTAATGACCTCCTCATTATCAAATTTTTTTAAAAGAATGATCATTGTACATAAAATTTCAAAGAATACACAATCGGATCTAGTTGTCATCTTTCACTTCAAATTCAAATGATCAAAGCTTTGTTAGCCAAGTAATAATAAAAACCTTGATTACAGTTGTAAGAACATAAAAAAAAATATTACAAAAAAAGTGTTGAAATCAAATAAATAGTTTGTACGTTCTCTCTCACAATAGCTTTGGCAAAATTTCGTAAGCTCTTATTTCCTTTAAAGTTATCCACTCAATCTACTAGATAAATACTGATAGAATTCAAAAATGAATTGAGGAAAGACTAAAAATTGGAAAGATAAAAGAGATAGGACAAAGAGTAAGGGGATACCAAGAGAGAGAAATCTAAAGGAAGTAATATTTATGACCGTGTATAGTTATGTTCATATCTTATTGGGTTACTACGTATAAGCTATATTTAGTAAGTTTGTATTGCATTTATCCATGTTCATGACGAACCATTATTTGAGAGGTCTAATGGGTGTACTTCTTCATCGCCCAAATCTGTTAAGGCTAAATCTTTCCTTAATTTTGCGTTAATTTGGTGACATGTTGATGAGCCATATCCAAAATTATGAACACTACTAATAGTTAATTGAACTGAGAAATGCTATAGGTATTTAATTTGGGGACTTAATCAAGGAGTTAATTCAATAGACACAATTTAGTGCAACTATTGAATTAGTTAAGTTTCAATATAGATGGAGTTTTCAACTCAATGGTCGAATTGAATTAGATACTTAGACTAACTCTCCAAATTAAATCCAAACAATATTTCTCCAATTAAATTTAAAAAAATTAAAAAAAAAATGGATGTCATTGATGTAAAGAGATCGAGTCTTACCAAAAATGGGAATGCAAATATGTTTGGTGGTTAATTAAATATTTGTCTCATTTGGAACCATTGGATCTAAAACTGAAGACGGTTAGGATCGCTTTATATTTTTAGTTCTCTAGTCCCAAAGTCATTAGTGGCCGACACAAGACCTCACTAAACCTGCAAGTCTACCAAATACAAAGCGGCAGAGATTAAACCCCACACTTAAAATACATCAGAGCCCCTAAAGCTTTTAAAATATTTCAATGGGGGCAAGATTCAAAAATTTTGAAAATTCTAATTACATCCCAAAGTTTTTTAAAATTCCAATGTGGGCAACTGCCCCCACCGTAGCTTTGCCCCTGTATCAAGCTGCATAAATGTTTGAGAACAAAAAACAAATATGCCAACAAGAAGTGAACATACCATGTTAAACATTGTCACAGATGTGTCATACTCATCAGTGTAAGCAATTTGTGAACTATTTGCCTCAGAAAATTGATGCAACATTGGCATACTATTATTTCCCTTAGTTCCTATTAGAGTTTTGTTCCCAAGGTTGCCAACAGCATCTACATTTTCCCCAGCTGCACAAGCAAGATCTTCACTTCGTTTCTGAAACAAAATCAAGAAAAATCAACCAAATGTAATACATACGCACCGAAGACAAACACAGTATGCAACTACCCAAACAAGTTAAGCACATCCCATTGAGGAACAAATGCACAGAAACAAAGGAATACTTATTTTCTATAGTATTATAGAACTACCCAAACAAGTTAATGGCATCACATTGAGGCCCAAAATGCATAGGAACAAATAGATACTTTTTTATAGGCATTATGACAAAAAATACTAACAAAGGAACAGCAAAAGAGATAAAACAGAAAGAAAAAAGGTCCCTAAAACCCAATGAAATAATCTTGATCATCCTCTCCATATTTAGGGAAGCAACTCAGCCAAGGTCCAGCGGAACTCAATTAGACCCACACAACTACAAGTGGGTTTTACATGGACTCATTCTCCTCGTTAAGTTCTACTTTCTTCAATTCCATTTTTCCTACTTGTGCTCAAGAATGAAAATCCAAAGTCAGTCTGGACATGCTGCATAGAGCTCCCCGATTCAAATCAGACCGTATTTGTGTTTCTATACACAAGCTGTAAATGTCAAACTAAGGCAGCAGCATGAGACCCGTAGTCCTCATCAGGCTACCAGACCAAGATCCAAGGACTCAATTTCTAGCCTGGATACATGCCTTTAGCATACTCAACTATCAAGATCTAGAAAAACAGTTTACCAGAAGTTTATGTTATGTGTTCTCTGCATATCACATACCTTCTCATCTTATTTCTTATCTTGATAATTGATTCTGTCCTCTCCACTTTTGTCATTCCAATTTTTTTCTCACACAGGATAAATCCCCTAATCAAGGGCAAATGACAAGAACCAATCTTACATTATTGATGAAGTAATCGCTCAAGGGAATGCTAGTCAGTAATGTTCTTTAAATGTATCTGTCGTGTTGAAATTAATTTCAAGTTCCTCACTATTGCACTGTTTTTCTCCCTCAAAAATTGTTGATGAAAACTCAACCCTTGACTTCGGAGCAAGTAGTAATGATCCAATAACAGTAAACCTTTTTCTTTCTTTTAAAATCTTACTCTGTATAAAACCCAATACCATCTTCTATTCCACCAAAATAACAATCTGAGATGAACCCAAGTTCAAAGAACTAAAACCAAATTGAACTCCTGTCCATTCAGACTAAGAGTTAGAGTAGGAACTAATTTATTTCTAGGTTGCACTTCTGGTTGATCATCGGACCTCTGAACTAATCAAATCTGCCTTTGCAATGCTCAACAGTCAACACAAACCCCCACCACCCCAAAATGAAGAAATAAAAATGAAATTAGACAACCTCAAAACAAGAGGGGGGGAAAGGAAAAACTCCTTCATAAAACCTCAAGAAAATAACTAAAGAGGGTCAACTAATAGGTCCCAAGGAACACGCAAGTTCAAAACCCACTTACCAGTCTCTCACCAGAAAAGTTAAGCACTAAACAACAACCACCACAGCAACTTATCCAAAAAAAACAACCATTATAGCAATACCAAATAACGTGGTCTTAGGCCTTTATACACTATTTTTCAAGGGATTAGAAATCCCATTTGAGTACAAAACAAGTAATTACAGAAAGGCTCTAATGGAGGACTATAATGTCATCTATTGTAACCCTTCCAATATGACTCATTGTCTGGTGATGATAATCTAAATGTCATGCAAACTATTTCTCTGGAAAGTGTGGATACCACCCAGATCAGTAACTGTGATGAGATAAACACTTAAATAACTCTTTCAAAGAAAACTATCCAAAGGAACTGATGCTATGCACCAGAGCTCGGAACTGTCGGGGCCCGCAAGGGGATTTTGATGTTGTTGATCTAGATCATGGCTTGTTCCTTCACAAGTTTCACATGATTGAAGGCTGTCATGATCTTCACAGGCAGTCCCTGGCTTATCATGAACCATTATCTCAACCTCCTCTGGTGGGAACTGCTTTCATCCCCCGTCAGCCCAGGAAAGCATGATGACACTTTGGGTCAGAGTCCCCGACCTTCCAGTTAATATTACCAAGAATTATTCTTTTCAAAATTGCGAATGCCTTGCGAACACCAGCCAAGGTTGATATTAGAACAGCCATAATACAACCAGGTAAGTTTGCCCGAGTATGTACTGGGAGAGAATATGAGTGTATACAATCAGTTGTGTTGCATGTGGCTGAATTGGCCTTGGTATCACAAAGTCCACACATGCACAACCGGCCACAAGACTAATCACCCAAAAGATAGTTTACCTAATTGGACAGCTCCACAACAGTAAAGCCCACACCTAACACCCACAAATCAACCAAGCGACTGATGAGGGGACCCCTCCTATAGACCTTGGATGATAGACCAATCAAGGTCCACGAGGTCAAAGGTAAACAAAACACCCAGTAATATGTGTGTGAATAGTATCGAAAGCAACTCTTACATAACAGCGAATAAACTAAAAAAAGGCAGGAAAACTGCATGACTCTTCAGAGGCCATACAAAAAGGTTGAATTTCTAGACAAAACTTAAGGACTGCCCAGAACAAAGAGAAGAATAAAATCCAACAAAACAATAAACACGTGCATCCAATTGTATCATCTGCCATTCTAGAGCATCCTTATGTTTCACCCCACCCAGATAGCTCTCAAAACCACAAAGAGCAATGCTTTAAGCGGAAGACAACCCTTAAACCCCCAAGCTTTACAAACCAGCCTCTCCAAATATATTAAATATAAATGAAAAAAAAAACTTACGGTTTCAGGCATTTCGCCTATTGGGCAGCCTGGGCTTGCCTGTAACAACACGTTTAATTCAAAGAAAGGAGCAATCTCACTTGTAAATGAAGGATATAATTGAGAATAGAAATTCTTTTAGTGGTTTGGGGTTTTCATTTCCCTTTTATTATCTCAAGAAAGGGTGGAAGAGAGAGAGAGAGAGAGAAAAAAAAGGAGGTGGGGGGGAAGAAAACCATAGTAGCCTAGAAAGGGAACCCAATCAGAGAAAAATCTGAAAAACAAAAAATTGTGATGCCTTTTCTTTATATTCCAAGGGCTTTTAATGACTTCTTTTTATAGGTTTACCCCCTTGTAGTTTGGACTTGTGTCACTTCACTTCCTATGGCTCAAAAATAAGTAAACCTATACCCTCATGTCCTTTTGGACCAAATATATTACAGTTACAATTTCCTTCCAAATTGACAGACATTGTGGCTTACGCACCAATTTGAAAATTTTGCATACTAAGATCTACAGTCAAAGTCAATTTTCATGATAAAAAGACAAATATGTCCCTCCCCAACTGCTTCTTCTCCTTCCTTTTGCTTGTCTCTCACCAATGTCTCTGGGACACAATCAAGAAGGTGTTGATGCCACCATCATCAACAACCTCCCATTCCTCAGCAACGAATAACTCTGTTTTTCACAAACCCCGAATTCATGAAAAACACATCCTATCTGCTTCATTCATGAAACACGGCCTACTAATCTTGATCGCAAAACAAACCTAATTCCACAGCCCAGGTCACCCAAGACCATCACCCACAACCGCCATGACCACTATTCATAGCCCCAATATGTCCCTTCATATCGTAAGAAGCCTGAAGATTGGGATAAGAAGGAAAAATTTCCAAACCCATATGTAAAACCTCATCTTCATCAATGTCTATGGTCGCAATTGTTTTGAGCTTGCTAGTGAGGCCATTCAGCAATGGAGATGAAATGACTCTGCTCCAGCTGCTATACTTGGTAAGGAATAAATTAGGCTACGCAGAGAGGGTAACAGTGGCAGTGTTGAGTAAGTGTTAAGAGAAAGACTATGGAGAAATGCAGATGTCTCAAAGACATCCCATTGGGCAGGGGCAAAAGGCATTCCACCGAAACACAGACCCTAATGGACTCGAAAGTTCCTTTGCAACAACTAAGAGATAGTGAACTGTCCTCAAAGCTTATCCAGCCAGATGATGTGAATTGTAAACAAAATTGTGTAAGCGCATCAAACAGGCTATTGGTATGAACAGTTCTCAATTCTTCAATCATAAGTTAATCTCAAATACATATATCCTATCATTTGATTCTCATCTTTTGGATTTCACCCTTCCATTCACCGTTATAAAGTGGTTGACATTTGTAATGGTGAATTTTGATTTTAATAGCGTATTTGATTACAAGTAGGTTTTCATTTTTAACACTGTCCTTTACCACTGTAGGTTGAGTCTTCAAGGATTGAATACTTTGGAAAGCTGATTTGTTGTTGAATTAAAGAATTTTTTTGATACAAAACAATTTCTAGAGAGATAAAATTCAGGTGTATGTGATTTTAAAACAATTAAAGAAGAAGAAGTGAGGATATTAAGGTAATTTCAACATTTTTATTAATAATGCCAGCTTTGCAGATTGGTCCAAAATTGCATAGGGCTAATGTGGTTATTTCGAATCATAGGGGGTAAACTGCTATGGATCCCAACTACAAGGGGGTAAATTTGACTTTGCCCTACTGTGTACTGATCATAGAAAATGGAAACCAGAGAGAGGAGGAAGAAGAAGAAAAACAATTCAATAACCATACCACAACACATAAACAGTCAATCACCATATCAACACATACCTTAACATTAGTCAGTACTTCAAGCAACCTCTTTGGGTCTGAACAACCATCTCGAAAGGACTCCGTAATAGCGATATTATGAAGAACCTGGAATGAAATGGAAAACCAATAAATAAGATAAAGTTCAACAATCGTCCAAATTTCCAACTACATAAAAGGCCAAAATCAATAATCTTCACAAAAATTAATATGTAACCATCATTTAAATAGATTGGCAGGGCCTAACTTTTAAATTTATAATCATTGTTGATGTTGTAAATGTGCTCCTAATCAAATCTAATACAACGGTTAAAGTTATGTTTTTAATTCGAGATATCTAGACTTTGGATCTAAACAACCATCTCGAAAGAATTCCGCAATTGCGATATTATACAAATCCTCGAATAAAATGGAAAACCTACAAATAAAATAAAGTTCAACAAGCGTCCAAATTTCCAACTACATACAAGACCAAAATTAATAATCTTAAAAACAATTAATACGTAACAACCATTTAAATAGATTGGCAGGCCCTAACTTTTAAATTTATGATCATTGTTAGCATGGTTCAAGTTGAGGTATCGACCATCAACTCGAAGAGCTCTGAAACACATCAGTCGCGACGTTGCGACGCGGTATTGGGCAATACGATTTAAAGAAAAATATTGAACATGACAAAAAATTCAGGTCATATCACAGCGTCGTGAAACCGTATCGGCCAATTCGATGACGATATTTCGACGACTCGGGATTAACTCAGATACAACTCGAACGAGTTGTGCGAGACTCGAGATTTATACGTATCGTGTAACGGTATCATTTTCGAATGTGTCAAGACGGATACGACTCGGCTAACTCGTATCAGTATCGACCAATACTTTGAACCATGATTGTTAGTGTTGTAAATGTGCACCTAATAAATCTAATACAACGGTTACTGGTATGTTTTTAATTCGAGATATCTAGACTTTGGATATGAACAACCATCTCAAAAGGATTCCACAATAGCGATATTATGAAGACCCTGGAATAAAATGGAAAACCAATAAATAACATAAAGTTCAACAAGCGTCCAAATTTTCAACTACATACAAGGTCAAAATTAATAATCTTTTCAAAAATTAATACGTAACAACCATTTAAATAGCTTAGCAAGGCATAATTTTTAAATTTATAATCATTGTTAGTGTTGTAAATTTGCTCCTAATCAATCTAATACAACGGTTACAGTTATGTTTTTAATTCGAGATATCTAGACTTTGAATCTGAACAACCATCTCGAAAGGATTTCGCAATAGCAATATTATGAAGATCCTGCAATAAAATGGAAAATCAATAAATAAGATAAAGTTCATCAAGCGTCCAAATTTGCAACTACATACAAGGCCAAAATTAATAATCTTCACAAAAATTAATACGTAAAAACCAGGGTTCAAAATATCAGCCGAGACTGATACGACTCGGCCGAGTCGTATTCGTCTTGGCCATGACCGATCCGATATTAATACACGATACATAAATATCACGAGTCATCCATGACTCGGCAATGAATTGGTTATAACTCGATGGAATCGACTCGACTCAAACTCATATCGTTTGAATTGGGCGAGTTACATCGAACTTGGACCGATACTGATAGAAACTTCAGCCAAATCTCCAAAGTCAAAATGGCAAAGGAAAAAAGGAAATGGAGAAGAAGATCTGAGCCTCAAATGGACATTTTTCAAACCCTAAATCAAAAAAATCACAAGCAAATTCACTCCTTTTTGCAACTACAAAAATAGAAGAAAAATTAAAATAATTGCAAAACATACTTGTTAAAATCGAGGACACAAAAAGCCCTAGCATCATCGCAGAAGCCCCCTCTTTCTTCTTCTTCATCATCGCAGAAACCCTAGCATCGCAAATGAGTCAAAGACCCATCCCTCCCAGCAAGCCTTCAGCAACCAACATCGACTCCCAGACCCCCATCGTCTGTCTCTCTCTCTCGCATATGTTCACGGTTCGTCGTTGCTCAGAATATGTGAGACTTTGGCCTTATGAGAAATGAGACCCAAAAATATATTTGTCTCCCCTTTTTCTTTTCTTTTCTCTTTTGGTTCCCAATAGTCCCACAATTCAAACTGTTTTGATCCAATTTTTTTAATTATATAATTTTTAGTATTTACCGTATAATATAATTAGAACTTAACTTATTAAGTTTGCTTTTGTATATGTAATGAAAGATTTAATAATTAAATATACATAATTAAAAAAATACATATAATTTCTAGTTAGATACATATTAAATAATTAAATGAAGAATTTATTTATAAGTAGATTTTCATTTTTAAAGCTATTAAGTTAACCATACTTCTATATAACATTTTGAGCGTATCGACCAATCCAGCACTACAACGCCGCCTCAGTGGTCCCCGAGTCAAGGTCCAATACTGCGACCTTGAACCATGGTAACAACCATTTATATAGCTTGACAGGGCCTAACTTTTAAATTTATAATCATTGTTAGTGTTCTAAATGTGCTCCTAACCAATCTAATACAACGGTTACAGTTACATTTTTAATTCGAGATATCTAGACTACCTTTGACCTAACCCACACACAAACGCCATTCCAAAATTTTGAAATTTTGTTTAATTTCAATTATAAACACACCTACACAGAAGTCCCAGAATTGCACAATACAAACTTTTTCTTAACAATCTTGCATCAATTGTACTTTCAGTTTCTATGCCCAAAATTATGGAGCCCCATTCAAATGATTTCTAAAGTAACAACATTGCACGCATTTGTTTTATTCAAACAACAGTGCACCCATTTTTTTCAAAAAACATTGCACACATCATATCACCTTTCCTATTTTGAAGCCCTCATTTGCCTAGTCTACAAATCTAAACCATTAAAATTGAAATCCCTACTTTTAACAACTTCCAAAGAACCCCCCTCCCCCCCCCCCTCTCTCATCTCCCAAACTTAAAATTTTCAAGTTTCAAATGTACCATCACAGCATCCGTTAATTCATCACTCCCTAATCTTTTGACAAAGGCCAAAGAACTGTGGCTCTCGAGTAAATTGAGGGACCTAAGCATCCAACAATGGATCTGCAAGCGGGTGGCCAGTTTCCCCAAGGTTCAAGAAATCTCTTAGTAAGAAATACTGTTAACTAAACGATCTTCACAATCTCAAAAGGTTTTCCCCTCACCCCAGAACTTCTTTATGTTTTCCTAGACCCAATCCCCAGCCTAGACAATCCCTAAAAGGACTTGAGTGTACTGAGCCTAACTCCTGGATTCATCACCAGAAACATTGAACTAAAGGCCCACCTCTGGGCCTCACACTTCTTTCATACCTTAAGCAAAAAAAAACACAGCTATGTTCAGTATAGCAATACTTATGCAACAATGTAGATGATATCAGAATAGCGCATGCTATTTTGACAGCCACATTACCAAAGGATCAAACTTTTATGATTCTTCATTATCTATTAACCTATCAAAGCCTATAAAGTACAAAAACTAAAAACATCAGCCAAAATTACTTATTCATTACTTCGTTTCATTAACTAAATCCACTTCATTTAAATCCTGCAAAATGCATTTTCCAAAGAATACCTCAAAATGGAAACCAATCCACTCAATATCACCATACAGTAAAACCAAACAATTTCAAATGATCAAAATAAGATAAAATTTCGACTTCACAAAACAAAATTTATTGAATCAAATTAAATTTTCAAAATTTTAATCACCTTTGGATCGTCCTTTTTCTTCTCTAACAACTGATTCAAAACTTTGATACAGTCCCCAAACTTCCCCGACTGGAACAATACCTCAGCCTCCTTCGCAAGCCCCGCGGTGACGGAGAGAGCACCGTCATCATCCCCAGACGACGTTTCTCTGCTTAAAACCGCCATTGAGCTCAACGTCGTCGTTGAATCCATTCACAGATCGACCAATCAGAGTCCAGCGCGCAAATCAATTCTACTAAACAAATCCAAAAACCCTAACTCAATAGTAAAATGCATCACTTCAGTAGTTTAATTTTTTGAATAGATTTCCAGTTCTCAAAAGATCATAAGGCTTCGAATATGGAAAGAGAAGAGCACCGATATTTACAGATATATACGTATCGATTGCTACGAGCCTAGGTAGAGAGGCTTGATTTTCCACCAGGGTGGACAGAGAGAGAGAGAATCTAGAGAGAAGAGAGAAGGGGGTTCTTCCGTCACTTGACTGTGGGGACTCATTTGGGAGTAAAAAATATGTTACGGTGTTACGGAAGTGTACGAGAGACTACTTGTCTGGACAGTCAGGGGTAAGGGGATCAAACGGTGGAGGAAGAGGGGATGAGAGATATTGGGTGGGATTGGATGATTTGGTCTAGACTATTGGAGCATGGTTTGAAAGACATTGGACTTCATCATTGGCCTTTTACATGATATGGCAATTTTTGGACAGACCATATGAACAGAAAATCATATCGCCCAGAATATAATTATGATGGGTTAATAGGAATAATAATTTATTTTATTTTTTAAAACGAATAGGTCCCGTTCATATCAGACACGAATCACCTAACAAACTCATTTAGTAGGTATCATAAAAAAAACTATTATCTATTATTTTTATTTTTGATCTAGTACCATCTGAGAGACCAAAAACGAAAATATAATATCCTTTGAATTGCACTAGAACTAACTAAGATTAAGTATATTTTTCAATCAACATGAGCTATTTGCAAAATATTTAGTTGAGAGAAAAATTGGTCATAGTGTTGTAGTTATTAACTTATTTTTAAAAAAAAACATATACAAACTAGAATTTAGTAGTGCAGGAACTTACAAACACATGGCACGAACATAACAAAACTTAACGTAATTAGCACCCCCTAATTTTTTGAGGAAAAAAAATATCGATAATTTTTTTTCTTCAAATTTCACCATTATTCAAGAGAAAAATCTTAATTTTTTGTATTAAAACTATTTTGATCCTTTAGTTTTTAATAAAAATATCATTGTAAAAACAATAAAATTCAAAAAAAACAACTAAATAAGTCTGTACTGATAAATTGCTAAGATGACTTTTATGTACATGGAATCGTGGGCCTCGGGCTAAGAAATCCTAAACATCGAAAGAGGTTTTTAAAAATAATCGACTCAATTTATTCGGATTTAACTCAGATTCGATTTGTATAGGGTTCGATTTGAGCTTTGCTTGGATTGTAAATGTGTCAAATTTGAATAATTTTTTAGACTTATTTAGAAAAAAATGAACTTAAAAGGCTTCGCTCGAGTTTGTAGAGCTCGTCTTGTTTATATGTAAAATAGTTAAGTTACTCAGGCTCAGTTTAGTTCGGGCTCGACTTATTTTTAAATGAGTCGAGCTTGAACAATTTTTTAAACTAGTTTAAAAAAATAAACTCGATTGCCTGATTGGATTATCTATCCTATATCTGTAACAGCTAGATAAACAAAAATATGTTGAAATCAGAATCGCATTGAATATTTGTATATCCAACTTCAAGAAATTACGTATTTTCCTGTGCAGTTGAGACTTGCCCAGGCAAATGTTTTGGTTGTACTGTTAAGCAACTGGTTGTAGGCAGGTTGTTGCCCCTCCTTCTACCCATAAAGATAGACAAAGTTACGCCTTTGTACGACGGATTGATTGATAGTAGGATCAATCATGTTTATTTTCATTCAGGATCGACATGTCTTAAGTTTGAAGAATTTGATAACAGGCCTTCGTTGCAAAAGATTCTAGAATTATTCTATTCGGAATCTGCTGAATTGGAGGGTTTCAAAGTCATAACATAACGACCTTCAACGAGTTCAAAAGTCGACTTTTGTTTCGTAGGCCGAATTTTTTTGTGGATAGGTAGAACTATTGGAAGCAAATGGAAACACCGAATGAGATCAAAAAAACTAACGGACTGATCATTAAATAAATACAAATAGGTGCAAATTTAATTCGATACAAATTGTAAAACTGTACTAGTTATTGACATATGAACAACAAAATTTGTCCTTAATGGGATGGTACTGACTTTCGTATAGGTGTTGCACGACAGTCATCAGCTCGTGTATTAAGATGTTTGGTCAAATCCTACAATGAGCAAAACCCTTGTTTTGTGTTACTAAGACATGCATCCAAGGAGAGAGTCTTTGCAACTGAAGTAGGCAAAGTGATGTGCTAGCACCACTAATTAAGTGTCAACACGTAGTTGTACTGTTAGTAAGAAGTTAGCCGACGACCACTACATAAGAGTGATAAAGAAGCCAACTTGGAAATATGGTCCGAAGTATCTCGAGAGTAGAAACACATTCTTTTGCGGAATTGAATTTTTTTGATGGGGGAAATGACATATGCAACTGGGCTAGTTTGATGGATAATATGAATGTTTGGGCTGGATTAATTGACGCGGTCCATTAATTCTGTGGGTTCACCTCTGATAGCCTCATGTTTCAAAGCCTGAACACTAGCTTGGGCTAGTAATTCATTGGATAGGTTGTCAAGTTTTAGTGTTCAGGCCCATATTTCCCAAGCAGCCCAATCATACCTGCTTATCATTTATCTGTTGCCCCCCCAACAAATTGCTAATGAACTATTTAAACCTACATAATAATAGAACTAATATATTGTTACAGTAAAATTTTAATAATTAACAAAGTCATATGATGTAAGAATAAAATGAAAACGTCCATAGATATTGATAATACCAAAAATTATCCAAGATTAAGTTCGGCTTAGAAGCAGCTCATAGACATGCCCCCCAATACGAGCTCGCATGATGACTTGAGAATCCTCCAGTTCGAGATGACTAAGGTCAAGTGAATGAGGTGGGCTCCCAATTCTTATCTGTCAAACTCATGACCCTAGCTCGTGATTTCTAGCTCAAGAACCACAGATCAGGAGTCAACAATAACATGACTCTCATGCACACTGCGACAGTTATAACTCACATTCTAGAATGTCAAATCACGCCTAGAGAATATAGTCTCCAAGGGTCAAATATTCCATCACATGGTCCATAACAATCTTGGAAGGTTCACGCTGATTACACAAGGATCATGCTCCTACACACTATAAATAGAGATCAGTCCCTCACATTGTAAAGGATCGAACATTTGTAAATTGTCTCTCGAAGGCATTGTAATCGTCTTTCTCAAGCAATAGAAAGTTCCCCTAGGAGCAAGAGAGACTCTATTAGAGTGGATTAACCAAGTTTTTAAGCTGGTAAACTACTATAAACTCTATATTTGTTGATTTCCATTCTTTGTTATTATCTTTGTGTCAATTATTCAAACATTGAAGGCCTAGTATCTCTAACTGAGTATTCCAATGAATTCCGTTGACATCCCCTAGAGTCTCCAATCTATTTTTTCCTTTTTTAGCTTCAAGCTCTACTACACAACAACATAAATTACACCATCAAATATGTTTACAAATGAAATTAGCTTGTGGAATATCATATAACCAAAAATCGTCTTCACTATGTTTCTTTTGGACTCATGGCTCTAATATGAATTAAGATTGCAAACAATCACCTCTAAACCATAAAAATTGAATCCATATGTGTACCTTTTACTATACTTAAATTTAAAAACTTGAAATAATACTCCTCAAAAGCTTTCTACTTTGAATTACTTTGATGACTTGTAGCCACCATGCTTGGATTCGAACCAATTATAACAAAAGATATGTTGGCTACCATAATTTGTTCCAATGAATGACCAAAGGAACGTCAAATTATTTTTATTTAACGATCAAGGTTGTTCGGACTAATTTGTATGTATTTTAACTAATTTTTGCAACGATTCAGTTAAATGTAGGTCATTCACGTTAAAATTAGGATATTCATAAAGGCCCTCATGACTTGACCCTAAGAAATTATCAAAATTTAAATTTAAGACATCTAAATTTATATTTCATTTCTTAGTTTTCCAAATTTATATTTCATTCCTTAGTTTTCCAGCACATTATGAAAAAAATAAATTTATTCAATTTCTCTTATTTAAATTTAGGAACTCAAGATAATACTAATTTATTATTATTTTTTCAATTACCTGTAGAAAAAACAGAACAGAATTTGGTGAATCTGATGAATGAGAAACTAGCGTTTGTGAATTAAAAATTATCTTTGATATGAAAGTAATAGGGTTGGGATTTTCCCTCAATGGATTTTCTCACAAGTTGGGTATTTTCTTGGTGTGTTCTATCTGTATATAGAGAACCTTACTTATAAGGGAGGATTTAGTTAACCGTTACCACTTAACAAAATATCTTCAACTCTCCAATATTTTTTCAACTCCACCCATATTTCCTCAACCCTTTGTAATCAAAGTAGGCTAATTATACTCCAAGTGAGATTGACTATTATTTCCCTATTTAATGGGTCCCTCTAGCCAAGTCACTCATACTGACGAGAAAAGATCCAACTCAAATATCCAATTATATCAATGCAATATATGTATGCATGCATCATTATAAAATAATTAATTAATATATAATAATTTGACAAAAAATGCATCTATGATATATATAATGAATAATACAATATTTAACTAACGGATTGAGATTTTATATATATATTCCGAATTTGACCGCCAATCGTGACTTGATTAATATGGAGGGATTTTAGCCACATATTCCAACATCTCCCACTTGACTACAAGTTCGTGATATTCATTCATAAGTTAAACGCATAGCAATGACACGTCGTTTAAATTCTTCGGTTCCAATAAATTTTGTCAATGGGTCTGCAATCATATTTTTTGTACAAAGATAGTCAATAGTAACATGTTATTTTTGTGTTATATCACTTATATAGTGATATTGTAACTCAATGTGCTTACTTTTAGGCCCGATTTCTCCAATTTTAATGATTTTTATCAAAGCCTCATTGTCACAAAAAAAATATGTATAGGCATATTATTTACAGTATAGGCATATTATTTACACAGGTAAACTTTAACTTAGTTAGAAACCATTTTAACCATACGGTTTCAGAGACAACCATACTACAAATAATGTATTCAACTTCTATAGTACTTTTGGTTATGCAACCTTGTTTTTTACTAGACCATGAAATAGCACCACTACCAAAAACAACTATATAACCCATGGTGGATTTTCTATCATCAATATCACCAGCAAAATCAGCATCACAATAACCATTCACATTTATATCATCAGCTTGATATGTTAAAGAAAAATCTAATGTGCCTTGTATGTATCTAAGTACACATTTCACAACTAACCAATGAGGTATACCCGGATTACTTTGATATTGACTAATCAAACTAACAACATAGTTAAGGTCCAATCTAGTATATAACATAGCATACATAAGACTACTAACAAATTCCGCGTAGGGTTTAGATTTCATTTCTTGTATTTCCTCTTTAGTTTTAAGAGTCATATTCTTAGACAATTTTGCTCATTTGTAAATGGGCGATTCAATAGGTTTGCAAGAATCCATTTTAAATTTCTTTAAAATATTTTATAATTAAGATTTTTGAGATAAGCTCAATTTTATTTGCTTTCTTTCTCTAGAAATTTTAATTCCAAGTATGTAATGTGTTTCACCCATATCTTTCATTTCAAACTTGGTGTTTAACCAATCTTTTAGTTTTAAGATTCTATTTATATCATTCCCAGCAAATAAAATGTCATCCACATACAAGGAAAGAATAATATAATAATTCCCACTATTCTAAGTATATATACAATGATCATAGTTATTTGGAATAAAATCATTTGATATAATTGCATTATGAAAAGTATGATACCATTGTCTTGAAGATTGTTTTAAACCATATAAGGATTTATTTAATTTGTACACCTTATCTTCTTTACCTTCAACTTCATATCCTTGTGGTTGATGCATATAAATTTCTTCTTTAAGTTCACCATTAAGGAAAACAGTCTTAACATCCATTTGATGTAACTATAGGTCTAAGTATACAACCAAAGATATTAATATTTTTATTGAGGTAAACTTACCTACGAGAGAATAAGTTTCATCATAATTTATACCTTCTTTTTGTGTGTATCCTTTAGCCACTAGTCTAGCTTTATATTTATCTATAAATCCATCCAATTTAAATTTATTTTTAAGGATCCATTTACACCCAATTGATTTTCTATCTATTGGTAAATGAAGTAACTCCCAAACTTTATTTTTCTCTATAGATTTTATTTCTTCTTTAATTGCTTCTCTCCATTTTAGATGATCAATTGAATTCATAGCATCATTAAAATCAATAGGATCATTTGGAATCTATTCACTATTGAATGCATAATAATCTTTTAAGTAAGTAGTTGGATGTTTTTTCCTTTGTATTCTAGTTAAAATATCATTCGATGGAGGTTTTTTTATTATTTATTCTCGTGGTTGTTTATTTTCATTTTTTTTAGTAATTTCAAACAGTTCAACCATTTTCTCAATTTTATCTAAGTCATCTTCAAAGAAAAATGTATCTCTATTTTCAAGGATTCCCACTGATCCATCACTATGGTAAATTACAAATATTTAGTCAATAGAATTTTCACAATATCCAATAAAAATACATTTTATTGATTTAGGATCTAATTTTCCTCTATTAGGTTCTAAAATTTTAACATAAGTCAAACTACCCCAAACTTTTAAGTGAGAAAAACTTAGTTTTGTACCCCTCCAAATTTCATATGGTGTCATTCCTATTGTTCTAGAGGGTACTCTATTAAGAATATAGATGGTAGTAGAAATAGCCTCACCCCAAAAAGTAATACTTAAGTGTGCATGACTAAGCATAGATCTAACCATGTCAAGAAGTGTTATATTTCTCCTTTCGGCTACACTGTTTCGTTGAGGAGTATAAAAAATTTTTAATTGATGTATTATTCCATTTTCTTTACAAAAAGATTCAAAAATTTCAGCTATGCATTCACCATCGTGATCCATCTTTAATATTTTAATTTTTCCACCTACTTGATTTTCTACTTCCGCCTTAAATTCAATAAACTTTTGTAAGACATCCAATTTATTCTTTAGTAAATATATATAACCATATCTTGAATAATCATCGGTAAAAGTAATAAAATATTTCATACCACGATGAGTTTTAACATTTAGAGGACCACAAATATCCGAATGTATTAATTCTAGCAAATCTTTAACTTTTTCTAATTTTTCAAATGGTTTTCTAGTCATTTTTTTACTTATACAAGATTCACATGGTTTCAAGTCAAGATCTAAGTTTGGAATCAATCCAATGTTAGTCATCTTTTTTATTTTATTAAAATTAATATGACTTAATCTCATATGCCATAAAATAGAATCAACATTAACGTCACAAGAGACATCAATATAAGCAGAAGAAGAATCAATTTTATTATTGTCACTAGCAACATTCAAATGGTAAAGACCATCAACTTCAGTCCCCCATACAAGAATACGACCATGTTTACCAATAGAAACTTTGGAAGACCAAAAACGGACTTCAAAAACCTTATCATCTAATCGTGGCACAAACAAGAAATTGCGCCATATATTAGGCGCATAAAGTACATCAATCAAAAGGAGTTTGTTTTGCCCAGGCAACGAAATTCTCACAGTGTCAATTTCAAGCACATCACAATAAAGGTTATTTCCCATGTATAACTTGTGGCCACTGATTTTCACCTCCTTTATTTCAATGAAATTTTCTCTAGTCTTAACCACATGCCGAGAAGAAGCAAAATCAATCCACCAAGCAAGAGAGTCACAGTCTGCAAGAAGCGACTCAAAAACCACACACAATATCTCTTGATCCTTTAAAATTTTGACCATTATTCTTTTGTGTGCAATTTCTTTTGTAATGATCGGGCTGCCCACAATTATAACAAGTACCAATTTATTTTCCTTTAAAATTATTACGTCTCTTGAACTTGTTATATTTTTTATTATTTCTTTTAAAATGTTTGTCTTGTCTTGGCTTAAGAAAAGGTGGAGTAGATGACACATTATTAGATGGGGCACCCATAACAACTTGGGAAGATGGGACATTACTGTGAGATCTTGGTGTCCCACATCGGTTGGGGAGGAGAAAGTTGTTGGACTTATAAGTAAGCCCCTTGTCTTACATGGCATAAGACCTTTACCAAGGGATACTGGGAGGAACAAAATCATAAGAGTCAGTGGGCAATATTATGCCATGTGGAGGGGGGTGTTACAAGTTGGTATTAGAGCCGACTCTTACTTGGATCGAGTGTGGGCCCCTGACATGCTCGCATGTAGTGAGCGGGCAGGTATTTGGCGAGCTGCTGCAAAGGAAGTGTAGCCCTAAGGGGGTGGATTGTGAGATCTTGGTATCCCACATCGGTTGGGGAGGAAAAAGTTGTTGGGCTTATAAGTAAACCTCTTAAGGCTTTTCCCTGTGGATATTGGGAGAAACAAAATCGTGAAGGCCAGTGGGTCCAAAGCGGACAATATTATGCCATGTGGAGAGGGGTGTTACAAATTAGTATCAAAGTCGACTCTCACTTGGATCGAGTGTGGGCCCCTGACGTGCTCGCGTGTAGTGGGCGGGCAGGTAGCTAGCGAGCTGCTACATGGGGACGTGTTGCCCTAAGGGGGGGTGGATTGTGAGATCTTGGTGTCCCACATCGGTTGGGGAGGGGAAAGTTGTTGGGCTTATAAGTAAGCCCCTTACCTTACATGACATAAAATCTTTTCTTGAGATATTGGGAAAAACAAAATCGTGAGGGCCAGTGGGCACAAAGCGGACAATATTATATTATGTGAAGGGGGTGTTATAATTAGAAACTAGATTTGACACATTACTAGTTTTTTTGGTAGCTCTTCTCTTGGTCTCAATGCCTAGTAACAAAGGTAACTTTGTCATTGTTAAATCTTGACCATACATATTCAAAGAAATCACAATGGACTCCCATGAATTAGTATGTAAAACAGTAAAAACTTGCATTTTATCAGGAATTGGGTTGCCTACAAATGTCAACTCTTTAGCTATTACCACAAGTTTATTGACATGTTCAACAACAGACTCATCCTCTTTAATAAAAGTGTCATTATATTTTTCAATCAAGAGTTGAATATATGTGTTAGAAGTAGTACTATAGGCTTGGGTTATAGCATCAGACATAGACTTAACAGTTTCATGTTCCTCAAAAATAACTTCTAAATCGAGTTTCATAAAAGTGAGTAAGATTGACCTAACCAATTTGTCGTTCTCTAAAAAGCTTTCATAAGTGTTTCTAGCATCCTCTCCGGCTCTAAGGGGTGGTTCTTTTGAGTATGGTGTATCAATGACATATTCAACTTTATCTTGAAATAATATGTGACGTATCCTACATTTTCAAACTGAATAATTTGTACCATTAAATATTTCTGTTTTGCTAAGTTCTACACTAGCAGCTTTAGACCCCATATTGACAAATTATAGAAAAAATAAACTGTTAGGTAAAATTGGTTACAGCTGACCCGATTTAATTTTGTTACCAATGTGTGGTTTCAAGAGTGCTTCAAGTAGACTGCAACACCAATTGTTTTGTCCAGCAACGACAATCTATTTTTTGTGATATATAAAAAATTTGCCACGTAATCTGAAATAGCATTGCTGACATTTTTTGCAACAAAATTGAGCAACTCACAAACTGTATAAAAACCAGAATAGTTGATCGAGTCCGTTCCGTCTGAACCACCCAAATTCTAACGGATTCAGATTCTCTCCATTACCCTTTTCCTTCAGTTCCCCTCAATATAGTGCTAGATGAGTGACATGTGTAAAATTTTGAATTTCAATGGATAAGATTTTTTTTTTGTCAGAAAATTCTTTAATAATGGTTAACACTCCACCAACAACAAAAATGAATGAAGAAACATCTTATCCATTAAAATTTAAAATCTTACATGTGTCACTCATCTAGCACTACATTAACAGAAATTGAAGAGAATGAGTAATAGAGGACATCTAAATCCAATTTTAACTATCTTGTGAAAAGTGAAGATAGTTAAAGAATGAATTGGATTTTATGGCAGAATAAAATAATGGTTGGATAATGGGTGCTTGGATTGGTTATGGGATAAAATTTCTTTGGCTCATAAATCTCTTGGGCCAGTGAACTTGTGAAGTGAAATTTGTATACGATCTGTGACAGTAAGAAATTATTTGATCGATTGTACTCTGATACCAATGTAGAAAAAACAAAATAGAATTCGGTGAATCTAACGAATGAAGAGCTGGCCTTTGAGAATTAAAAATTCTCTTTAATACGAAAGTAGTAGGGTTGAGATTTTTCCTCATTAAATTTTCTCACAATTTGGATATTTTCTTGGTATGTTCTCTCTGTGTACAGAGAACCTCATTCATAAAGGAAGATTTAGTTATCCGTTCAACTATCCGTTACCACTTAACAAAATATTCTCAACTCCCCAATATTTTCTCAATTTCACCAATATTTCCTCAACTCTCTGCAATCATAATAACTAGTAGGCTAATTATACTACCAGTGGGATTGACTAATCTTTCCCTACTTGATGGGTTCCTATAGTCAAGTCACCCATATTGATTAGAAAAGGTTTAATTCAAACATTCAATTATATCACTGTAATATATGTATGTATATATCATTATAAAATAATTAATTAATATATAATAATTTAACAAAAAAATGCATCTATGATATATGTCATGAATAATGCAAAATTTAACCAACGGATTTGGGTTATATATATATATTCTGGATTTAACTGTCAACCGTGACTTGGTTATTATCGAAGAATTTTAACCACATATTCCAACATTAACCAGCTCGATCGTAGCGATGATTTTTGGAGTCGAACAAATCATAACAAATGGTAGGTTGCCTAGCATAATTGGTTCCGATGAATGATCCATGGAAAAAAAATATTTGCTTTCTCTTTTGTTCTTCCAAGGCATCATATGTAAAGAGAATTTTTAATCATATTTTTTTTCCTTGTGGCAACGTAGTGCGCTATATTATTGAAAAAAAGCATGTATTCGGCAAGATTTTTTTCACTGTTTCATTTAATGGGAGTTAGATATAACCAGCATTCTTTCACATTCGGATATAGTATGTTCTAATGACTCAAATTTTTATTTTTTTATTTTGTTTTATTTTGGGATGACGGGAGAAATCGCTCGGTAAAATAAAGACGATTTTGTAATTCAAGCTTGTGAATCTGATTAGAACTGAATGTAAATATTGATTACATGAATAGATTTCTCAATCTATACACTAAATTTTTTTTTAATCAAATAAAGTTAAAACAATTTCATTCAAGTGAAAAAAGCCAAATTAAAAACATTCAAAATAAAAGTCTTTAGCTCGAGTGGCGGGTAATTGATCCTCACGGAAATAGAGTTGTTCATAACTGAAACCTGCCATAATTTTAGGTGTGGAGAAAAAGAGGAGCTCGTTTCTGGTGGAATGTGATTTTCTATCGCTCTCTCAAAATATCCTGATTTAACTGTAAGGGTAATTTGTACCTGAAGATATAGTAAAATATTAGTAATTTTAATAGAGATATTAATGACTGTCAAATGAATCTATATCAAACTGTCCGATAAATTTATTAAAATATTTATTATTTTATATTATAAATTCTGATTCGGTAGCCAAATCATCTTGTCCTTACCTCCAGTGAAATGGTTCGGAAAGCTCTTCTTTCCTATGTTGTCACCATGTTTCGGAGATAATAATTGTGATTATCTAATATATATTTTAAGTTTACATTTTTCTATAATTATAAAATAAAATAAATTTTAATAAACTCATTTACCGATTTTAAATAAACTCATTCAATAACCACCAATATTTTTTTCAAAATCATTCGCATTAAATTTCTTCTCTTCTACCATAAACGAAAGATGTTGTTGCCTCCGCTTCTTAATATTCAACGGCGGTTATCCTTCAATTGTCAATAATACAATGCAAATTTAGCTGCCATGAAATATAATATCCATTAATTTGCATCACATATTTAATCATGCATGATTGACTTGGAAATTAATTAACAACACCTTAGAAGTTTATAACTAATTAATAATATTAGCCATAATTATGCCACTAATCGTATCGGATAAAACAGATTCGTGTCGAGTCTTGGTAGATTTATGTCAAAAAAATATTTTATTTATACTTAATTCATTTATTAATCAGTGTCATATCATGTTCGTGTCATGTATAAAAATGGTATATAATTGATATATAAATGATTATTATCATATATTTTGTTTAATTTATTTTACTTATATCCGATTTATTTATTAAGCATACCGTATTGTATCGGATCTATTGGTTTATTAAACCCAAACATTGAGCCCAAATATGAAGACTTGAACCCAAAGACGTCGAATTTAAGCTAGTTTGCGGAACATACATTTGATTTACCGAGGTTGAATTTTAATATTTGCAGAGGACTCAGTCTGAATTCGAATTTACCGAGACAGAGGAGGAAGAGGTAAAAGTGGTAAAACCAATGACAATTACGCCGGCCGTTCGCATTTCCGATCGGAAATTGATCGTGAAGGACCGGACGATCCTAACAAATGTGCCAGAAAATGTGATCACCACTTCCGGCACGACAACCGGTCCAGTGGAAGGTGTGTTCGTCGGTGCGATGTTTGATGGAGATAACAGCAAACATGTGGTGTCCCTCGGTACGTTACGTGACGTACGGTTCATGGCATGTTTCAGGTTCAAGCTATGGTGGATGGCTCAGAGAATGGGAGATCAAGGACGTGACATACCACTAGAGACACAGTTCTTACTCGTTGAAACCCAAGATGGGTCTCACCTAGAATACGATAATGGAGATGAAGAGAATCAGATTGTTTATACTGTGTTTCTTCCTCTAATTGAAAGCCCATTTCGAGCATGTCTTCAGGGAAATTCACAAGACGAGCTCGAGCTTTGTCTTGAGAGTGGTGATTCGGAGACAATGGCGTCGGCGTTTACTCATTCGGTGTATGTTCATGCTGGGACAGACCCGTTTGGGACCATCACAGACGCCATTAGAGCTGTGAAGTTTCATCTCAAGACTTTCAGGCAACGCCCTGAAAAGAAGTTGCCCGGAATTGTAGACTATTTTGGGTGGTGCACATGGGATGCTTTTCATCAGGAAGTGACTCAGGAGAGTGTTGAGGCCAGTCTCCAGAGTCTCGCCGCCGGTGGGACACCGCCTAAGTTCGTGATCATTGATGATGGGTGGCAGTCTGTCGGCGGTGACCCAACTCAGCAACCACCACAACAGCCACCGTTAATGAGATTGACAGGGATTAAAGAAAATTCCAAGTTTCAGAACAAGGAGGACCCAACAATGGGGATCAAGAACATAGTCAACATTGCCAAAGAAAAGCATGGGTTGAAGTATGTGTATGTGTGGCACGCTATTACTGGCTACTGGGGTGGGTTCAGGCCAGGGGTGAAGGACATGGAGGAATATGGGTCGTTGATGAAGTATCCAGCGGTGTCAAAGGGGGTGCTAGAGAATGAGCCAACGTGGAAGAATGATGCAATTGCAGTGCAGGGTTTGGGGCTGGTGAACCCGAAGAATGTGTACAAGTTTTACAGTGAGTTGCATAGTTACTTGGCCTCTGCTGGTATAGATGGGGTTAAGGTGGATGTGCAGTGTGTGTTGGAGACTCTTGGGGGTGGTCTGGGTGGTAGGGTTGAGCTGACCAGACTGTGTCATCAAGCTCTTGATGCTTCAGTTTCTAGGAATTTTCCAGATAATGGGTGCATTGCTTGCATGAGCCACAATACTGATGCACTTTACTGGTATGTTTCTAAGCCTCAATTTTGTTCAGTTTGTTTAATTTTCACAAGTTCAAATTTTGTTCAGTTTGTTTCTGACCATGCTTCTTTTTTTTTCAAGTAATTCTGAAATGTTTTCAGTTTGTTGAAAATTGATAAGCAGCGCATATTTTTATGACAAGGAATTAACTTTATTGAAATTGTAATTGTGCTAATCTTAGATGATTGATGTTTCAAATTTACCCATTTCTCTGGTTTTCATTCAATCCATTTCTTTAGTTTTAAAAAGCGTATCTAGATTGTGAAAACCAAATCTGTCAGTCAAACTATACTGTTTTCCTGAGATAAGACAAAATAAAACACCTTAGATCACATGGGGTTTTCACAAGGAATTTTCTAAGAGGAGAGGAACAAGTGCTTAGTTTACAAAGGGGGGATCTAGGTTGGAGAATTCGATTTTCTTAATGCTTCTGTTAAGATTTTAAACTTTTATATTGGAATTTATTCAAGTGTCTTTTCAAGAAATTTAGCAAATGATATGGTGATAGGCTGAACAAGTTGTATACCTATTATATCTGTATACCTTACCTTGGACATTGTTGTCTTTCCAGTTTGGATATGATTAAGATGTGTTCTGTTCTAATGGTTCAATGTAACAGCTCCAAACAAACGGCTATCGTTAGAGCATCAGATGATTTCTATCTGCGTGATCCCGTGTCACACACCATCCACATAGCCGCGGTTGCATACAATAGTGTCTTCCTTGGAGAATTTATGCAGCCTGATTGGGATATGTTCCACTCCCTCCATCCAGCGGCTGAGTACCATGGATCAGCTAGGGCGATCAGCGGTGGTCCCCTTTACGTAAGGTTAGAAATCCTACCATTCTATCACCTTATATATGTTAACACTGTACTCATGATCAATGCTTGTTTATTGATTGCCACGATTCACTAAGGTTGAGTCTCTGAACAGTGATGCACCTGGGAAGCACAATTTTGATCTCCTAAAGAAACTTGTTCTGCCAGACGGTTCAATTCTCCAAGCACGCTTGCCTGGTCGGCCTACCAAGGATTGCCTATTCTTCGACCCTGCTCGTGATGGTGTTAGGTGAGTAATTTTAATTTCACACTACCATTACCATACAAGTGAATTTCCAACTGGATTGTGAGCCAGAACTAGGTGTCTTGTTTGGACCAAAATTGTAGCATAATATTTACTTCACATGTTCTACATATTTTGGGCAAACTCATAGTCTTCGACAGAGGCTTGGATGTTGAAATTTATTGTAAAAGTCAGTTTTGATTAGAAAATATGTATGCCCTTCAATTCTGAGACTGAACATATAACTTCTCATATGATGTTTTCACTTAAATCACTTCCTTACTATTATCTTGTTTGGTGTCAGCCTGTTGAAGATTTGGAACATGAACAAGTACACTGGAGTGTACAACTGCCAAGGTGCAGCATGGAACAGCGTTGAGAGAAAGAACACATTCCACCAAACTAAATCTGAAGCTATATCAGGCTATGTTAGAGGCCGAGATGTCCATCTCATTGCTGAAGTTGCCATGGACTCCAACTGGAATGGTGACTGTGCTGTCTACTGTCACCGGAGTGGTGAGGTGGTTACTCGACCTTACAATGCTTCCATGCCCGTGTCCCTCAAGGTCCTTGAGCACGACATTTTCACCGTTACCCCAGTCAAGGTCTTGACACCTGGGTTCAGCTTTGCGCCATTGGGGCTCATTGACATGTTCAATGCTGGTGGAGCCATTGAGGCACTTAGATATGAAGCTCATGGTGGTGCCCTGTTGTCAGAACTAAAAAATGGATATGAAGGGGAAGGCAGTGGTGTTGCAAGCAAGAGGGTTGAGAACTTGAGAACAGAAGTAGTGGCAATAGTTTCAATGGAGGTTAAAGGGTGTGGCCGTTTTGGTGCTTACTCATCGGCTAAGCCAAGGAAGTGCATGGTGGGATCAGGGTGGCAGACTTTGCATATGATTCAGAGTCCGGATTGGTGACCTTGAATTTGGATCGTATGCCCGCGGAGGATCAGAAAGTTCACATTGTTGAGGTGGAATTTTAATTGCTTATTATTATTAGGCCAGAGTAAAGAGCATGGTGGGGGAATATGTGAGGGCTTGGGCTTGTATGGAAGGGATGATGTATTTTCTCTTTGCTCTTTGTTTTACTTTTGGTCTGATGGCTTTCCATTGTAGTCGATGGAGAAGTTGTTAGAAATTCAGAAATAAATTTCTGATTTTTCTGTTGAGAAAAGTAGAACCAGGAACCAACTCAGTTCTTTGCTTACCGTTAATTAGGTACTCAAATTATGTATTTGCATGATTGGTTTAAAAAAACAGTATGAAAAACACAACAAAGACGAAGATGTAGAACTTAACTACTAATGTCCAAGCATATAATGATCCCAAGTTAGGGTACAATGAGGTTCCATCCGTCAAAATCAGAATAGAGTAGAAGCACGAAATAGGAGCAATAGGGAAGCCAACTAGGAAATATGGTCCGAAGAATCTCGATAGTAGTTCTGTGAACAATCTTTTGCGGGATTGAATTTTTTTGATAGTGGAAATGTCATATGCAATTGGGCTCGTTTGATGTATAATATGAATGTTTGGGCTGGATTAATTTACCCTGTCCATTAATTCTGTGGGTTGATCTTGATAGCCTCATGTTTCAAAGCCTGAACACTAGCTCTCGTGACCCCAGCTCATGATTTCTAGCTCAAGAACCATAGATCGGGAGTCAGCAACAACATACTCTCGTGCAAACTACGACAGTTACAACTCGCATATTCTAGAATGTTACATCACGCCTAGGGAATGTAGCCTCCAACGATCAAATATTTCATCACATGGTCCATAACAATCTTGGAGGGTTTACGTTGATTATACAAGGATCATGCTCCTACACACTATAAATAGTGATCAATCCCTCACATTTGTAAAGGATCGAACACTTGTAATCGTCTCTAAAGGGCATTGTAATCGTCTTTCTCAAGCAATAGAGAGTTTTCCCCGAAGCAAGAGAGACTCCGTTAGAGTAGATTAACCAAGTTTCTAAGCTGGTAAATTACTATAAATCCTCTATTTGTTAATTTCCATTTTCTATTATTATCATTGTGTCGATTATTCAAACATTGAAAGACATCCCATAGAGTCTCCAATCTTTTTTTACCTTTTTTAGCCTCAAGTTCTACTACACAACCACATAAATTATACCATCAAATATGTTTACAAATGAAATTAACTTGTGGAATATCATATAACCAAAAATCGAATTCACAATGTTTCTTTTGGAATCGTGGCTCTAATATGAATTAAGATTGCAAACAATCACCTCTAAACCATAAAAACTGAATCAATATGTGTACCTTTTGCTATACTTAAATTAAAAAACTCGAAATAATACTCCTCAAAAACTTTCTATTTTGAATTACTTTGATGACTTGTAGCCACCTTGTTTGGGCTCGAACTAATCATTACAAATGATATGTAGCCTAGCATAATTGGTTCCAATGAACGACCAAAGGAACAACAATTTTTTTTTTATTTAACAGTCATGTTTGTTCGCATAACACAAGATAATGCTCATTTATTATTATTTTTTAAATTACCCACCTCAATCATAGCGATGATTTTTGGAGTCGAACAAATCATAACACATGATATGTTGCCTAGCATAATTGGTTCCAATGAATGATCCATGGAAAATAAATATTTGCTTTGTCTTTTGTTCTTCCAATGAATCACATGTAAAGAGAATTTTTAATCATATTTTTTTTTCCTCGTGACAATGTATGGCGCAAGATTTTTTTCACTGTTTCATTTAATGGAAGTTAGATATAACCAGCATTCTTTCACATTCGGATATAGTATATTCTAATGACTCAAAATTTTTTTATTTTTTATTTTTTGATGACGGGGGAAAATCTCTAACCTGTCTTCGACAAGATAAATGCGACTTAATAACTCAAGCTTGTGAATCCGAATAGAATTGAAGATAAATCTTGATTGCATGAATCGATTCTTTAACCCATACACTAATTTTTTATTTTTTTTATCAAACAAAGTTAAAATAATTTCATTCAAGGGAAAAAACACAAATTAAAAACAGTCAAAATAAAAGCCTTTAGCTTGAGTGGAGGGTAAGTGATCCTCAGTGAAAGAGAGGTGTTCATAATTAAAAACTGTCATAATTTTTGGGTGCGGAGAAAAAGAGGAGCTCTTTTCTATTTGAGATAATTTTTGAATAATTTTGAGAGGAATATTAGTGGTCATATGAATCAATTTGAGATCATTCGATGAACTTATTAAAAATTTTCTTATTTTATATTATAAATTATAGATTATGGGTATGTTTGGGTAATGGGTTAAAGAGGGTTAACTTCTATAAGGATAGGGTAATAAGGCAATGGGTTTCACAAAACCTTTGTTTGGGAAGTTAAAATTGACCTAAGATATAAATCTCAGATCTATCCTTGATCCGAATGCTACAGTGCTTTTTAACCCTGTTACATGAGTTAAAATTAACCCACCTCCACCATGGGTTTAAATCCTAGCCGACGGGTTATGAAGGGGTAATGACATATTTACCCACCTTCCTCTCTTGAGAGCTTTCTCTCTCGTTTTGTGAAGGCAATGAAAAGTCCAAACCTCTAGCTCTCATTCTCTGTCTGTCTCCTATCTCTCTCTCTCTCTCTCTCTTTCGCTTTGTGAGAACGATGAAGCCCAAGCCTAGGGTTTCTGCTGGGATAGGTTTGGGTGCCGGAGTGGACCGAATGAAGAAGAGATCTTCACTAGCACCACCCCTAACCTCGATCGTTCACAATCACTTGCACCACCACGATAATGGATGATTTTGAAACTCTAATTTCTCTAACTCTCATATTTGGTAGTGGTGAATGTTTCTATTGTGGTGGTAGTGGCGGCGGCAACAACGTTTATGTTGTGGTGGTAGGTGTTCTGTTCTGTTGTGATAGTGGGTGTTTTATTGTGGCAATGGTGGTTCTGTTGTGACAATAATGACTATTTCTATTGTGGCAACAATGGTGGCAACTACTATACAAGTCTGATTTATCAACGGGTATAATAATAAATATCTATAAAAGTCAAGTAGAGTCCATCCATTCAATTGGATTGTTTCGTATACATAATTGGACGAAATGAGTTAGAATATAAAAAAAAAAAAAAATTATTTCTATTCTTGCTGATTATCTAAACACACACTGTAGATACACACCTTTTGATTTGGTAGTCAAATCATCTTGTCCTTACCTCCGGTAATTGACAGTGAAATGGTGACGGCTCTTTTTTCCTCTGTTGTCACCATGTTGCAGAGATAATAATTGTATTTATTTAGTACATATTGTTTTACAATTATAAAATAAAATGAAATTTAATAAATTCGATATCAAATAAACGTATTTAATGATTATTAATATTTTTTTTAAAATTATTCATATTAAATTTTCTTCCTTATAAATTTATTATTTTTTATTTATATTTTACCGTACATTTAAACACGAATTATTCCAAATAATTCCATATGGACCTACAAGTCTATCACACACTTTGACAAATCCATATTAGACGGCTGAAAATTCGTGGCTTATAGACCAAAGTCAACAAAGTGAAGGGTACGATGTCTGATGGTTGAGACAGATTTTTCAGACACTTCAAATCATATAGATCCGTGCTGAGATATTTTTGTTTGTTTGGTGAAAGTTGTCTTTCGTTTTGCCGCACACGTGTTCCGCGAGATTATACTTAAATTTGCTTAAGGATAACCGTACATACCGGGAGAGATTCCAACGGTGTCGTGTTGAGCTTTTATTATAGTAGAAAAGTTAATATGTTGACAAATAATTTTAAATTTTAAATTTTTAATAAAAAATTATAAAATAAAATAATATATTATTAATTGATTAAAAAAAAATGATATCCGAAAATATATTTCAAAATTTTGGAAGGGTTTGACACAAGCAGGAAGAGAAACATTGTAATTGAGTATTTGTCACAATTTTAGTGTCAAATTCATGATTAAAAACAGTGGTTTCCTTGAGGTATTGGAGAAAAATAATATTTCAAAATTATTAGATTCATATTTCATGTGGTGTTCTTTGATTCGAGTTTACACGTTAAACTCGTTTAATAAATAGATCATATATGAAAATTTTAATTTTTTAATTATAATAACTCATTTAAATTTTAATTTTTTAACCATGTATTAAAAGTTATTAGAAAAAATTGGTGTGGTGTGGTGTGGTGTGGCAATTAGGTAGTTAAATCCTTTTAGGAGGGCAATTAGTTTTGAGTTATTTAGATAAAGCCAAAGAAGTAGGCGTGACAACATGTGCAATTAGAGTAAAAAACAAGGTTGGATTAGGCCCTTAGTAGGCTTGTTGTCTTTATGCAACATGCCCAAAAACACATGGACAAATAGTTCCGTATTGCTTTAAGCAATGTCACATGACTAATCACTCTAAATATATAACCTTGTAGCTCAGGTACATGGTGTGCCATCAAGATCAAAATTAGCTACTATGTGATTTTGTACCTTGTACTAACTCTTTGATCATCGTATGTTGTGAGATGTAATCCAATTTAACACATTTATTTCACTTTTTCGAACCAAAAACTTATATATTTGATAGTTCAGGGGTGACTTATTCATTGAATGAATTATTTTGTGTTTACGATTATCAACTTGATACCAATTCGGACAAATAATCCAATTGTATATGATCAATTTAGAATGAACAGTAAATTCAAATGTTTTAGACTCATTTTTTTTAATGTCTTTTGAATTTAAATGATATATACGATTCACAGATAATTACAAATATTTGAATTTATTCTATAGGAATATTCCCAATGTGGCTTTAACTTAGACATGTTCAACATTGCAAAAAAGATAAAAAAAAAAAAAAAAACCTTACATACCCTCCAATTTTCACCCTTGTTCATAAGTATGATTAGTAATTGAATTGAGTTTTGTGAATTTAAGTCAAATTTATTTTTTTAAATAAATTAAAAAAATTAATTAAATTCAACTTATTTAAGAATCAAATCAAATTTAATTCAAATCTAAAATGAATTAAACTCGAATAATTTGATGCGATTATCAACCGTACTCAAAAGTTGTGCATGGGTGGAGGCATATCTAGGTGAATGTTTGCGTGTTCTACTAAATAATTTCCCCTAATAAAAGTCATAGTTTGAGTGAGTCGCAGCTCATCATTTGACTCCCTTAATTATAGGAAATTAAAGACACGTTGGCCCTCAAAAGTTCTACGTGTATACTCAATCATTGCGCGTAGGTTGGTCCTTGTCCTTCCTCTAATAACTTGCTTAAACGCCGGATGTTTTTGTCACCGCTTCTTAATATTCAACGGCGGTGATCCCCCAATTGTCAATAATACAATGAATACTTAGCCGCCATGAAATATAATATCAACAATTAATTTGTGTCACATATTTAATCATGCATGATTGACTTGGAAATTAATTAACAATACCTTAGAAGCTTAGAACTCATTGAAAATATTAGACATAATCAGATCTATTAACCGTGTCCAGTGAAAGGAGTTTGTATCGAGTGTTAATGAATTCGTACTAAAAAAATATTTTATTCATACTTAATTCGATTATTAATTAATATTATATTGAGTTCGTGTCATATATAAAATTTATATAACTGATATGTAAATGTGTAGAGTCGTATTTTCTTTTGATTTGTTTCACTCATACCTGATTATTCTACTAATCATATCAAGTGGAGTCTACTCATTTACTTAACGAGTGACTTAAAGAATATTCAAACTCTCTAATTTCGTATCGTGTTAACGAATTGTAATCATATTTTGACATTCTTACCTCGAACATTGCTTGTTTCACAAATATTCAATTCCAATTAGGTCGATCAATAAATAAAATTCGAATTGAATCTTTTTTAATCATAATTTGATTAGTTGGGTAAAATTCTAATTCAATTAAGTAACAAATGTTATTTACAAAGTCAATGATTAAATTTTTTAGAAAATAAAAAATACGATTTTAAAATCTTTTTCTTTATGATACCCATAAAAATAGCCATTGCATAAATTAAGATATATGGTTGATTTTTTTTGCGTAAATTTTTTATTTTTTTATGAAAATACTAAATTTATATAATTTATTGAATTAATCAGAGGAAATCAATCTTAATTCATACTCCATTTGCTAGGTAGACATGAATCTTATAATTTTGATTAGACTTATTGAACTTGGATCGAATTTTAGTTTAAATCTAATTTGTTGATAGATCTAATCTAAATGGTGATGAGCATAATTTTTTTTTAATAGGGTGTCCAAATTAATTTACGCACACCTCGACGAATTTCTTCAAACGAACAATACCAAGGGATGAGTAGGATACAATAAGCACGTTTTAATATTTGTAACCGGACAATAATTCTTTTTGTTTGATACAATAAATAGATATGTAAATAAATCACTTCATATATTTTTAGAGAGCATAATTTTTTAGCACTAAACAATTATCTATAGAGAACCATATCGCACTTACATCGGGACAGAAGTTAAGAGTAATTAAGATCTCATCACGTGCTTTCGACACCGAAAACTAAATTTAGCCCTAATAAACTTCTATAAATATAAAACTTCGATTTCAATTGTTCAGTGGGAAATTTCGGGTTCTTACCGATGGACCAACCACCGGTCGGTCAAACGGCAATAATTCAACAAACAAACAAACAGTGCAACACGGTATTTACCAATCCTACGATTACACAACACGTGTCAAAGGTTAGTGTCTGGTAATATTTTAAATTGCTTGCGTGTCATACATTAGGTCAAACACATAGAAAATTGGTGAACCCAAAGGTGAGTCTAGATTTGCCAACGTCAAATACGAGTTTCTGGATTGGATCAACGTGGATCCACCTAAACAAAAAAAAAAAAAAAAAACGTGGATCCACCGTGGCAGTCTAAGCCGCCGTTAACTTTAACGACCAAATCAAAGTTAACACTCTTTCCCACCGTTAGATGCGTGAACAAACGTCCAAACAAGATCTAGTGAGAGAAGAAACCGAGGGAGGCCACCATTTTTCACGGCGATGGTGAAACCAATCTCTTCAATTTCAAATCACTGTTCTCAACCCATCACCACTATAAATTGCCCCATTTGGAAACAATGTTTCAAATTCACTAAACCATTCTCTCTCTCATTTCTTCCACAAAATCCAACAACCCAGAAAAAACTATCATCTTCTTCGATTTGTTTCCCGTCGATAAATCCCGTCTTCGCTTTTCAGGTGAGTCTTTCAAGTTGATTTTTGATTATTTATACTGCATTGTAGTTTTTCATCCAAAACGATATCAGAGAGCTCGCAGAAGAGGAGCTCAGGGCGTAGAACTCGAAGTTCCATTTGAGTTGAGTCTTAAGTTTACCTGTGAATTGCGGAGCTAGAGTTTGTCTCTGGTTCGAATTTTTTGTGGTTGTCTCATACATTTGATTTACTGACGTCGAATTTAAGCTAGTTTGCAGAACATACATTTGATTTACCGAGGTTGAATTTAATTTTTGCAGAGGACCCAGTCTGAAGTCGAATTTACCGAGACAGAGGAGAAAGAGGAAAAGGTAAAAGTGGTAATACCAATGACGATTACGCCGGCCGTTCGCATTTCCGATCGGAAATTGATCGTGAAGGACCGGACGATCCTAACAAATGTGCCAGAAAATGTGATCACCACTTCCGGCACGACAACTGGTCCGGTGAAAGGTGTGTTCGTCGGTGCGATGTTTGATGAAGATAACAGCAGACATGTGGTGTCCCTCGGTACGTTACGTGACGTACGGTTCATGGCATGTTTCAGGTTCAAGCTTTGGTGGATGGCTCAGAGAATGGGAGATCAAGGACGTGACATACCATTAGAGACACAGTTCTTACTCGTTGAAACCCAAGATGGGTCTCACCTAGTGTCCGATGATGGAGATGAAGAGAATCAGATCGTTTATACTGTGTTTCTTCCTCTAATTGAAGGCCCATTTCGAGCATGTCTTCAGGGAAATTTACAAGACGAGCTCGAGCTTTGTCTTGAGAGTGGTGATTCGGAGACAATGGCGTCGGCGTTTACTCATTCGGTGTATGTTCATGCTGGGACAGACCCGTTTGGGACCATCACGGACGCCATTAGATCTGTGAAGTTTCATCTCAAGACTTTCAGGCAACGCCATGAAAAGAAGTTGCCCGGAATTGTAGACTATTTTGGGTGGTGCACATGGGATGCTTTTTATCAGGAAGTGACTCAGGAGGGTGTTGAGGCCGGTCTCCAGAGTCTCGCCGCCGGTGAGACACCGCCTAAGTTCGTGATCATTGATGATGGGTGGCAGTCTGTCGGGGGTGACCCAACTCAGCAACCACCACCCCCACAAGAACCACCACAACAGCCACCGTTGATGAGATTGACAGGGATTAAAGAAAATTCCAAGTTTCAGAACAAGGAGGACCCATCAATGGGGATCAAGAACATAGTCAACATAGCCAAAGAAAAGCATGGGTTGAAGTATGTGTATGTGTGGCACGCCATTACTGGCTACTGGGGTGGGGTCAGGCCAGGGGTGAAGGAGATGGAGGAATATGGGTCGTTGATGAAGTATCCAACGGTGTCAAAGGGGGTGCTAGAGAATGAGCCAACATGGAAGAATGATGCAATTGCAGTGCAGGGTCTGGGGCTGGTGAACCCAAAGAATGTGTACAAGTTTTACAATGAGTTGCATAGTTACTTGGCCTCTGCTGGTATAGATGGGGTTAAGGTGGATGTGCAGTGTGTGTTGGAGACTCTTGGGGGTGGTCTGGGTGGTAGGGTTGAGCTGACCAGACAGTATCATCAAGCTCTTGATGCTTCTGTTTCTAGGAATTTTCCAGATAACGGGTGCATTGCTTGCATGAGCCACAATACTGATGCACTTTACTGGTATGTTTCTAAGCCTCAATTTTGTTCAGTTTGTTTAATTTTCAAAGGTTCAAATTTTGGTGATCTTGTTGTAGGCTTCGTCAAATTTTCCTTTTGGTATACACTATACAGTTTCGGTACATTAGAATAGGAAAAGGTTGAATTCTTTCGGAAACAGAATAGGAATATGCAAAATTTTCAGAATTCTGATTCGGAACATTGCCGGAAAAATTTTAATTTTCAATGAAAGATTGTTTTGGTCTTTTCGGTAGAAACTAACCATGCTTCTTTTTTTTTTTTTTCAAGTAATTCTGAAATGTTTTCAGTTTGTTGAAAATTGATAAGCAGCGTATCTTTTTCTGACAAGGAATCTGCTTTATTGAAATTGTAATTGTGCTGATCTCAGATGATTGATGTTTCAAATATACCCATATCTCTGGTTTTCATTCAATCCATTTGTTTAGTTTTAAAAAACATATATTGTTTGTGAAAAAACCAAATCTATCAGTCAAACTATGCTGTTTTCCTGAGACAAGACAAAATAAAACACCTTAGATCACATGGGGTTTTCACAAGGAATATTCTACGAGGAGAGGAACAAGTGCTTAGTTTACAAAGGGGGATCTTGGTTGGAGAATTCGATTTTCTTAATGCTTCTGTTAAGATTTTAAACTTTTATATTGGGATTTATTCAAGTTTCTTTTCAAGAAATTTAGCAAATGATATGGTGATAGAGTGGACAAGTTGTATACCTTACCTTGGGCATTGTTGTCTTTCCAGTTTGGATATGATTAAGATGTGTTCTGTTCTAATGGTTCAATGTAACAGCTCCAAACAAACGGCTATCGTGAGAGCATCGGATGATTTCTATCCGCGTGATCCCGTGTCGCACACCATCCACATTGCCGCAGTTGCATACAATAGTGTCTTCCTTGGAGAATTTATGCAGCCTGATTGGGATATGTTCCACTCCCTCCATCCAGCGGCTGAGTACCATGGATCAGCTAGGGCGATCAGCGGTGGTCCCCTTTACGTAAGGTTAGAAATCCTACCATTCCATCACCTTATATATGTTAACACTGTACTCATGATCAATGCTTGTTTATTGATTGCCAACATTCGCTAATGTTGAGTCTCTGAACAGTGATGCGCCAGGGAAGCACAATTTTGACCTCCTAAAGAAGCTTGTTCTGCCAGACGGTTCAATTCTCCGAGCACGCTTGCCCGGTCGGCCTACCAAGGATTGCCTATTCTTCGACCCTGCTCGTGATGGTGTTAGGTGAGCAATTTTAATTTCACACCACCATTACATTTGAATTTCAACTGGATTGTAAGCTGGAACTAGGTGTCATGTTTGGACAAAAATTGTAGCATAACATTTACTTCACATGTGCTACATATTTCGGGCAAACTCATAGTCTTCGAATCAGAGGCTTGGATGTTGGTTTTGATTAGAAAATATTTATGCCCTTCAATTCTGAGACTGAACATATAACTTCTCATATGATGTTTTCACTTAAATCACTTCCTTACTATTATCTTGTTTGGTGTCAGCCTGTTGAAGATTTGGAACATGAACAAGTACACTGGAGTGCTTGGAGTGTACAACTGCCAAGGTGCAGCATGGAACAGCGTTGAGAGAAAGAACACATTCCACCAAACTAAATCTGAAGCTATATCTGGCTATGTTAGAGGCCGAGATGTCCATCTCATTGCTGAAGTTGCCATGGACTCCAACTGGAATGGTGACTGTGCTGTCTACTGTCACCGGAGTGGTGAGGTTGTCACTCTACCTTACAATGCTTCCATGCCCTTGTCCCTCAATGTCCTTGAGCACGACATTTTCACCGTTACCCCAATCAAGGTCTTGACACCTGGGTTCAGCTTTGCACCATTGGGCCTCATTGACATGTTCAATGCTGGTGGAGCCATTGAGGCACTTAGATATGAAGCTCATGGTGGTGCCCTGTTGTCAGAACTAGAAAATAGATATAAAGGGGAAGGCAATGGTGTTGCAAGCAAGAGGGTTGAGAACTTGAGCACAGAAGTAGTAGCAATAGTTTCAATGGAGGTTAAAGGGTGTGGCCGTTTTGGTGCTTACTCATCGGCTAAGCCAAGGAAGTGTATGGTGGGATCAGCCGTGGCAGACTTTGCATATGATTCAGAGTCTGGATTGGTGACTTTGAACTTGGATCGTATGCCCGCGGAGGATCAGAAAGTTCACATTGTTGAGGTGGAATTGTAATTACTTATTATTATTAGGCCAAAGTGAAGAGCATGGTGGGGGAATATGTGAGGGCTTGGGCTTGTATGGAAGGGATGATGTATTTTCTCTTTGCTCTTTGTTTTACTTTTGGTCTGATGGCTATCCATTGTAGTCGATGGAGAAGTTGTTAGAAATTCAGAAATAAATTTCTTTCTTTTTCTGTTAAGAAAAGTAGAACCAGGAACCAACTCAGTTCTTTGCTTACCGTTAATTAGGTACTCAAATTATGTATTTTCATGACTGGTTTAACAAAACAGTACGAAAAACACAACAAAGACACAGATGTAGAACTTAAATACTAATGTCCAAGCATCTAATGATCCCAAGTTATGGTACAGTGAGGTTCCAACCTTAAAGTCAGAATAGAGTAGGAGCACGAAATGGAGTCTATAAGTGAACGAAATTGCTTCCTACCCTGGTACACAGACACAACATGACAAAAACGAAACCTAAATAGGGACTTCCATTTTCACGAGGGCAGTAGAAGTATCGATTGCTTCACTCTGAAGCCAATCCTTTGCGCATATAAGGGCCTCCACTGTCTCGGGTCTCAAGGAACATCTGTAACGATCCATCTCTTTATGCATGGTATCAAATACCGAATCAGGTCCAACAGTTGATATGGGAACTGACAAAATATCACGCGCCATCTTTGAGAGAGTTGGGTACTTCAGCCTGTTTAGCTTCCACCAACCTACTACATCAAACTCATGAACCCGAGGCAACAGTGACTCCTCCAGATACTGATCCAACTCAGACTTCGACTGCTGGCTGGTAGTTTCCATGATATAGACATCAAAATCTGTAAGTCCGAGTCCATTGCTTGGAAGAAGGTTTCCTTGGAGATCCTCTGGCTTGACAGTTCCCCCGTTAGCTTCTTCCACATAAGCAGGCGTTAGAGGCAGAGGAAGTGCCACATATTCATGAAAGAGCTCATGAATTCCTTCATCAACAATCTTCACATATGTGGCAGCATCTTCACCATAGATTTTGGAGAAACTGAATTCAACAAGCTTCATCTTGAACCGGGGATCCATAACAACTGCAATTGCCAAAATTAGGCAAGAGCTTTTCCAGTATTTGTCAAATTTCTCTTGCATTGATTTGGTAAGGTTGCTGACGAAGGGATCTTCACTTGTGGAAGCCCGTGCTAGCTCCAACTGAATCTTCCATGCTTCATGAAAGTATGTGTTGGTAGTTGGGATAGTTGCTGAGGTTAGGAGATTGGTGGTATCAAAGAGGAGTTTTAAGTACGTCAATAGAGTGTCAACCTTCTTCCATTCTTCCGCAGATGGTGGTTGCTTGTAATCAGGATCAGAAGTATCCAAGCAAGGAAAGACTTCCTTTAACTCAGAAGCAGCGAGCAACATTTCATATGATGTGTTCCATCGAGTCTGGTCATCAAGATCTAGGCTCTTTGTGCTAGGGACTTGAAGTTGCTGCTTGAGCTCAAGAAATTTTTCCTCATGGGCTTCTGAAGTTTTCACATATTTCACAACATCTCTGACTTTCTTGACAGTATTGTGCACAGCCCTTAATGCATCTTGGACAATGCTACTTAAAGTTCGAGCAAGGCAATCCCCAACCAACAATTGACCATTGAGCATTAGGGGGTTCTTCACAGAAAGTAAAGCTCTAAGATTATCAATCCCAGCTTCACTCAGAGGTTGGTTTATGGTGACAGAAAATAACTTGCCCTCCACACTCCAATCAGAAAGGCAAGCAGCAACAGCATGGCTGAAAGCAGTGTCTGAATCAGGATATGGTTCCATCACGACATTGAGAAGCTTCCTCTGCATCTTCCAGTCACTATCAATAAAGTAACCAGTTAGAAACACGTAACCCACAGTCTGGCATGAAGTCCACAAGTCCAGTGTAAGGCAAACACGCCCAAGCATCCCTTCAATCACCTTCTGAAGGCTTTGCTTTTCCCCTAGGTAAGTTGCCACACAATCCCCTTGGATAGTGTTGAAGCTCACCATATCAAACCGGGGCTGAAGGTTCTGGACAAAAGCAACAAAGCCAGGGTGTTCAACCATGTGAAGTGGGTAGTCATGCATAATGATCATCCTAGCAATCTCATGGCGGCAACGGTCTGGATCAAATGCAATGAAAGGTATGCTAGCAGTTCTGTAACGTCGTTTTGGTGTATCCCCAATTCCACCCATCTTTGAAGGTGCACTATAAGGGGTTACTTGATTCTTCTCCTGATTACGTAGGACCACTGGGCAGGTTCCCTTTGCAATATGGCGTTTGAGGTGACTTGTGCCAGCTACTTTTGACCCCGTACTGTATGCAAAAGATTGCTTGCATTGTTTACAGCATGCCCTTCTACATCCAGATCCAACATGTTCAATAGTGAAGTGTTCCCATACTATGGACTTCTTTTTCCTCCGTTTATTAGGTTGCATTTCTGAATTATTGGTTTGTATTTCTAAATCGTTAGGCTGCGGTTCTATAAGGACCAGCTCATTGTTCTCAACAGCAGTTTCCATCTTGACTCCAGTAGAGCAATGCCTCTGTTGGCAGCAAAGCTACTTTTGAAGGGAAATCTAGAAAATGAAATAATCCTACATAAAGACACCGTACTGACAAAACTTATTCAATGATTAGAAAAGGCACAGAAATGGAGCAATATAAAACCAATCAACTCTGAAGAACATTTGTTCAACATGAAACCAAGAAAAAATAGCAGTGGATCTTTAAGTAGCAAGAAAACAAAAACAGATACAGAAAATATGATAAGCCAAAAAGTAGCAGTAGATCTATCAGAAGCAAGGTAACAAAACTAATACAGAAAATAAGACAAGCCTCCTTCTGCAACAGCAATGTGTAACTAGAGACCACAAGAAACCGCGAAAATGAACTAAGAGAGGTGAAATTAATGATACTGAGATTAAGTGGATCACACCCAACCATTTGGCAAATGGTGGATTACCAGCACAGCTTACACACGGAAAAATTGCAGTTCAGTAGCACATAAAGATATCCAAATAAACAGGATGAAAAGTGTGCGTGTGTATATATTGACACGCATACAAACTCAAATACTCGAAACTTACAAATGCCATTGGAAGTGGAGGATAAATAATATGAGACACGAAGAAGCGGATTTAACCAGCCAACTGCATGGAAACAGATTGGCACGATGTGCTTTGAGTAGGTTCAAGATGCACGTCACTGAAATTGACAACTTCATCTATATGCAACACCTACATTTACAGTGAAAAGGCAAATCCTACAGGAATACATATAATTTTGAAAATCATTCCAGATATAAATATAAAGGTATCTCAGGAGTAATTGGTGAACTGTTAAAATATTAGTACCTAAAGGTTCCATTTTGAATTCCCTTTACCCACTTTACAGCAATGATCAAACTAAAAACTTTAAAAGGAAAAAGACAAGAATGAAGTTTTATAGCAAATAAAGCACATAAGAAATCATGGTTGATGAAGCAGCAGCGAATACATGAGTTAAAAGCTATAAGAGATACAATTTAAGACGTGGAATCAATTATCTACATTTCTAAAGAAGCAGCAAAACGACCGATAACTAGGAGGTATATTAATGAAGCAATTCATGAGAATACACTTCTTCCTACCCATGATCCACCTAGTTTCTTAAAACCAGTGTTCTTTAGACCAAAGAGTCGGGGAGAAAGCTCCCCGTCCCTTGACTCCTGTAGCTGCATCTTCCGGAACCACAAGAATCATTAGTTAGAATAGGATTCCAATTTATCCTGTTTATTGTAATTTCACTTGATAAAGTTGCAAGTTTACCCGATTGAATCCAATGCAGAAAAATAAACCTTGGGTCCTATGGTCTCTTCCTCAGAATTTTACAAAGACACACAGGCATCCCTATCCATGCCCACACCAAAAAGGGACCTCAACCCACCTCGAAACATCAAGAGGGTTTATTTTATGGGAAAGACCACAGTACTTAAATCTATCGAATTTTTAAGATGAAGTTGTAACTTCTTAAGGTATAAGTTACATTGCAAAAAATATGATTGATCCTAAAATGTTATGATCAATTATAGAAGTTACAACTTTTAAAAGTTAAATTTTTTTTTCGGTAAAGTTATAACTAATTAGGGTATTCATGATCGATCGCAATTAGGGGTGATAATCTTAAATCATTCCTATTAACCCACCTATAAATAAAGAGCAATATAGCAACCTTATTTGAGAACCTAATTTGGGGACATAATCATGTGGCTTCAATACAACTATTGGATTAGTTATGAGTTCTAATATTAGATAAAGCCCACAACCAATCTAATGGTTGCACATATCATTAAGTCCTTAGATTAGATCCTCAAATTAGGTCTAAATAACATTTCTCATAAATAAATGGATTCGGTACCTAGATTAATTAATACAAGTTCTAAATGGGTTGAATAATATAATGCATTTCAATTAAACGGATTAAGATGGATTACAAATGGATAACCATTGGGTTGAATATTTATCATTCTATTAAATAAAACAAGTAATAAAATAAAATAAATATACTAATACAACAAAAAATACACACACTAGTACTCCAAAAGCGCACACACACTAGTACTCCAAAAGCGCACACACACTAGTACACATGACCATACCCATGACCCATAACCCGACTCACCAGGGACGTAGCTACATTGGGACTAGGGTGGGTACTTGCTTCCCTCAGTTTTGGATCACTTTTGATGGGACCCCATAATATATTATTCAGTGTACTAGATTTGTCCCCCCAAAATTTTAAAATTTACATAATAGTATTGGTCTCTTTTTTTCCCCAACAAATTAGTGGTTCATTAGCCCCTTAAAACAAATGTTTTACTTTTAGATTGAGTAAATTAGATCTAAAGATCGTGATCTATTTATATATATTGAAAAAAATATAATATTTCTATTATATTTAATACAATGTTTCCTATCTTTTAAAAATAATTGTGTAGCAATCATTTGTTATTTTTCGATTTGTTTGTAGTCTATAGACTCTATACCTAATAAAACATGATAGGATGCAAAAGCTACATGTTATAAGCCAAAAATATTTTATGCTATGTCAAATATGTAATTTCTTGATAAGATTGAGAATGATTTCAACTACATTTTGCAACTATATAAAGAATAATTTTATTACAGACTCTGTGATTGTACTAATTGGTCGAAAATTAATGAGAAATCTAGCTTACAATTAATCAATTATAAATTTTTTTTTAGAATTTTAAAGAATATTGTATTTTACTATAATACACGATTGTGTTAATGTCTCGAATCTTAATCTATTTTGTCATTCTTGCACTCATTTTTTTCAGTATCAACTAGTGAATTATTTTTAATTATATTTTGTCCTACCTCATCCTCATTCCTGGCTCTGCCATTGTGACTCACGACCCATAGCCTGACTCATGACCCAAGTAATAAAATGTGTTTTTATTTTTGGTGTGTTAGTATATGTGCGCGTATTTTTAGTGTATCAATGTGTGTATTTTTTGTGTATTAGTAATATGTTTATATTAAGAGTTATAATTATTTTACGGGTTAATAGGTTTAACACAACTCGTTATGATCTAACCCATTATAACTTGTTTATTAAGTGGATTGAAGATGAATTGAATTTGTTTTGCACCCAACTAGGGGCGGAGCCACCCTTGGGCTAGGGTGGGCACTTGCCCCCCCCCCTCCTCAATTTTTTTTTGGCTTGATATTAAGTATGTATATTTTGAAATAAAATTTATACATATTTAATTGTGTCTACCCTAATATTGTGTTTTGGTTATATCGATTTGAATAGATCCCTACCTAAATGATTGTTAACTTTTTAAACAATATTATTGAAACCTAATTTAAAGACCTAATACATTGTGATATTAAGTATAATAAGTGAGTTTTAATATTTAATAAATTCCACTATCTATCCAATGGTCACAAAACCATTGGATCTCTATCAATTAAATCTTAAATTAGGTACAACTAATATTATTGTTAACTTTTAGACATGTTTCAGACATGTCCAAATATGTTTTGAAATATTGATGTTATTTTATAATTTTTTAAAATTGTAGGGTTATTTCATTATAAAAATGTATGTCGTTATGTTGTAATTATAGGATTATAAATCGAAGATTGTTACCATGATTTTATATATAAAATAAATATTTGATAAAATTAATTTGTAACCCTTTTAAATAATAAAAATATATTAGGGTCAATTGTAAGTGATAATAATTAGTCGCATTCTCAATAAGAAATTTTAATTATTATTTTTGTGTTCATGTTATGTATATCAATTTTTAATTTTCTATGCTTAAAACGTATTAAATATAATTTCAATAAATATAAATTTATGAACTTTTATAGTCTATTAAAAAAAAATTAAAACATGCTAGTGTGCCTACCCTAAAATTTTTTCCTACCCAACCCGCCATTTGCCATCTCCAATACTAATATTTCATGATCGATCATGAATTACCTCAAGCAAGTATACCGTAACTTGACCTACAAAATTAGTAACTTTGTACCAAAAAAAAAATCCATTTTTTTTTTTTGGTCATCCGAATTTTTTTTCCAATACCAGCAGTAAATAAGGCAACGTGGCCGCTGTCAATGGCCCACAATTAAAGCTGCCTAAGCAAAGTCAGGGGTTAGAGGCAACATGGTCATTTTATCGATCAATGGGCTAACTAAAAACAAGTGCTGACAAAGAAGAAAAAGCAGATCTAAACTTCCTTCATGGGCTTCAAAGAAATCAAAAAACATAAGCCCACACAAATTCAAACGTCAAAGAATACCATCAATAGAAAAAAAAAATTTCACAATTCTGTACATACTCCAGAACAGAAAAAAACCAGATGACCATCATCAAGAAACAAACAAAACTATCTTGAATACAACAACATCAACACAACGTCAATCTAATTTTGGGCTTTCAGTAAATCAGCACACAAGCCCAGAAAATTAAAAAAAAGACTTCATTTCGAGATCAACCCGAAATATAAATCTACAAAATCAGAAAAGCCAAGTGATCTTCACAAATCAACTATTAAATCAGACATGAACATTAAATCTAAAGATAAAACAATAGAAATAGACTATGAAGAAAAAAAAAGTCAAAGTTAGGGTTTGTACCGACACAAACGGTGATTCTGAGGGAGACCCAGAACCAGAAAAGTGAATCCCAGGGAGACCCAGGTGAAGAAACGACCAAATTTTGTGTAAATCTGAAGCTTAAAGCACGATTTTCAGCTCTCTGCAACTGAGATCTAGGGTTTCACAGAGAGAGAGAGAGAGAGAGAGAGAGAGAGAGAGGAGAGAGAGAGAATTGGGCTTGAACCCGAGAAATCTAATTGGACCTTTTCTTTTGGGGTTGTTGGGACTGCTAAAGTGATAAGGTTTGGGGGGGGGGGGGAGGACAAAAATTAAAACGTTTTGGATATGGACTTTCAGGTCCATTTATTTACTTTGGTTTGTATTTTATGTGTGTGTCTGTGTGTGTGTGGATGGGTGGATGGTGGCCTGGTGGGGTGGGTGTTCTGTAGAGCCATAGGACTCATGGGGGTGGCTCAGCCAAAACAGACTCAATGAAGGTACCAGTTGAAAAAGGGGCTGACCACACAGCCCACTTTTGGGGGGTTTGGTTAGGTATTGGAATGGTAGTGGCTAGGGTGTAGGTGTAGCCCACTGAATTTATGTGTAAGCTGTGTGTGGACTCTGTTTGGTGTGGGGGGGCCTACAGGGGTGATTCTTTTGAGAATTTAAAATTAGCCCAGCGATGTCCACAAAATTTCAATCTTGGGACAGAGTCCAACATAAATCAGCGAGTGATCTCTATTCAAATCTTTCCCTAGTCTTATAATCCTAAAAGAATTTATTATTAAAAATAATGGAAGATTTGTTTTTACTGATTTTCCCATAAATTTTAATAGCTGTGGTCCCTCACCCTCCGGCAACCCAGCACCACCCCTAATCCCCCCTCAAAAACAACCCCACCTTACACCCGCTCTTTAGTCAACAACTGTCTAAATGATATGACTTTAAGGTTTCATAATTTGATACGTAATTTAAATTCTCTCTACAAATGCCAATTTTTTTTTTTAATCTTCCTATGTTATACTTTACGAAAATCTTTATGGATGTGTCAAAGAGGCAACTATGGTCTATTAGAAGTCTATCCGGGCAAATTTCTAATATTGGGGCAAAGATGTGATCCAATTATCCAACATGGGTTGGAGCGTTGGAGGGGTCTTTCTCCCTACTCTTACAACGTTAATAAGAATGTCTCTCACCTACGAATACGGTGGGTGATATTTTTCTGGATGCATCTTAAAGGAGTTAAGGAAGCGTATGACCACCGATTGGGGTGGTCCAATGGAGTATCAATCAAACTTTTTCACCTTAAAATTGAAGGTTTGAGTCTTAGAATCTATACTAAGACTACCACTATGTTGACCTAAGTTCGTTTTCGATAGGAGTAATGGACACGGTTAAGGGAATCACGAACCCACCAATAAGAACATATTAGGGTGATTTTTGAATACTCTCCTTTGCTCCCACATTTTTTTTCCTTAGCTAAAAAAAAGGTAAGCATATGTTAAAGTGTATTTTCATGAATTAACTCATAATTTTTATAAAATATTAATAAGAGAATTGTGCTGTCAATAACTCCAACTGAGTCTCCAACACCCCCCCCTCCTCGGGCCGACCCAAAGCCCACGCCCACGCCCACCCCCACTTTACTCATCGTTGAACCCCAGCTAAAAATATATGGGATTTTTGGAAGTCGGTACACCTAATTAGACTTATTTGACAAAAATTACATCTTAAAAAATATTTTGGAAAAAGGTACATTAGTTTTTTTTTTTTTGATAAATAAGGTACATTAGTTAGATACAAAGATATAAATGCTCATTTTAGAAAAATGGTGCATTAAATATCTCCTAATTTTATGAGAGAACTTTAATATTTAATACACATTGATTCATGTATATATATATATATATATACAAACAATTATATATAAATACGTATAAATAAGTATATATAAATACGTATATATATTTATATATGTGTAAAGTGTAACATTTAAAGTGTAAAATATAAAATATTACCTTATGTCTCACCTTATTTAAAAAAAAGTGTAAAATGTTACATGTTAACATTGAAAGTGTAACACTTTCACACTTTCTCAATTAATTAGCATTTTTAGTGTAAGATGAGACATGTATATTCTGTTTGTGTAACACTTTAGGTAATGCCTCCCCTTACCTTCTGTAAATAGCTTGTTATATTGTTATTGCTACACTATTATTGTTTCTTTCAATATTATCTTATAACACTTTATACTTTCCAGTAAGAAATGTGAGACATAAGATAATACTTTACACTTTCAATGTTACATTTTACACTTTCAAAAATGTTACACTTTATATATATATATGTATATATATATTAACAAATACACATGAATTAAATATGCATTAAATACTAAAGTTCTCCCATAAAATTAAGAGATATTTAATGCACCATTTTTCAAAAAACATACACATGGATCAATGAAGGACAAAAATGTCACAAAAAAATTAGGCAAATTCAAATTGTGTACTTAGATATAAATAAATATCAAAATTAAGGATTTAATAACCCTATATTTTTTAGTGTATATTTTTTGCCAAATAAGTCTAATTTGGTACACCCCTTACAATTTATCCAAAAAATATTGGGTTTACTTGATTCCCTACTTGAATTCTTATTCGATTATTTCTGATAGAATTCGAGTAAAAATAGTATATTTGATTGGATAGGATATATTAAAAAAAATTATTTCACAAAATATCAAGTAAGAAGGTAAAATATTATAATTTTTATTCGTAAAGTAAAGTAGGACGAACACAGCTGCTTGATATGATTTTATTGGGCCCACTAAAAATCAACTTCTAATGCTACCTAATTCAAGAAGAGCAATGTTACTCTCGCTACAAAAAAGAGATAAACAATAATATTCAAATGACGTGACATAATAAGTAATATTTAATAGTAAATGAATAAAAATAAGAAAAAAATTTGTAATTATAGTATCGCATTATTTAATTTTTATTTTTGTTCAATCTAACATTACTAGTCTAAGACTGCTTCAAAAAATTGAGAACCTAAAAAGAAAATACTTTCCTTTATTATTTTAAGAAAATTAACGCTATATGATCTTATTTTCCTTATCTAACTCGTTAGTGGCATTAGATCGACAATAAATTTCACAAAATATTAGAATTTAGTGTCAATCATAGAACAATAGAGTTGTAAGTCGACAATGAAGGGTTCAAATAATACTACTATTAATTTAAAATGTTTTCTATTTGCCTCTAATAGTCATAACATCTATTATATGTGATAAACCATTAAATGCAATATGATATTACGGCATTATTATCTCTTTGTATCGCTAGCTAATAATAAATTAAAAAATTTATTTAATTTGGTAACTATCGTATTAACAAAAAAATAAATACAAAATTATTATTAAATAATAATAACACGCGATAATAGTGACATATTGTTATTATTAAGATCAATCTACTATTAAATTTTTTATATTTTTAATTCAATGGTTGAGAATGTCCGAACTAAATATACAATTCTCAATTCGATTAAAAGAAAATTCAAATTAATTTACCCATATTTCAATTAATCATTTTCAGTCCGATTATAAATTGATTATTTACTGCAAGACTAAAATATTATTAAGAAATTTAATTTAAGGTATGGAAATCGGAGGGGTCATTCCACCAATAAAACAGTTTCTTTCCACTTTCTCGGAAACACATACACCAGAGAGAGAAAAGTGAGTGCGAGTGTTTTGCTTCCGCCATAACTGATAAAGTGAGCGAGGAACCATAAAGCGCTTCACAGGCTGAAGAGAGAGAGAGATGGATACGGAAAAAGTGACGCCGTTATCATTGTCGTCATCGTTGCTATACGCTGGAGAGAGGGATGGAGAGAGAGGCGCCGGAGGGAAGTTGAGGAAACCGCCGACTAAGAAGCCTCCGGCTACTCCTTACGACCGTCCTCCGTCAAATCAGTCCGCCGCCCAACGCAGCAATGGTAGTTGGTTTTCGAAGCTCGTTGATCCCGCTTACCGGCTGATATCGGATGGCGCCACCAAGATCTTACCCTCTTTCTTCTCCAAATCACAGTCCACCGCCGCTCTTCCTCTTTCCAACTCCGGTGATGACGGTGAGTCACACATAATACGTGTACGTGCGTGTGTTTACGTCTATGTCTTGTTCAAAGATTAGGGCTTTGTAATTTGGGCTGCTTTTGGTTTAATTTCTACGGAGAGGTAGTGTCAATTGCACATTTCTTAACGTTTTGCTTCACTGTTTATCATCTGTTTTGGTTTTAGAATGAGATAGAGTACGTTGGGTCATGCCATTCTAGTGAATTAGGGTTTTAAACTTCCATCGTTTTTCTTTCCAGTTCAATTGGTCTTTGTAGCCCCTTAGTTTATGAAACGCGCTTACAAGGTGATTGGTTTGGGATTAGTTCGTCAATGAGGGAACTCTATTGAGGTGTAAGTACTTCGATTGCAAATGTTTTGGCTGAGTGGATTTGGAAGGTTAGTTTGACGAAGTATTTATAAGGGCGGGGCTTATCAAATATGTACAAGACTTGTCTATATGTTGATTACATGTATGCTGAAATTTACATATTATTTTGTTGAATTATTGCATGAAAAGTTTCACTTTTTAATCTTATTAATGGAGAAAAATGTACCATTTTATTCAGTGTGCTGCTTTGGTTATCGTTAGATTGTCAGAACAATACCTCAATTTAATCATTGCAAACGAGTCTCACGAAAGTTATGGTTAGAGAAAGACAAACTAGTCTATGTAATTATGAGCCTTATTTAACCTTAATTGATTCCATTGTTGGCTTAATTTGGCTGTAACTTCATATTAGTCACCATACCTGAGCTAGGGAAAGAGTATATGGTTAAGTTAGCGCTCTAGGTTTGCGAGTTGTGTTCTGCATTCTTGTGAATTGCTTTTAATATGATTTGTGTGAAAATTGAATCTGGTAAGATTCAAAATGAGACGTTTGAGTTTAACAAAACTAATATGTGGTGAGAAGTCCAGAACACAATCGTGTCCATCTTACAAAAAAAATAGGAAAAAAACACGATCGTGCCCACTATGTACTATTTTTTTTCCCCTGGGTGGCTACAAATAAAGTTAGGACCCATGTTCAAGGATGTGGCAGGGATGACCTATCTTTGGAGGGTAATATGGAGAATCATTTGAATACGGTTTATATAACCTATTTATGCAAGGGGAAGGTGCTTGTGAGTGAAGAGAGTGAATAGAAGGGTGGAGTGGCTTTTCTCTAGACATTCTACTACTCTACATGTAACTAAGGTGTAATTGAGGATAATCTAAGCGTTGCATAGTTACGAGGTGTCATTTTGGTTTTGCCTTAATAAGGTGACCATGGAATTGATGGGGTGTCGTGGTATACAGTAGGATATTGATTTTTGCAAGTTTTAAGAGAGGTTGATAGATTTTTATTGATTGTAGGTTGTAGTATAACAGCAGGAGGCGTTTTGGTGGGTTGTGAGAGAAAGCTTGGTGGATTTCACTTGTTTTGGGAGATCATTCTCTGCCTTTGCAAGTTTGCATGTAAGGAAAGTAATTTTTTTATAGTCCTTAGTTTGTGCTATTACAGGATCATTGGAACTTTGTGGCCGACTGGAATATTGAAACTTTGTGGTTGGACCCTTCATTTTGTGAATTGGGTTATAAAATTAGTATATGAGCTTTATGGGATGTGTACAGGGTGTTTGATGGATTCCTTTTAAGGATGTGTACATATATGCCGCTGTTGCTGGTGATGATAGTTGTGAAAGAAATTTTGATATTCAGGAAGATTGATGTTTCGATATACTGCCATTATATTTTTGGTTGTTTAATCCAATTAGAGATCCAAAGTTTTGTAGTAAGAAGTTGGGTATTTAGAAAATTGGTCATTTTGAAGGCGGGCCTTGGCGCATTTGTATAGTTACCACATTGTGACTTAGGCATCACGGAAACCATGTCTTTCATGCTAGGGTACAACTCTATACATCTGACTCATCTCTAATCCTACAGTGGCCCGAGAGCCTCATATAGTGGGTTGTGCTTCTTAGGAACTTTTCCTTCCATTATTTTCTAGTAGCTACTGTATTTGTTTATTTTCAAGTTTATTGTAGTATTATCAAATTAGTAATAAACATAGCTATATAACGCTCTTTTTTTGACAAATAGCTGTTTATAGTCTACGTTTTTTCTCTAGACCTTTATTTTCTCTAATTTTATCATGGACAAATTTATTTGTTTTGCCATAATGACTGTTTAATCTGTGTTCCATTCAGGTTATCTTATTTTGCATTTTCAGATTCATTTATTTACCATTTTGTATCAGTTCCACAGGGCACTAAGTTGATACCAAATGCCAGTGACAATGACAAAACCGCTTTAAATGTAAGTTTTGTCCTTTTTTATTTTTTTGCTGTCTATGACTTTCAAGGGCAATGGTGCTACATATAAATCATAAATATTTTTCCGCATCTGTTAAACTGCATTTCTTAGTTAATGCATTATGTATACCATTAATCTTCATTGTGGGCATGTCATGGCACTATATCATGTTATGGTAATAATAAATTTGTTTTTCTATGGCGGGTAAATCATGCCATTACTATGATTGTATTTTTATTATGGAACTTGTGTGTTCAAGTTGGTGCTTTTGTGCATGACACGATTATTCTAATATTTAAACTAAAATTTTTTGGCAATCATGTTCATGCAGCTTGCAATAGTTAGATCCCCTGGAGAAGCAGGTCCTAGCAAAGTTGCTGATAGATTCAAGGGCAATGCAGAATGTAATAAGCTGGAACAAGATAAAACAAGTAACCTGTCTGATGATTGTGAATTTTCTAAAATTGAGCAGCTGGTGAAAGGGAATAGATTTTCAAGGTATTGTCTTACTTTCTTGGATATCTAGTCATAATTGATTCATATCTCTAGGGAAGTGTTCTTACAGCATAATTTTGATTATTATGATGAAATATCTTGCTTTTGATCCATATAGGTGTCCTAATAATTTGATAGTTGTTAGAGAGAGACAGTTCGTTTCTTGTTGGAGATGTGCACTAAAAAGAAAGAGGAATCATTTTTTCTGGTCCTCGAAACAGGGGCAATATATGTTTTATTTTTGTAATTGTGTTTTCTCTGGGTAACAGCTTTTTTGTTGAAAGACACAAGGTTTAGATTCTGTGATAGGCGACCCTTTCTAAAATCCTCTTAGGTTCTCGGGGAATGCATTTGGGTGCATAATGTTGGACAGAGCTGAGGCTAAAAAACCTGATCTTTGTACTTTCCTTTTTTCCCCCCTTCAGAAAATACACCGATTAAACCCAACTTCTGAAATACTTCTTCATATTCCTCATGAAGCCTTTTTTATTGTCATAGATTAATCATTGACATTATGCATTTCCTACTTAATATCTTCTTTTAAGCTGCAGGTTAAAGCATTATCAAGCCTCAGTTCAATTGTTTTCATGTGATGGTGAACAACTGGGAAAGATTTACAAGCACGATATAGGAACACATGGGTCTTTCTTTGTGGTTTCTTAAGATTGTCCTCATGCGTACTTGCTGGCATATGACTGTTGGGTGTCCCTATTCCTTCATGTCCTTTCTGTTCTCTTTTTTTGCCCTCAAGGAAGTCATTGGTTGCTGCATACTTGAACACACAGAGACACATCATTACAAATAATGTTTTTTTCATGCTACCATTTGAATTCTTTCAATTGCTGTGTAGGGATGACATCAACCGTTTGACAGACATATTAAATTCTCGGGTTGTTGGTCTTTCTGATGTTGAGCGGGAAAAGCAGCCACCAAGAATGACCTCTGGTGAAGAAGCTGAAGGGGTTTTATTGGCCTGTGAAAATTCAAGAACACCAATTGAAGGAAAACAGAAAGAGACAGACAGAGCTTTATTGGGAACCTCAACAACCCTTCTCCAATCAAATGTGAGTGTATTGTCACCATTGCAAGTGGTTCATATGGTTGAAATTCTCGGTGCCCTCATTTTCTTGATCATATCTACTTTTGGGTTAAAAAGCGTCATAAACTTGACTTGTTTTTCATATCGTGTATATATTATACATTTAACTTCCCCTGTAATAGTGCTTGACCCAAAACAAAATTTATAAAATACATGTATATTTCATGGAATGTAGTGAAATGTAGAACGACCTCCATTTCACTTTCTTGGAAGCCCTAATGTCAGAAGATATGTCCTTTTTATCTATCATCAGAGCAAAAGTACACATATATCTCTAGAAAAATTTGCAGGATTAGACATAACCTTGATAACTTGTGAATAACCCTGCCTAATATTTATTTATCTGTAAGAGACTGCAATATTAAAGAAATAAATTATGTTTATTGTATTTTTATATTTATAATTTAGCAAACTGCTATATTTATGATGGGTCAGTTTATTTTAATTTCTCCAATTGCAGATTCTTTTGTCCTATAACATCATTAGTTATCGTTTTGAAATAAATAAGGAAAAAAGGTACATAATGATTTTCTGTAATTGTTCCCTGGCATGTCAGCTTGTTTATCCTCATAAAGCCCGTTGATAAATGCCCAGATCTCAATTAGGTGTAGAAGAGGTTGACAACAAACTGCTTCAGCCTTTGGTTATAGTAAAGTTTCCAGTAATACGTATATAAGAAATGACTTTTTCTATGTGGATTCAATCAAACATTTATATCCTCCTTTGCTACTTTTGCTTCTCTTGGTTATCGTAAACATAAATTAGTTTAGCTATGGCCATGCATTCATGTTGCAGATGTAGCACTCATCAGGCGTAAGACTTAGAATTGACACAAGGGGGGAACATAGCATTCATCAGGACTATATGTAAATGCTCAAGAAAACAATAAAAAACAAAAGGAGAAAGAAGCAAGGAGGAAAAAGGGTAAAAGGTTCCTTAAGACAAAATCATCTATAAAAGAACTAAGACCAAAACTCCTGTTAAGTGCTCATTTCAAATTGGTTAAATATCCAACATCATGACTTGAGAAGAGAGAAAAATAACATAATTGTAGATTGGGAAACGTGAAGAAAAAGAAAGTGTTGGACAGTCTGGATGTATCAATGCAAGAGGAAAGAAGAGGGAGAAGAAAGCCTTAAGAACAGAGATGGTTCTGGAAGATAGGGTTTTGTGAGCTTGTGGATAAATCTATTGTCAAAAGTCATACAATGATCTATTGCTTTTAGTATGAACCTTGCCGCTTGCTGTGAACTTAAGCCATATTTAGTTAGATCCCCCTCATTTTATCTCTGGTTGCTGCTCTTTCCAACTTCTCATCTTCCTATAATCAACAGCATTGTATCAGGAGGATTGCTCAAGTCCTTGTGATCTATACCCTTTGTACTACCAATAGGCTGTTTCTCTTTATGAGTTAGAATGCCTCTTGATCCATGGGAGATTGGGATCGAAGATTGTGCTTTCTCACAACTTGGATTGAAATATAAACAACTATGGTTATACTTGAACAATAAAGAGAAGATTTGTAGAAAAGGTGAAAAAAATTCAGAACCCATAGAAGGTAATGAAAGATTATAAAGCTTGTGAGCCACTCCTGCACTGCCTTTTTTGTTTAAGGTTCTTTTCCATCTTTGCTCTTACTGATGAACAAGTTTTGATTATTATTTGCCAATATTCCGAAGCTGTTAAACAGCTGCATGTGTTTCATGTCGTGTGCATTGTAACATAGTTTGAAATACATGTTGCTTTGCATTTTTTTCTCAATTTTAGTTTGTGAGAAAGTGTGATTACTCTATGAAATTTTGCAGGTGCGTGTTGAAGTTGGTGCTTCACCAGTTGATATTGCTAGAGCTTATATGGGAAGTCGGACATCAGATATAGGCCTTGGTTCATATACTGCTATATCTGAAAATGAAAGAGTTCTACAACGGCACGATGAATATGCAATAAAGCCATTTATTCCATCGTCTTCACATAAGTCATCCACTTGTTGGCCAGGTGCCATGGTACAGGATCAGTATGGTTATATAACCCCACAAAGTCAACGAGGTAGATTCGGGCTTCATAATTTACCACGAACCCCTTATTCCAGAACTATTTTCTCAAAGTCCAAGTCCAAGGTATGTGTAAACGTTTCTCTTGGAAATGTATTAACTGTGCTTTGTTGCATATGGAATGATAATTTTATTGTCTCCTCCATGTTCTCAGCTGACTCAATTACAAGCTGATACTAGGGGCACAAACAGTTCGCCATCTCCCTTTCAGCAAACTCCTACTCCCCTATATGGACGGGTACACATTGTCTGAGCTGTCCTTGTGTAATTGTTTGCATTGATAATGATGCTGTGTAGTTTATTACGCATCTTTGACAGTTTGTCGAATTTTGGGACATGTCTCGGTGGCATGCACTCTTGTAGGTCATATTCTAGCTACATATCTGGTACATAGAGGAAGAAATCATTTAAAGAGATTACAACCTTTAGTTTTCTTGCGTTATTGATACATTCTAATACCCTTTTTGATTTTCTTACTTCCAAGTTCTTTTGAATTTAATGAACTTAATACCGTGCAATTGTTATTAATGAACCTTGGGCCTTTCAAAAAAAAAGTAAAGTTTCTATGGGAAGTTCCATTTATATCTCGGTCTTTGCCATTCTGGCTATAGCTTGGGTTCAACTGGATTAACCCTGTGATGCTAGTTGTCATCATCTTTATGATTAGAAGTTAAATTAATTCCTGGAATTAAGTCCTACATATATCGTAGGAGAAAGAAGAAAATGGTGTGAAATCCTGTTAATTTACTCGGAGAAGCAATATTTACTTCTCTCCAAGTCTACATGTGGCCTGAACTTTAGGAAATAGAAAAACATGGTAGAATCTATTATTTTCTTTTTTCACAGCTTTGGTGCTACTGAGTCCTGACTACTGACTACATAAAAGAAACCGTCCTCACCCCCCTTCTTTCTTTTTTCAGTTCAGGGCCATTTTATATCTTCTTGGCCCGTAAATAGTGTAGTAAAGTGAATGCATTCTAAATTCTAGTTCTGAAACTCAGGGTCTCATTCATTTTTATTACTTGCCTGGATCTTCTTCATTGACGGAGCAGCTCATTTAGCAGATTTTTAAGGAAATTTTAGCCTTTTAGATTAAGTTTTGGAAAAATTTTCCTTTGTATCTGTTCCTAGATAGTACAGTTTAGATTTTAGCAATGAATGTATGTGATTTAGATGGACTTTAGAAATATATTTTGTTAAGTTGGTTCAAGGGGGCTATAGCTGGTTCTAAGAAACATTATTAAGAAGCATTTGGCTTCCTGTGTCTTCCAATAACGTGTCTTAATGTATTTGGCTACAATTTCTTAATCCCTCTCATATGTTGAATTAAATTCTGAAGTGCAACTTCTGTGCTTTTTTTTTTTTGTTTATTTCTTTTGAAACAAATAAATGAAGACAAGGAGTGATGCATTGGATGATGGCTATGGCTCGGTTGGACCTATTCGGCATATACGGAATAAGTTTGCTTCAGAAGCTCGACACAGAGGATCTATTTCCATATATTCTTCTCAAAGAGCTTCTCCACAGGTAGAAAAATCCAGTGTTTCCAAAGGTTTCTTGCCTGCTATGGAAAAGAATATGGAACTTGGTGGAACAAGTGGTGCTTCAAAGTACCAGTCAGTAGAGCATATGGTGCACAGTTCTGAAGAGGTTGCCCCAACTTCTAATCCTCCATGCAATGAGGTTCTTAACAAAATAATTGAGCACCTTGATAGACACAGGCCCACACCTGCAGAAAAAGCAGCTGAGTTGAAGCTAGCCACTGAATGGAAAAAATCTTCTCCTTCTGAAGTCACTGGTGTCTTGCCAAAGGAAAATTCCAGCTTACTACATCTAGGAGGGATTGATTCGCAAAAAAACATAGATTTAGTTGACAAGAAACTTTCTGCTGGAGGAAATGGTGATAATGGGAAGTCAAATTATGATGTTAAATATCAGGAGAGAAGTAATAATGAAGCTACTAATGCTATAGATGGAAGTATTAAAGCTTCTAGCGCAGTCATTGGTGATACTGGTGTGACAGGTGACGCCAATGCAGGGCCTACGTTAGGTTTCAAAAATACATGTGACTCTCGAATCATGAGCACAAATAAGGTACTTTCACCTCCTTTAATTTTCCTTTGTTTTGACGGAAGTGTTTCATTCTCTTCCATGACTTGTGTGTTGAACTGATGCAAAACCGCTACAAAATGTTTGGCTTGTTATACATTTTCAATAGCCATCTTTATGTTTTGCATTAATTATTCATTATTAGCATGGACTAGTTCGGATTTTAAGGACGGACACTGATACAGTGATAAAGTTGTTCTATTATGACATGGATGCCACAAAATTTTTCTGCAAGCATTCGTACATCTAACCCTTCTTCTCAGATCTTGTAGTATTGGAAGTCTTGCGAGTTAGACTAATCTTTTAGACCTTTTAGCTGTAAAGTATAAACTTACCATTGTGGTCCTTGCAATTGTAATGTCCACCTCATATCATGAATTAAGTGTGGTCTGTTAGGAATTTTTTTAGGCTTAAGGTGACGTATGTTTATTTTTTCTTATTTTCTTCTGAATTGGATGGTTTGTGATTCTTTTCGGGTTTAATCATCTCATGCATGCTTTGAAATTATGTTTCCTCCTTTTCTTGGGTATACTTCAAAATTTGATAAATACCGTTTGATAATGCTTATTTTAAGTGCTTTTGTTGCTTTTTTGCTTCTTTGAAGTATTTTTTTAAGTAACATTTCTTCTTGCATTTTTACTTTTTGGCATTTTCCATGTTGGGTCATACTCTCTTCTTGTTGTGGTAGTGTAGTAGAATCATCACCAATGGCATGCTGTGCACCTATATGCGAAAAGACATTGCAAGCTTTGTTTTGCCAAAACCTAAATGTTAAGTCGGCAACACTTTCAAATGCCACTTCTTGTTGTGGCACTGTAGTAGAATCATCACCAATGGCACGCTGTGCACCTAAGTGTGAAAAGACATAGCAATCTTTGTTATGCCAAAACCTAAATGTTAAGGTAGCAACACTTTCAAATGCCACTTCTTCTTGTCACACCCGTCTGAAGACGATACCTTGATCTCATAAAATAAGTATACAAGTATATTATTGATAGGTAGAAATGGATCCATATCACATTTGCAGAAATAGTAGTTAAATATGTTTTTTCTTTTTTATCGAATTTGCCTTTTTGCTTATACCTTAATGTTTTTCCAATCTTCACATTCTAAAAAAGGAGGAAATTTTGTTTGTACTGATCTTTTTTCATATGGGACTATTTGATTTTAAAAATTAAACCTGTGTTTTTTTTATTTTTAAATAATAAAATATCACAATTTCATGATTATAGTTACATATATTTTTGGGTGAAAACTGAACTTGCTATTTGTTACTTGTATTAAAATCCATTGGGCTCATTGGCTAACCAATAAGCACGCCCGGACTTGTGTCAATATTTGATAGCAGACTCTTGCCCCAGAATCATTGATAAACAAATGTTTATGTGACTGTAAGATTGTGTATCCACTTTTTATATGCAGTTCGTCTTTAAGATTGTCTACCTTGAAAGAAATCATGCATGCTCCATTAACAATCAGGCCTTACACTTTGGTATATTTGCATCGCTAGAGATCTCTGGGGATGTTCGGGTCCAGGGTGTACTCAGGGTATGTAGGTTCGGTTCTTGTTGATAAGGCCATTAGCGTGAGCGATAATGCGCATGGGGTGAGTGGGTGCAAGTTCTTACTTCCGGCTATGTGGGACCCCCAGATTTCTGCTTGCTCAACACTGGTTTGATGCAGGGGGGGAGGGGGGAATCTGGTGTGAGCATGTGTACGAATGTAGATATATGGTGGCAGATAATAGGGTTTTGGAACTTGGGTATAGTGAGGCTGGTTGTCTTAAATTCTGTTCCTTGCAAAAAATGTGAGAAAAATGTTAATTGAGATTATATTGCTTATTATTGTAAAGGAACTTTCTTTTGGGAATTAGATTTCTGTACCGAAAAGTAACTTTTCAGAATCATTCCTCATTTTTTTCATCAATCTTTTTTGTCACTCTAATTTTTAAAGTTTATTTTCGCAAAAGGCTCTTATTAATTACTTCCCCACGGGCATGTTTGGTATGTGGGTTTGGGGGGGTTTTGGATCCTGGTTGGGGATTAAATCCCCTTAAACCCATGTTTAGCAATTATGCATTTAGTTCAGGATTTGAAACCCAGCTCGGTCATGAAACCCACATACTTGGATTTCATGAAACCCGGGGGTGGGTTGGTGGGTGGATTTTATATGTGGGTTAATGGGTTTAATATACAAATGACATTTATAACCCCATAAATCCTATATACTCCATATATACTCAATAGTCATATATATATTATCATAATAGTCATATATCCTTGCGCATACCAAACACGGATATGGACAACATTGAGGTTTGGACAAGCCAATCCAAACTCCTCCTAAAAAACATACCAAAAAGGCCACATATGTTTTGTTGATTTGTGCCTTTGTTTAGAGCTTAAGATGATGAAATAATCTCTTATCGTTGCGTTGTGGTTCAATGAGATAAAGGGTTCAACATTTTAGGAAGTGTTGAATCTTCCACCTGCTATGTGCACTATACAATTGTACCTTTGAAATTGTGGTCCTGTAAAGAAATAGTTAAATGTGAATTGTTCTAAATATGTCCACGCTATTCCATGTGTAGGTGCTTACAGCAATGCTTAGAATTTCAAATAATTGAAAGTGTGAGATGGTTCTACGATCGCTTTAACTGGGGGTGTGCAGTGAAAGGAAGTTAGTTCTTTGTCTGCTACTAAATTTGTAATCTTTTTAATGAAAATAATGTTTTTTTTCCCCATGTTGCCTGGATAAACACTTCCCATCCACTTAAATAACATATTTGTACTTCAATTCTAATGTTACCTCCCTCCTTTGATAGATGTGCTCATATTCTTTTCCAGGAAACAAATCATATACTAAATTTATCATATTTAGAGTGTAGTAATCATGTATAGTCTACATTTCATATGTTTTTCTGTCAATGAAGGCTGAGCCTCCATTGAAGCAAGTTTTAGACAATTTGAAGCTGACAAATTTGGTTAGGTGCCTGAGATTCTTATTTGTATATATATTGCTTTGAATTATGCTGACTTCTATTTCCAATTTCATTTTTGCAGAAGGCTTTTGTGGCCACTGATGATAGACCGAAGGAGACAAGTCAGCTTTGGAGATTCCCCAATCAAGCTAATGGGCCGGATATCACAACCATATCCAATGCTGTGAAGCCACAATCGCATCCTTCCGTGACAAAGCCTAATTTGGCATCTATTTCTATCGATAAGCCTGACCCACGACGGGGAATTTCTTCTGATAATGGCTTTGGGTTCACTTTTCCTGTTTCTGCATCTTCTGATGTACTATTGGAACCACCAACACCGTCAATCATGCCCTTGTTTTCGGCCACTGGTCTTCCTCAGCAGCCCGCACTTCCTTCTTACAGTTTCGGCACCAAGAAGTCTGCCAAACGCGTTGTTTTCTCGTTTCCTTCTTCGAGCAGTGCCTCTGCCCACGATGATGCTTCGGATATTAAGTTCAGCTTCGGATCAGACAAGAAGAATAGGATATCTTTCACTTCAATTGGGAAAGATGCCATCTGCTATTAAATATTATGGTGCTGAGCATTCTTGTTTCTCTTGAGGGATCTTTGTTGAATTCTTTGTCTGAAAGAAGCTTTATCAACACTTTGTGATACGCTTTTCTCATTTTAAGAAAACTGATTCATTTCTCATATGCTATAACCTCAGCAATTAAAGAGCTGATGATCAGCATGTTCTCTCTCTCTCAAGGATCAAAATTTCATCTCGCCGAGTGTTTCGGTCACTCAGTAAAAGAATGTGTTTCGGAAATATTTTGAAACATTTCGGAAACATAATGAAATAAAATAAAATAATTTAAGATTTATTTTTTTAAAATATTGGTTAAATTATACTAAAATACCTTAAAATACATTGAAATATATCGAAACAATTGTGTAAATATATTGAAATATAATAAAATATTATAAAAATTTTGAATTATTAAAATTTTGATTTTATTATTAATTCATTTCGGACGTTTTGAAATGAAATTTTGATTTTTGCTCTTTCTCTCTAACACAGTGATGGGGCATTTTGTAGAAGTGTTAGCATTTTAGTAATTGGTATTAGAGTAGGTATCACGTTGTGAGTTCGATTCAGGGATAAGTTAACTTATATGTTAGATTACAATGCTATGATATAATGTATATAAGGATATGTGATAAATCATTCAATACAGATACTGAGTGCAAGTTGCCAAAAGAAAAAAGATTACCATTGTGTTAGTATTGATAGAGTGGCAGCCTAATAAAAGTACATGTCTCTGTGTATACATATATAAATACACATATACAAAGTCAAATTATACCTTTTTATTTCTTTGATTAACTTAATTACAAAATACGATTTTAACTCCTTCATTTTCACTTGCCAAAAAAAAAGAGTATTGTTATTTGAATATCCCAATGATAGAATCGAATCGGTGTAGTTATAATAATATTTCTATTAGACCATATCATTGGTTAATAAATTAGATAAAATTGTTAGAAATATATAATATTAGTTTAAAAAAAGAATCCTCCTTATGGACTACTCTTTTCATTTTCTAGTTCACAAATTAAGCAAATGGAGAGAAGAGAACATAATAAGACGGAATGAACATTTAAATTTTGTATTGAACAATTTTGCCGTATCGATATTCTAATCGTAAAGGTTTAACTAGATAATCCAAAAAAGTTTTTTGAAGCACCACATCATTTTTTATTTAATAATAATATGAAAAATGTATAATTATTTTATTTTATCAATTTTTAAATGAATTTATAATTATAATTTATTTTATAATATAATAACTTAAAAAACTTTTTGGTACTACAATCTTATCTATAATCTTAAGGAGTACTTTACGGGACTTAAAAAAAAAAATAGATTGTACCTCGATTTATAATTTTTGTAAATGTATTTATTATTTTTATGGTAACTATTTTTACAACTTTTGTGGTTCCATGCAATCACCGCTAAAATGTTAGGATTGATCGCAAGGTACCACACAAGTGGTAAACACAATTAATGCAAAAGTTAAAAAAATATCTACAAAAGTTATAAATTACTTATAAAAATTATAATTTTTTTGTTATAAAATAAACCATAAAAATATTTATTAAAATTATAAAATTTAGAGGTATGTCATCGATTTTTTTTTTTTACTACCGTTGTCTTTTTCTAATCTTAATTGTCACACACACATAAACCCCCCTGACAATGACGCAAGACCAATTTATCTTGATGCCATTAGATATCCAAAATGGTCTAACTTATCTATCTACAGGTGTCTTCTTCTCCACAGGCAAAGAGAGGTAAACAATAAAAATAGAAAGAAAACTACCAGCATAAACCGCTCAAAACAAATCTTTTGTTCAACACCTGTTGTCTTCTTTTCATCCCTAATCCAAATCTCTGCAAGATTTTAGGACGCTAGATACCCATCAAAAGTTTGAGAGAGAAAATAACATTTACAGAGAGAGAGTTTTGTAGAATGTATATATGTATACATAAATATAGTTAAATAGTTGGTTAAGCTTCGTGTTGTGTCTTGTTTTTTTTTAACTGTTTTGGGTTTTTGAAATTTGGGTAGGGTGGAAATGGCGAGCTCTGTCAAGAAGGACGAAATTGTCTCCTTGGAACTGCCTGCTCCAGCTAGTTGGAAGAAAAAGGTCTCTCTCTCCACGACTATGCAAATTTATGTGTATTCTCTTTTTGCAGTGTTAATCTTTTGATACTAGAATTGATTTTTCAAGCTTTAATGGTTACTTCTTGGGTGAATTGGGTTCTGGGTATTTGCAATTCTGTGGAATTATGTGGTTCTGAGGTAAATTTGATGGATTAGTGGTGGTGGTGAAGCTAGGGCTTGTATATTCTTATAGTTGAATATTTGTAGCCTTTTGCTTTAATTGTTGTTTAATGGTGTCGATTGGGTTCTGGATTAAACATATGTTTTTATGTGCTTCTGCGGTAGAATTGATTCTGAGTAGTGGTGGTTTTGGAGCTAGGGCTTGTGTTCATATTTTCTAATCCAGGTGAATTATAGTGTGAAATTATGTGAGGGTTCGAATTTACACCAATTCTGTATAGGAGACATGAAATCTGGAATTGGATAGATTTGCTTTGCACCCATTCCCAGGGTTAGGTTATTCCTGGTGTGATTTGGGTGCTATGAATTTCACACAATGCTTGGTGGGGAATGAAGCCTTATAAGGGAGGAAAATATAAATTGGAATGAGTTTAGGTAACAGTTGATGATCTGACGATACAGCTGCATTGGAACTCTCCTCAACTGAAAGAGTTTCATACTTTCATCCTTATAGCTGACACTGAATATTGTGATGAACTGGTGATACTTGACCTGCTCTGCAGTGATTGATGGGAGATATCTACGCTTGACTGCGTAGAATATAGATTACTGTGGTTTCTGAATGGGAAAATCGTCCAAGTTTCTCTTTGGATTTATTATATAGGGTGTTGTCTCATAACTTATTTTAGACTAGTCCCTTTTTGAAGTTCTCATTGATGGTTTAAGATCGTTTGGCCCTCAAAACCATAGGCAGAGTCACTTGAGGAACAGTGGGGTGATTACATGCCCACCCCTAATTTTTTTTAAAAAAAAATTACTTATGTATATTTTAAATAATTTTAAGTATACTTAAATGTGCTCACTCTATCATTTTTTGTTCTATCAATTAGTGTACTCTCATATCTAAATAACTATGAATTTTTTGACACACTTTGGACACTTATCGATCCATGTAGATAAGTTTTTGACATGTCAGACTCATCTTTTTAGCTCTAAAGATTGTGAAAACTAGGTTGCATAACTGAATGAGTTGTCAATGACTAATAGTTTGATTGATTGTTTTTTATATAGTTAGCCTCATTTGTTTTAAGGGTTTTTTATTTTTATTGATTGGGAGAAAAAATTAAAAAGTTTCTAGGCAAAGTGTCCACCCTAGACGAAATTTTTGGCTCCGCCCTGCTCAAAACCCTTCCAATGATCAATACCTCTGCCTTGGCTTGTTATGAGGTAGTACTGTAGCACTGGAGAAGAGAACACTTTATGACCCCTCGGCCAACTACGTTTGGCAGTGATTACTAAGGAGTCAAGTTGAAATTTCTTTCTCAGATTTCCCCTTTCCACTTTTATTTCATCAGTTTGGGGAAATTTTAAGGATTATCTGGTGTCGACATACTTGGTTATCATTTAGATTCTCCCAGTTGCAAGCATGGTAGTATTTGCTAGAACTGAATCAGTCTCGAAAAAGTTTAATCGGGTATTTGTCTGTGGGCATCTCACTCTTTTTTTTGAACTGTGGGCATCTCATATAAAACACTGAAATTTCCCAACTAACCAGTGACTGAAAACTCAGTATTTCTGAAACACATTTAGGGAAGAGAATGTGGCAAGATTTGGGACGAATAAAATTATGTAGATGAAAAAATGCAACTTGAAGTTTTTGAGAAAGAGAATATTGGAGGATAACACACCCCTCAAAATGTGCAACAATAAGTAGCCAAATAAAGCTCTGTCGAGTGTTGGATTACATGAAAAGATTAGCCTGACTTATTTGAAGCTGGAAAAGGAGAAATATAATTGAAATCGGAAGTTATATATTGTTCATATCCCTAAAAAGGAGTGAAGAAGAAAAAGGCCACCAACATTATGCTTCTAATTGAATATCATAGTATTTCTTGAATTTCATTTCACACTCATAGAATATGCTTTCAACAAGAACTTGTAGAAAATATTGTAGAGAATGTCAGAATTATTAAAAAAATTGGCCCAGTGTTGGTGCACTTTTACTGAAATGGCTTTGTTCCAGATAGGAGGTGTTATTCAAAGAGGGTTAAAGATATACAGAACACAAAATAAATTTCGTGATCAGAGGATCTACACATCGTGTGAAATTTCTTCAAATTTTTTTCTTCGTTGTATGAAATTCTCATGTCCTCAAATATTTACTAGGATTACAAGTATTTGAAGTATATAGTATACTTTGGGATGAATTTGCAGATTTACATGTTCATATTGCTTATTGAGTTTATGTAGGAGCTTAAGTTCCCTGGTTTTATGGGAGAAGAAAAAGATGTCGAATTGCATGGAAATGAAATGAACATACAATTCAAATGCATAGCACAATGAGATGATTCTGGATGTCCCTGGTATCCAAATTACTTTTGGATAAATGAATGCATCAGTAAGGTATTCGGTGGTGGAAAATTTCCTTGTATTATATACTGCCTCTAGGACTTTGATGAATTGGTGTATCTTTGAAATCCTCTGAAAAATAGAAAACGTGGTTAGAATGTTTAACATGGGACTTAACTTAGATCCCATGCAGATGGTCTATCATCCGTACTTCGTGCATCTTCTTATGTTCTGCTGCATTTTTTCTCACGTTCCGCCTGTGTCATGTTTAGTGCCCTATTTTATGCTCAGCTGGACGACACAAACCACAATAGAAAGATGGAAGTACAAAACATTGATCTGTATCAAGAGGTTGAAGAATACATATAAAATATTAAAATAAGGAAGGATAGATGGGAATCACTTACCCAAAGCAGGATAGTTGGGAAATCACTCACCAAGGAAAAGGACTCACTCACCTTGAAGAGAGGAATCACTTAACTCTCAAATGAAGGCTCAAAAAGCATTCTCGAAATCAAAATTTTTCAGCAGCCAAAAAACTCTCCCCCTCATTCCATTTATGAGTATAAATACTACTAAGAACTATACATAAATATGACTAACTAATAGTAGGTGTTTTTTTCGGGGAACCACACCTTGACTAAGAAACTTATGTTTCCTTGAAACTCCGCCACCTTAATAAAAGCTCATTGAAACAGTTCATCACCATTCTCATGCTTCTTGACTACATCACTGGTTCTAAGCCTGGATAAAGGAGGACGAAGGCGCAAGATAGCTGGAAACTAGCCTAAAACGAATCTGCCAAATAGTAGGAAAAAAGGCTTTCTTGAGTTGAATATAAAAATTTAGAGTCTTACAATGATCTGATCACCATGGAGATGCTCTATCTTCCACAGATTTTGTGCTGCTTGGGTTCTGCAGCAATTTTAATTCCCTGTTCCATTTATTCCTCTAAATTCACCACTGGTCTTTATATATTGGCGGGCACGAGTTTAGGTGACATCATGGTTAAATAGAGAAGAAAATGATCTGTATACATGACACAATTCTACAACTTAATCCACAATCCTCATCTGGCCTTCATATAGAGTACATAACTAAGCTATTTTGGTTGATCTCAAGTGAATCATGGTGGCTCCAAAATCTCTGTCTAGCATGCAAGATTATCTGTGTTCCTTGATTTCTATGTTCTTTTTTCAGCATGACGTTTTTTTTTTAAAAAACTTAGTTCAACTGTAAACTTTTGCCAGTTTAGATCTTTCATTCCTTCTGTTTTGGCAATCCTGAGCCCTTCTCTTTTCCCCATTTTTGTCTAGGAATTATATAACTTCAATATCTTTATTTGTATACTCTTCTATTTCTTGTTTCTCAGTCCACTGGACTCAGTTGCATAATATTGAACTTTTGTGTTTCTATGCAGTTCATGCCCAAGAAAGGAGGGACCCCGAAGAAGAATGAGATCATATTCACCGCTCCAACCGGGGAGGAGATCACTAACAAAAGACAGTTGGAACAGTACCTGAAATCACACCCTGGTGGTCCTGCAATATCGGAGTTTGACTGGGGAACAGGTGATACACCTAGGAGATCAGCAAGGATAAGTGAGAAGGCAAAGACGACTCCACCACCAGAAAGTGAACCCCCAAAGAAGAAACGAAGCATAAAACCTTCACCTTCAAAGAAGGATGACAAAGAGAAAGAAGTTGTACCTAAAGAAACTGAGGTGAAAGAAATCCACATGCAGGAAGCTGAGAAAACTGAGGAGAATGCAACTGCAGATATTGAGAAGGATGATGTGAAGGAGAGTCAATATGACAGGAAAGATGAAGCTCAAGACAGAGAAGGAAAAGTAGTATATGCTCCTTCCCAAGAAGCAAAGCTTGGGAAAGATGTCAAAATACTTGATGATGCTAAGGAAAGTGAAAAGCATGCAGATACAGAAGCAGGAAATTCAAAAGAGGCCCAAATTGAGAAAGTAGCTGATGGTTCTGGGAATGGGAGAGTTGAGGAAAAAGTGGAGCAAATACCTGTTGAAACAGTGAAAGCGGATGGCAGTGGAGAACAGGAGAAACAGGATGCTGCTGCGGAGGAAAAGAAATACAAAGTGGAAGGAGAGGCGAACCAGGAAGGCAAGAGTATCCCAGTGGACAATAGCAGTGTGCAACAAAATATTCCGGACAAGAATGGCAGCCACGTCGAGGTCAGTGGGGCCAAACCTTGAGTTACTATACAGGTTTGCCTCAATGCCACTGCCATTGTACTTCCTCCTGACCTTTTTGAACGGATGACTCTGGTGGTGTTGTTAATGTTGGAATTCTGATTGTTGACATGTGTATGTAAAGCTGTAGATCAGGCCTGCAATGTCGTAGCTTTTGTTGCATCCACTGACATGTAACGAGCAGACATCATTGTAACACTATTTTACATCATAGATTAGGCCTTTGCATTGAGGGGATCAGGCAAGTAGGTTTCAGAAATCTTATGCAACATTATGGTGTTGGGACTTGTATTGTATTTGTAACATTGTAATACGTAGTTGTATGTTAAGTTAAAAGTCCTGTAAACTCAAGTTCCTTTGATTTCTCATTGTCTTCCTGGCATAAGTTGGTCATTGAACGTTCCAGCAAGTGTTTGTTGGTTCAGATTGTAGCTGCTTTACCTTTCAGATAGAATTGTAGTCTTAGATCTCCTGTTTTTGCATTGCTACTATCCGTTTTGTTGAGGAAGATGGAGGGAGAGACCATAGAATCTTACCAACCATCATATAGCACTTTTTAAGGGCTGTTGAGGTCTTGAAATGCCATCCCTAAATGCAATAGTTGGGGAACTATATAGCTATAAGATTCGATCCTACTTATTTGAGTGTTAGTGTGCTAAGTTTAGTTAATCTGGTTTTTTTATGTTAGGCCAAGTAGCCGATTAGTTCACTACCTGAATAAAGGATGAAGTTCCATGTTTAAGTATCCTGCGGCTAGAGAGTATTAACAACTAACGAGCATGATGGTCTTTTCGATCGAATTATCGACCATGATTAAATTCTGCCCGCATTCGGAATCGGGCAGAAGCCTTAAATCAGTAGGGCAATATCATAACTATTATTGAGCTGACCCCTATCACTTAAAGACATACCTACTTTCTTCGAGATATGAATTGAGCAATCGGAAATGGCTGTCACTACCACCTCTTCAAAACTATATAGAAAATTGTCTACTTTTTTATCTTCGTCGGCCTTACCATAGTCCAAAGTGTTATGTAATAGGGTCTTTTGAAAGTCGGTATACCAAATTAGACATAATTGTAAAAAAGTACACAGAACAAAAAATTTCAAAAAAAAGTACACAACTGAAATACAAAGACGTAAATGCTCATTTTGTAAAATTTTCGTTACTAAAAACTGTAACAAGACATTTATCTTAAGCGCTGAAATTGAATTACATTGCACTTAATTTAACATTTTTTGGGGCATTAATTTTTGGAAAAATTGTGAAAAAGTACACCATTTAGGACTTATTTGTTGAAAAGTACTTCAATATAAAATATATATTTGGTTATTAGGTACACTTTTGCTTAATTGTAATTTTTTCTCTTACAAAATTGCCATTTTTCTTTATTAATGGAGTCACAAATATGACAGTTATATTAGAGATTCACTTTCCTTTTTTTAAGCTATATCATTTTTTGAATTTTGAATTAACTCTTTCTCCTTCATTTGACAGACTATTTTTTCTCCATTCTGTAACCCGAGTTTGTATACGGTCTGTAAACATTTTATTCAAATATCCATTAATTAGTCGGCTTGAGTTAAATACTTATTTCATAACTGGTTAGGTTTTTCCATATCGTTACAGGGAACTCACCCATCTGGCAATCTCTTGCAGTAGAAGACGTGTGACAGGTATGTTTTCTACACTGTTATAAATTGTTTTTAAAAAACTTAAATTGTAATGATGAATATATGTTCCAAATATTTGTTTTTCACAGTTTGTGATGGAGGATATGATCATTTTGTTATGTCGTTACGAGAATGAGTCGTTAATTATCCGCGTTTCAAGATATTCACCGTTTGAGGATGTGTTAACTCGATTGTTTGATACATGGGAGTTGTTGCGGGATTTGCCAGTATGGTTATCATATTCACTCCCTGAAATCCCAAATTGTTTTTTAAAGAATGATGAAGACTTCAAAAATATGTTTGAAATGTCACAGTCTATTAACATCAATCATGTTCCTGTGAGGATAACCATAAATGATGTTGACTCGAATGGGGGTGCTGTTAATAATTCAATTAAAGATTTGCATAATCCGGATGATGATTCTGATTCGGAGGATGATTTGTTGCCTCGTTATAGTCAACATAACGAGAAAGTTCTGTTAACATCTAGTTGGATTAATGAAATCAGACATGTAGGACAAAAATTTGAAGGTGGTGTGTTACAGTTTCGTAATGCTCTTTGCAAATACTCGATTGAGTGCGGTTTCAAATTCAACTATGTTAAAAATTGCAAATATCAGGTTGTGGCTAAGTGTGCGGCAAAATATTCAACAGGTTGTGAGTGGAAGGTGAATGCAAGTATTCAAAAGGTAAATGAGTTTTTCTACATACGGAAACTTCACAATGACACACATGTGATGAAACACTACGTACAACAGAAAACAGAATGATGAGTTCTAGTTTAATTGCAGATTTAATTGTTGATCATGTACGGGAAAAAAATGCTACTCGTCCCACTGAAGTTGTTAGTGATTTTTTGTCGGATTACGGTCTTACAATTTCGTACAATCGAGCATGGATGACAGTTGAGAAAGCAAGATGAAAGATTTTTGGGAATCACTCGTTGTCGTACCAGCAAATACGATGGTATGTTGGTGCTGCAATTACAAACAATTCTGGCAGCCACATTATTCTAGATTGTGATGACGATACTAATCGGTTCCAAAGATTATTCGTGTCATTTAAGGCCTCTATTGATGGGTTTAATTATTGTCGTCCTTTGTTGTTCATTGATGGAACATTTTTGAAAGGCAGGTATAAAGGTAACATCCTTTCGGCAACTGGCAAAGATGACAATCAAGGTATTTTATATAAAGGATTAAATTATGTCAGATATATAAATGTCACATTTTAATATTTTTGGTGTTATTGATTATTGTATGTTGAATTGGTTAATTTTTTTTTTAGGTTTATACCCATTAGCATTTGCTGTCGTTGATTCTGAAAATGAGGCAAATTGGAATTGGTTTTTACAACAGTTGACCTATATTGTGGACCATGGTTGTGAGATTACTTTTGTGTCAGATCGAAATGTGGGTCTTTTAGAGGCAATGCCAAAGATTTTTCCAAATGCTCGTCATGCTTTTTGCTTGCAACATCTTAAAGCCAATCTAAGGGACAAATGTAGCGGAGGTCGATTTTCCAATAAAACCAAGGAGCATATGGTATTATTGCTACGTGAGTGTGCTTATGCACCGACAGTTTCTCTGTTTAATGAGAAGATTGAATCTCTCCATCAAGAAGGTGGGTCAAACATTGACAAATTTTTGGTAAATCTCCCAGCTGAACATTGAGCAAATGCTCATTTTCGGGGAAAACGGTATGGTGAGATGTCTTCTAATGCTGCGGAGTCTTACAATGCTTGGATTTCAAAGGCACGACATTTACCAATTACTTGTATGGTTGATGCTATATGGAGTCAGATTGTGGATCAAAGGGGTTGTAGGTCGAAAGAATCTGAAAGTTGGAATGGTAACATATGTCCTAATATGGACTCCAAAATAAGTGCAGCATTTCATGAAGGTAGATCTTGGTCTGTAAGGGTATCTAGTAATGATGTGTATGAGGTGAATTCATACCCGTCGGTTTCTGTTAACATTTTGAATGACACTTGCACATGTTATCAATGGCAGATTAATGGATTCCCTTGTTCGCATGCGGTTTCGACGATACGCAAGAGTGGGCGAAATATATATGAATTCATTGATTATTATTTTCATGTGAGCACATATAGAAAGGCATATGCGGATCCAATACACCCAATTCTGACACTTGGTCGTCCAAATATTTTGCTCAAATCGATAAATATATTGCCACCATCATCTAAGCCTCAGCCTGGTCGTCTGAAGAAACGAAGAATTAGGTCGAGATGTGAACTCATTCGATAGATTCGTTGTGGTCGTTTGGGCAGCCACAACAAGAAAACATGCAATGCACCATTGTGATTAAATATTATTATTGACAATGTAGTTGGTGTCAATTTTATGCTTATTTTTCATTGAATGTGGAATAAATTAACAATGTGTTTATCAAATTTGGTGTGTTTTTAGAGATGTGTGTTAGAATTATAGATGATTTTTGACAACGTAGAATACCTTTCATATCTTACCTATGCATGTACTATTTTTTGGACAGTTGTATATATGTATTGTCACATGATAATCAACCCACGTCATAGGATTCAGTTCTAATGTCAAAGTCAAACCATGCAATGCCACAATGTAAGATCCTAATGTCACATTTATGCAACTCACATTCAACATGGAAGCAGACATTGTTACACTTGTAACTGTTAATGCCACAATGTTAACAACCAATGTCACACTGATCCAACCTACATTCAACATGGAAGCAGACATTGACACACATGTAACAGTCAATGCCACAAAATTACCAACCAATTTCACACTGGTGCAATCCACATTCAACATGAACACAGACTTTGACACACGTCTAACAATCAATGACACAATGTTACCAACCAATGTCACACTGATGCAACCTACATTCAACATGGAAGCAGACATTAAAACACTTGTAACAGTCAATGCCACAAAATTACCAACCAATTTCACACTGGTGCAATCCACATTCAACATGAACACAGACTTTGACACACGTCTAACAGTCAATGACACAATGTTACCAACCAATGTCACACTGATGCAATCCAATGTCACGCTGCTGTCACCCAATGTCACACTGATCCAACCTACATTCAACATGAAAACAGACATTGACACACATGTAACAGTCAATGCCACAAAGTTACCAACCAATTTCACACTGATGCAATCCACATTCAACATGAACACAGACCTTGACACACGTCTTAACAGTCAATGACACGATGTTACCAACCAATGTCACACTGATGTAACCTACATTCAACATGGAAGCAGACATTGACACACTTGTAACAGTCAATGCCACAAAATTACCAATCAATATCACACTGATGCAGCCCACATTCAACATGAACATAGACATTGACACACTTCTAACAATCAATGACACAATGTTACCAACCAATGTCACACTCCTGCCATCCAATGTCACATTGCTGACATCCAATATGTCACACTGCTGCATCCGTATTCATCATGAAAACATAAAATTACACACTTCTAATGTGCCACTGTTACAATGTTACTATCCAATGTCACGTCTAAAATTACAATGTTACCAACCAATGTGCCACTGTTGTACACCAAATTCAACATGATAAACACGCAATGATAAATTGCTTATACCCAAACACCACCCTTACTCAAACCACTGTCATCGAAAATTTCACATTGCTACACAAGAAATCTCAATTTGACAAGTTAATGTCACACTGTTACATATCAAACTAACAAAGTGACAAAGCAATGTCATACTATTATAATCCAAAGTTGAACTGTTACAAACCCAAAGCACATTGCTATAACAAAAAGTCACATAACTACTACCAAAGTCAAATAGTATCATCATATTAACAGTATTACATCAAAGTTCCAATGACATTGGTTTTTAATCACATTTACACTTCAAATGTGTAATAACATTTTGAAGATATAATCATGTACCCCCAAATTTGACTTTCAATGTCTGTCTCATTTTGAAATCGTCTTCTGTCCTAGAATTTTGATGATTCAGAAACATTGACATCATTTCACGTCAAAAGTCTTTGATTTGTCTTTGTGTCAAATTCTCTTCTACGTTTTCTCCTTTTGCCAATTGTTTCATAATGTAGGAAACGTACACACCACAGTCGACCCTAACATATAGTTGAAATTAGATTATTATTTACATTATTTGTGCAGTAACCTAATAAATAAAAAATGATACTTACGTGTTTGATTTCTGTTGTGGACTTTTCTCACATGATATCATTGGTCTGACAATGTCTTGTGTGTCGAGAAGGTTGCCACTGTTGGACATCAATTCTTTAACCTTGTCTTTCACATATTTTTTTTTTGTCATTGCATGTAATTAATAATTTAAGCACATGCTTCATATTATATTAAAAGTTCGGTTGAATTTAGAAATTAGTTTACCAAAATGATAGCATCTTCAAAGTATGGGTCTCTGCCACCTTTTGTTCTTGGACGTAACGAGTTGTAGTGTATCCAAACCCCTTCCAAAGTGTCCAGAACAAGTAGGGTCCAATGGTCTGGAACTAGACGATTACCATTTGAGTTCATTGGGAAGACAATAAAATGTGCCTCTACACCAGGCAGTAGATATTTGTCAATTTCTTTTTTTCTACCTTCTTCCATATTGGGGGCACGTACAAGTGTCTACACATTATCACAAGTATGATTACGATATGAATATGGCTATCAAGAACTCACATATTTATATCAGTTAATTTTTTTACCCAACATAGGCTGTTAATGAATATACATCGTTTGTTGAAAGTGGATGATTCACTGCAGTTGTTCAAATCTAACAACATATCTCCCCATGTGTCTATTACCTGTTCTAAAACATTTATTCATTAATAAACATACCCACAAGTACATGTTCATTTACTACATTTTTTCAAATCATATATACGTACAGTGTTGTATAGTTCAAGCCCCCCCATAAGCTTCAGTGCATCTTCGACATCAATGTAACTTCCATACCCAATTCTAGACCATATTTTTGCCCTGCAATATAACACAAGTTTGAAAACGTATAACATTAAAATACAAGTGCCCACATATAGATATTATGTAATACATATGACACTTACGTGTAACCTTCTGCGTCATAAATTTGTTTTAACTTGTTCAGGTCATTTGGACTCAAATAGTTGCACGCTTTCTACAATTTTCTAGTGTCCCTTTCAGACATTCCTTTGATTGTGGTGGATTTGTCATGTAATTGATCAACATCGACAAAACATTCTTCTTCAACTTGACCACTTACCATGTGTGTCCCATTGTTCTCCAATGTCACATTCTTTTTTTTTTCCATTTTTCTTTGCACTATATTCAAAATCTTCTTCTCTTCTCCTTTTTCTTTCTTTTTTTTGATCTTCCTAATCATGGATGATGTCCCCTTTGGTGGTGTATGTTGCTGGGTTGGATTTGTGGGTGGGATGAAAGTTTGTTGGTATTTCTGCGTAATGGCATGCACTGACATCTCGTTTACTTATTCAACCAGAGCATTATTTTCAGCTTCAAGTTGTTCAATTTGATCCTTTGCTGCTCGAATTTCAGCCTGTAACTTTTCTCTCTCTTTATTCATGTTGATTACCATGTTTTCCATATTCATTTTCAGTGATTCATTCTCCTTTGCAAGTTTCAGGATCTCTTGGTTGTATTCTTTATCAGACTTCTTTGGATCACACACTTCCTCATCATGCATCTGTTCTGACTCATAAACAACAACATCAAACAGAGTTTCAAATGGTTGTCCTTCATTTATATTACCATCACTTGTATCCAAGATGTCATCATCATCGTCAATCAGCAAGTCATCCTCCTGCCACAAACTGTTTTCACGAAGATCATGTTTTTGCTCATTAATTCCCTTTTCCTGATGGATTTCGTCACTTTCAACACTATCCAAGTCGTCCTTTCCATGTTGACTACCATCTGTTTCAACCTTGTTGTCTCTCTTTTTCACATGATGTTTTAGCAATTTTTTTTCCTCCTTCGTCTTTTTCAACTTCTGACAGATAACCTGGAAAAAAATGAATTTTGTCAATTTATTTTCTAGTTAAAAACTTGTAGAATTCCACATTCACAAAATCAATGTTTCTAACATTTGAACAATTAAATGATATTGTAACATATTTGTCACAATCAGCACGTATCAAAAATTCAATCATTGTGACATGTTTGTCGCAATTACCAAGATAAATGATATTGTGACATGTCTGTCACAATTAACTCGGTTTAAAAAATCAGTCATTGTGTAAATGAGAATAAATATTTAAAATCCAAAGTTATATTTACATCTTTTGACCCAAGCTTCTCCAGCTTCCTTTGCCTCATAGCCTTTTGAAGACTTTGTAAATTCCATTTCATGAATCTTGGGAATACATTTGGCATTTCAGGGGTTATCAATGTTGTGTGTTCACAAAACCAAAACTACATGTGTTTGTAAATATTGTTAATGTCAAAATATAAATCATCAAAATTTTTAACAAATGCAACAAATAATTTTAAAAATTTAACATACATTAATACTTACCGGTATCAATAAAACGCAACTAGTGATTACTGTGGGAGTATCCACCTTTTTTCTCAATGATTTGATAAGTGCACCTTGAATTGCACGACACCAATTATATTCTTAATCTCATCTAAGTTCTCCACATATGGAACATATCCCCACCCAAGTGTGTTTCCTATGTTTGTGAAGAAAAGAGACACCAACAGGAGTAGACAAAACAACCTTGCAACGTCAAAATCTGTTTGAGTTGTACCAACCACGACAGGCCTCAATTTACTCTTTATCAACGTTGCATTCAATCTCTTGTCTTTCATAAATCAATGTTTGACAAAAGATGTTTTTTTTTTACCATTTTTTGTTGAATTAATATGCACTTGCCCATCTTGTATTCCAAAAATGAGTTTTACATCACTTCTACGCAATTTCAGTTCTTTCCCACCGATTTGAAATCTAGAGGTTTGTCCGTTGAAACATAAAATCATTTGTAATACTTCTTTATCTGTTTTCCTGCACCATGCTTTGTCTACCTTCCTATCTATTACTTTTTCAAACAATAAACAAAAAGGTGTCTTCTTCAATGCAGTCTTGTGCTCATCTCTTAGTTCAACATCATCTATAGCTCTAACAATAGCCTGGAGGTTGGACCTGTATTGCGGTTCACATTTCTTTTCTTTTATTTTTTTCTTTGTATCTTTCCCCATTCTGATATCACAAACACAACTATCAATTCATTTTGAAAATGATATAGTGTGAAAAATTCACAAGATAATATAAATACAGAGACTGTGACATTAATACACATTAATATACAGTGTGACAATAAAAGTAACATTACATTTTTATATATTTTTCATAAAAAAAGATTCTAACAATATTATAAACCATTCAAAATTAGACATAGGTATTGCCAAATAATAAAATTTGTGGATTGACAAATAACAAAATTTATTGAATTAAGCAGCAAAATACCATATTATATTCAACAATTTAATCATGACAAGCAGTTGTAACAATATATCACTATACCAAAAAAAAATAGAGCTATTATTGATTTCACACCATAATTTATCAAAGTTTACCTCCCCCAACGTCGACAACTTCTTTTGAAGCACTATTCAATAATCTCAAGAGTCCTTTCCACCCTAATGTATGCTTTCTTATTCACAATTAATGGTGTGGTCGTCAATATCTGCAAAAAAGACTTACACTATTACACACTAAAGTCATGTTGATCAGTACATTTTCAAAATTGTTAAAGTGAAACAACCCAAATTTAACAGTACACCAATCAAGTAAACAAAAATCTCATTTTGAACATCATGTATTGAGTGGAAGTTTTTAAATTAGAACGGTAAAAGAATGATGCGCAAAAACAAAAGTATCAATGGTTCATTTTCATCTGCACAATGTGACAACTATAAACCAAACAAAAAAGCACAGTGATATTGAAATAACAAAAAACAGAGTACCTATTGACATAGATACAGAGCAACATAAAAAATCAAAATTTGCTAATAACCCACAATCAATTTGATCAAAACACCACAAATCATATACAATAATTATAAAGAATTGAAAAAAAAAAAGAAAAACAAACCACAAAAGTGTCAATCAGAAAGGCTTTAAGAAAAAGTTCCCAAAGTTTAACAGTGAACCAATTAAAAAAAAAAAATTAAATGGGTTGAACGATACACTCATTCTGAACAATGGGTGATGAATGAAAGTATTCAGTTTTGAACATTGAACACATCAACCCAAAAAAAAAAAAACTAAAAATGGATTGTACCAAAAACCCATTCTGAACAATGGTAGTAAATGAAATTTATCAAAGATGAATAGTGAACATAAAATGGGTATTGCACAGTGAACACAGTGTATCAAATCATTGAGGAAATGAGTATTGCACAGTGTATCAACGAAATGGGTATTGTTCACTTCCATTCATAACAATGGGTTTTCAATGGAAGTTTTCAACGTATTTTGTGAACAATGGGTATTACACAGTGACCCCATCAACAACAAAAAAAAAGAAAAAAAAACCCCTTTCTGAACATCATTACTTCAAATGAATAAAGAGTTTAGAAAGTTTTCCATACCTTTCTAACCATATGTTGTTAGCAATCTTCTTAATCCTCCAGTATTTGCTTTATCACAATCTCACAATGAAATCCATCCAAAGAACAAAAAAAGAAAAAAAAAGAAAAAAAAGAATTTGACCTTTCAGTTTAGAAACAACAGAGGTTTTAGGAAGATACTTAATTACTATCGAAAAGAACCCACATTTTTGACAATATCGAAGGAATTAAAAGATGTAACAGTTCATTTTTCCGTGGTTTTGGATATGGAGGCAAAAAATAAGGCGATTGTTTACATTCTTCCGCTTGGGTTATTTTAGACATTTGTTATGTATTATGTACTTTTTGACAAATATTTTTAAAATTAATATTTTTTGCCTTTTATTTTTTAAAACGGGTATCGGCCCCTTAAATCCCTTAATTTTTCCTACTTAGTTGCCCTTCTTAATTGCGGCATACTCACTTGCCTTGCCTTTGGGCCGCCCGAAAGAATGCAATAATTAATATGTATTTTGGAAAAGTTTGCACTGGCCATCCACACGGCCATTACCTTAAAACACCTTTAGTTGACTTTTATTTTTCTTTTTTGTTGACTCATTTTTCTCCAATTTAAAAATATCGAATCTTATAATTACATCTTCACCCGTAAATCTCAACTTTTTAATCAATTTTAATTTTCTTAAAAATCATGAAAATGAATATTATAATTGTCATATGTGGTATATAATTCTATGTTATTCAAAAACTTATATAAATTTGTAGTTAAAGTTGTGCATCTATTTTTTTAAACAAGTATTTGTTTTGAATTTTAAGATTTTGCTTACAATAATTTATCGTAATAGAAACTTGACGAGAAAAAGGGCAAAGATATCAAAATCAGTAATTAATTTTTGATGGTAATGTGAAAAAAAAAAAAAAAATCAACGACGCCCCTAGGTAAAGTAGACTAAACCAAAACGAATTTCTGAGGCCCCACAACAATGATGATGATTCGGTAAGTCAACAAAATATAAAGAAGGTGTGAAATCACAATACAAAATTTCTACCCACATTTATGATTTGATGTGGAGGGTTGAATGTTAATTTGGGATTATCTCAAATTGACTATTGTATAAAAAAAAATTATGTATCTTACCTTCAAATTTTAATATTTTTATGAATTATTTAAAAAAAAATTATAATAAAAGTGATAAAAATAGTTATAAAAGTGCCCATTGATGATACAATACTGATTTTTTTTTATATAAATTTTATTACTACAATCTTATAAATAAGCTTGAAAGTCTTTGAAAGATGGTGCAATTTAAACAGATATCACATTCGATACTGTCAATTTCACTATAACCCGTCAAACACGTACTATATAGTAGGGCCCTGGGAGACCTCATTGCAGGGATAGCTGGTCTTTAGTGACCAAGACTTTTTTGTGCTAGTTGGCAATTTGTTTGTAGCAGGAGACATGACCGATTGTCTTTGCCGTCCGTCTGTGTAATACTTTATTATCGATCTAATATTTTAAGATCGACTCTTACTTTACTATCGGGCTATTCTAAAATTTATAGTTATTGTAGATAATTTATCACTTTTATAGGAATTTTTATAAGTATTTGATGTAACTATTTTTATTATTTTTGTTGTAGGGTAGATTATAACTACCACAAAATGATAAAAATAGTTATTATAATAGTGATAAAAATATTCACAAAAATAATAAAAAAAAACCCTATAAAATGATAAGTGATAATACGGTATTAATTTTTTGTTTTCGGTACCGTAAACTTATCCTATGTATTATGAACAGATAGTACACAAGTAGAAAATTTTGGGTTGAACTCTCATTGGGTGTTTGTTGAAATTGGGGCAGAGCCAAAAATTTATAATAAGAGGGTGGACACTAATTACAAGTTTTACCTTTTGATTTCTTTTCAATTAAAATAAATGATACATATAAATTTTTTAAGTCATATATAACACTAAAAAATTCATTAACACATTTTTTTCCAGGTGGTAATAACTATGACTGAGATTTTCTTTTAAAGTATTTTTCCATGATTGTTTTACATAATTAATAAAAAGAATGAGTAGGAAGCAATTGTAACAGGAAGCAAATATAAGTACAAGTATAATTTTTATTTTTATTTTATCATTAATATATTAAGGGAGAAATTATAATAGGAAATAAATATAAGTACAAAACGGACCAAAGAATTTCAAGTGAATTAGAATATAAAAACGTCAAATTACAATTTTTAATTGAGATTTTAACACTTTACTTGGGATACAAGATTTGATAAATAAATTTGGACAATACAATTTATCTACAATAGGATTGTTGAAATTGGTAATATAGAATATGAGAGAGTTTTGATGGAGAAACTTAATTTTAATGTATTAAGTAAAAAATCATCTCGGAGAATGTTAATGATTAATATTTGTAGATTAATCAAATGATATTGAAAGGCCGATTAATGAATATTTTTTCCGACCATAACCTGTCAAACACGCTCGGTGCGAAATGAAAAGACTATAACATCAAAAGGTTATACTTTGGTAATGTACTTAAAATTACAATTCAATGCGGTAAAATTATGGTTCAATCAAATTTTGTTACAATTAAATAGGTTCGATCTTAAAATATTATGATCAATATTAGTATTTTTTGATTCTTAACTCGACTTCGATTGAATTGTATTTATTATTTTTAACCCGTAATTAGACCCCTAACTAAATTATAACTAACTCTTATGAAATCGTAATCGAGGGAATAACCGCAGTTGTTTCCCCATAATGATGATTGATGACAATTCCACGATCAAAGACTTCTAGCAATTACTCTTTTTGTTCCTATATATCTGTCGTTTAAGATTTTTGCACAGGGATTAAGAAGTCTATTAAATAGCTCTAATATGAGTAAAAAATAATTGCACAAGACTAAAATACTCTTATTCAATACGTATTAGAAAAGAAATGAATATGAAAGATACTTAACCTATACTTAATCTATTAAACACTTATTTGAAAAACACATATAAGGGTAAATTTGGAAGAAAAAATATTAATTATATTTTAGTTTCATTAAATTACAGATATTGTGGAACAAAAAAATTTGTGTAAAATGACAGATATTTAGGAATGAAGAGAATAATAAGAGTCTTTGTGCTAACTAGTGTAATTTCGTCGTAGTTGACAAGAAATTGTGTTCCTATATTTTCTTATTAGTTATTAACCGTGCCGAAAGGTACGGAAAATAAAAAAAAATTATCAATTAATGTCGATGCATTTTTTTTAAATGATAAATTTTTCTCTAAAAACATAACCTTGAACAACGTTGACTTGCACAAACACAATTTATATGATCAAATTAGTAATTTATATCAAGAAATTGCAACTCGTAATTAAAATAAATATGCATAAATAAGTTGAGCAACTAAACAAAAAAATCATTACACAAAATAGAAAAAAAACCCCTATACGGTTTGTACATTGTCTAGTTGCTTCTCAACGAAGATTAAATTTTTGGTGTTGTCTAATAACCATTTTTTCCATAGTCACATAAATTCATCCAACATCAAAATTAATGGAAAACTTTATACACATAACATGCTGATATCTATCATATTCATTCAATATTTAAAAAATAAAAATAAAAATAAAAATGCGACAAGGTGTTTTAGTTGACTTTAGAAGAAAAATGAATGAGTATAGCTAAGTTGTGACTCAAATTCAGGTCTTAGAACTAGTAACAATCATGTCTTATTTTTACCATAGAAGTTTCGTCCACCAAAACTTGAACTCTTAATCTATAAGTAAGATTCAGGAGAGATATCTACCCAATTTATTCACAATTGATCATTGCTCTTTGTTGTATTGAAAAAGTGGGATTGCTCATTACAATATGGCCAAAAAAAGTTACTCTTACTTTCCCTTTAAAGTAATTATTAAATAAGTTTGTCTCATTTTAATAATGTGTTCAAAATTAATTTAATGCTCCACCATTCATATACTTTATTCTAATTTTAACCCTTTTTTTTTATATAAACATTAATCACATATTTACTGAGAAGTCCTGACTTCTAAATCAATTTTAAATTTATAAAAAATCTTGAAAATAAATAATATTATTGTCACATGAGGTATGCAATTTTATATGATATTAAACAAATTATATCAATTTTACATTTTTAGTTAAACTTGTGTATCTATTTTTTAAAACAAGTATTTGGTTTGAATTTTAAGATTCTGCTTAAAATGAATTCTCGTAATTAAAACAAGTATTTCTTGAAGATATGTCAAAAAATAAGATTTCATTATGGATTAATTACATATACCCCTCAAGTTTGGATCAAATTGTAATCAACTCCCTCTAGTTTGAATTTCAACAAATTACTCCCTCAAAGTTTGTACATTTTTCAATTAAGTCAACTTGTTAGTTTCGCCAATAAAAAATAATGAAAATTAAGTTGCATGATCTCAGATTTATTGAAAAGAGATATCTTATATTTATCCTAAATTCAAAATTTTTTTCTTATGTTACAAAACTCATCATTCTTCTTCCCAAAACAAAATGAAGTGAATGGTGATCTTCTCTCTTTGTAGAACTTAGGCCATGTAATTAGCAAATGAATGTTTTCTATCATTTTTCTCAATGAAAATTAATGGCTTGATTAAATTTACAAACCAATGGTATTTGGTCTAATAGTATTTTTTACCTTATGAAAGTTTTGTCTTCTTGAGGTCAAGGGTTCAAGTCTCCCTCTCTCTCACCCCTCCCCCCAAAAAAAAAGTAAAAACAAAAAACTAAATTTACAAATATTCAAAATTTGAGGGGGTAAATTATTGAATTAAAATCAGAGGGAGGTGGTTGAATATGATCTAAACTTGAATGGGGAATTTTGTAAATAACCCTTCATTATTCTAATGAAAAATTGTCAATGATTTTGGTTACCTCTCAATTTAACCAATCTGCCCAAGTTGTAATAACGAGAGAAGTGAAAAATTTAATTTTATAAGATATCGATACCAAAAAATTATTATTTTTGAATTATATCAAAATTATTACATAATAAGAGCGAGGTTACAACTTAATTTTTTTAGATTACAAAAAAATGAGTTTGTGTGGGATCGAGCTAATATTTTATGATTGATTGTTACTTTACCATCGATCCAAAATTTACAAATTTTAGTACCACAATCCTATAGATAAGCTTGTGTGAGATCAATCCTTATAGTACACTACCACCCGTATAATATTACAATCCATTCTCACTTTTTTGTTATAACTTACCCCATTTAATTATAATTTGGCCAAAAAAAGTATCAATTAGCCTTAAAAAATTATAAATTTCAATAACACAATCTTAGTGATAAGCTTGAAAATCTTCCTAAAGAAAGTTCAAAGCTAGAGGGCGTTACATTCTACACTGTCAATTCCTATGTAATCCCTTAAATATGCACAACTTAATTTTTCCCAATCAATGACCCAATTCTTTAAGTTTAGATTCTTTTGAAAATGCTTTCACAATGAGGATAGAATTATGTAACTAAAAATTAATTTTTTGAAACCATATTATATTTGAACAGAAAAAAATATATTCCATACTACAAAAAAAAAAATTAAACATGTCAATTTAGGTAGAGTAATGGTAGATGGACTTAAAAACTAGACTTAAAAATTAAACTTAATAATCTCAACCATTGAATAGGTAGTGGGTCCTAATAAATACTGGGACCCACAGTTAAATCAATTATTGAAATTATCGAGTCTAATTTTTAAGTCTACCTTTTAAGTTCATACAACATTACTCATTTAGGTATGGATTAAAAACACCATACGGCGTTAAGTTTTTGCTGTGATACTCTAACCATAACAACTATGTCACATATTTTTGGACCTTATTACAGGGATAGTCTTTAATGACCAAGACTTTTTGTGCAAGTAATTTGTTTGTAGTAACAAGTCTTCCTTGTCAATTGTCGTCCTGTCTGTGTAGATTCTTTCTCGACCATAACATTATGTTTTGTCGGTCAGTTCCTCCATAACCCGTCAAACATATCTTTCTGAGCTTGGTGGGGATGACAAAACTAAGACATCAAAGAGTAATGTATTGTTATTATATATCGAAATTTAGAGACTTAATAATTACTCAAATTAAATTCAAATAATATTTTTCTTGTTAAAGATAAGAGGAGTGGTTTGTTGGAAGTTGTTATATGGCAACGTGAGAGAGTTTAGCCGGAGAAAATTAATTTTAATGTATTAAATAAAAATTTGATCGTAAGTAGTGAGATACAAAAAATTTCTCAAATCATTTTCGGATAATATGAATGATAAATGTATATAGATGGATAGATTTATTCACATTTAGCAGTTTACTCAAATGATATTGAAAGATTGATTATGAATATTTTTTACAACCATCACATTCTCCATTGTCAATTCCACCCTAACCCGTCGGTGGGATTGATAACAATTTTACAAAGACTTTAGCAAGCAAAGACTTTTAGCAACCAATAAGATTTTTGGTGCCAGCTAGTTTGATTTTGCCATTGACTGGAAATTGTGTTCCTGCATTTTTCTACTAGTTCTGATATAGAATAAAAAAAAATTGTCAATTACTGTCAAATTATTTATTTTTAAATGATAAACTTTTCTCTAAAGACATAACCTTGAACAACATCGTCTTGTATAAACATAATTTATATCAAGAAACACGACTCATAATTAAAATAAATATGCATGAGTAAGTTGAGCAATTAAATAAAAAATATTAAACAAAATAGAAAACACTTGTACATATAAATCTCATTTTCATTTTGACTCACTCTCTCTTCATATCAATTTTAAATAAAGAATTTTTTTGATTTTTTATTTAATTTAAAAAATAAAATCATTAAATGCTGATAGTTAAAATTTTTTTATCTTGATCTCGGATATTTCTTAAAACATAACAATTTTCTGACATTGATAGTTTAGATTTATTTTAAAGAAGATTTTATAAATGAATAAAAATACTCCAATTGAGACACTAAATTATAAAAAAAGTTTAGATTTTCTTCTTCAAATGTATGCATTACTTATAAAATATTATTATTAACTTTTGTATAGTACTTCTATAAAAAAGAAACTTTTCAAAATTAAAATTAATAAAATCTTATTTAAAATTGATTGTCACAAGAAAAAATAATTAGATTAGAGATATTATCAATGAAAACAAAATTTAAATATAAAAACTCAATTTATATTTTTACGACTCAAAAAATGAGAAGAATTAATTTTAATCACAAATTTTAATATTAAAAATAAAAAAGGCCTTAAAATAAATTAGCGTTTTAGGCCTCAAATTATTTTGAGCCACTCCTGACTAACACCTGCGAAATTGTAATGGGAGCAGTATCGTGGTCGTTCCTTGACAACTCCACGAAGACTTTATTAGCAACCAAGACATTTTGTGCTAGTGTAATTCAGCCACAGAGAAGAAGAAATGTGGTCCTGCATAGTTTTCCTATTTGTATGACATTTGCCTTTGTTTCGGTTGATATAGTCTGTCTTATTGTCTCTCTGATAAATTTAGTAGATGGGTTGTTCAATATGGTTCAATCTCAGTCAACTCTTCTTCTTCATTCTCTCATTCGTCCAACTAACTCCTTCCCGTGCACAACTTTGCCCTCAAGACCAGAGTTTTGCATTGCTCCAGTTTAAGAAACAATTTTCCTTCGATGAATCTGCTTCACAGGTATGTGAATTTCGCAACATAATTCCTTCTTATCCAAAGCTCAAATCTTGGAAGAACGGTACTGATTGTTGCTCGTGGGATGGGGTGGAGTGTGATTGGAGGACCGGTAATGTAATCGGCCTTGACCTCAGCTGCAGCTGCCTATATGGCACCATCCATCCCAACAGCACCCTCTTTCTCCCTCCTTATATTCAAAGGCTCAACCTTGCTTACAACGACTTTGTTTCCTCTCCATTTCCATCTAATTCATTTGATCGGTTTTCCAAATTGACAAATTTGAACCTCTCTTCCTCTGGATTCTCAGGCCAAATCCCATTAGAAATTTCGGAACTATCTAATCTGGTTTCACTTGATTTGTCATCGAATAGTCAATTGAGATTGGAGAAAGCTGGTTTTGAATTGCTTGTTCAAAACTTGACCCAACTGAGAGAGCTTAATCTTGATGAAGTAAACATCTCTTCGGTGATACCACGTTCCTTGTTAAATCTAACTTCTTTAACATTTCTCAGCCTTGTCTCTTGTGAATTCCTGGGAGAAGTTCCTGATCAGCTATTTCAACTGCCAAATTTGAAGAAGTTAGATATAGGTTTTAATAAGGCTCTCACCGGTCATTTTCCAGAATTTAACTCGAGCAGTCCCCTTCAGTCCTTAAGTCTTTACCACATAAATTTCTCTGGAGAATTACCCGACTCAATTGGAAACCTGAAGTTCTTAAATGTTTTGAGTATCGGCAGTTGCGGATTGTCAGGACAAATTCCACCATCACTTGGGAACTTGACACAAATCAGTTCGTTGTTCCTTGATAGAAACAATTTCATCGGTAAGGTTCCACCTTCGCTTTCAAACCTTGAGCAGCTCATTGTTTTATATCTTTCGGACAACCATTTCGAAGGCCCAATCGCAAGTGTTTTTCCTACTATGAAAAATCTTAGATATTTAGATCTCGGAACGAATAACTTCAGTGGGCAGATCTCATCATTATTTGCCAACGCAACACTACAACAACTCGTTGTTCTAAGCTTGTCATATAATCAACTATCTGGAACTCTACCTTCACAAGTAAATGGGCTTTCACATTTAAGGGAGCTCAGCCTAGATTATAACTTTATCAGTGGGGCAATCCCATCTTGGATGTTTAACCTACCAGCACTGGAATCTTTAGACCTCAGTTATAACAAATTGACTGGCCCCATTAACGAAGTCCAATTCAATTCATTGCGCTACCTTGATTTGGGTTCTAACAAGCTGTATGGTAACATTCCAAGTTCAATCTTCCAACTTGTGAACCTTACTTATCTCGATCTTTCATCAAATAACTTGAGTGGCATAGTCTCTTGCAATGCAAATTCTCTTGGAATTCTCATTTTGTCTCGTAACAACTTAAGTGGTGTTACAAAGCATTGCTTGAGAAAGTTAAGCAGGAGTCTCTTGGTGCTTGATCTCCAGAAGAACAACTTTTATGGGAACATTCCTAACACATTTACAAAGAACTGTAGCTTGGAAACTGTAAATTTGAACAACAATGCATTGAGAGGGCCAGTACCAGATTCTTTAGTAAAGTGCAGATCGCTACAAGTTCTTGATCTCGGAAACAACAAGATAAAGGATACATTTCCATATTGGTTAGAAAGTCTTTCATATCTACACGTTCTTATTTTACAATCTAACCGATTCTACGGGCCTATAACTACTTTCATGACCCAATTTCCCTTCCATAACTTGAGAGTTTTTGACATTTCGTACAACGATTTCACTGGGTCTCTGCCAACAAAATATTTCAAAAACTTCAAAGCTATGAGGAACATCGATGAAACCACATTCCGCCTAGAATACATGAATAGTTATTATAGTAGATATTATTTTGATTCAATTACTGTAACACTCAAAGGATCGAGAACTCAAATGGAGAAAGTCCTTAATACCTTCACGGCAATTGATTTATCAAAGAACAGCTTTGAAGGAGATATTCCGAAGTTGATAGGAATGCTAAATTCAGTTTGTGGCCTCAACTTATCTCATAACAAGCTTACGGGTCAGATTCCGACATCACTTGGGCAGATGAAAATGCTTGAATGGTTAGACCTCTCTTCAAACAAGCTTGTTGGAGAGATACCTCAGGAGTTAACAAGTTTGATGTTTCTACAAGTCATAAACCTTTCGCACAACCAACTAACAGGGCCCATACCTCAAGGCAAACAATTCGATTCATTCATAGAGAACTCATATGAGGGCAACTCTGGACTATGTGGATTGCCATTGTCGAAATCATGCGGCCACTCTGGAGCACCACCACAATGGGTATTGCAACAAGATGATTCTTCAGAGTCTCCTAGTGGATTCGTGTGGAAAGTGACATTCATGGGGTATGGATGTGGATTGGTACTTGGGCTTTCTATGGGATATATTATGTTCTCAATTGGAAGGCCTAAGTGGATTGTAAGGCTCATTGAAAGTTGAGGAAACAAAAATGGGAGGAGGACAAAGAAGCATGCTCATAGACACAAAGGTAGAAGAAACTAGCCAACACAAACTGCACTGTCTGAGGTATGTATTGGGAATATTTATTTGTTTTGACATATCATATATTTTTTTCCCTTTGAGATTCTAAAATTATCCTAGGTTCCAAAAAAAGAGGGTTTTTCTGGTTTCCTAAATGAGTGAATCACAATTTTGAAATCAAAACCTCGAAAGAATTATTTAGTTCAAAAGGCCTGTTGGATAAAGAAAATGTTTCAATAGGCTACTAAGTACTAAGCTTGTGAAGCCATGCCCAATGTTTTTTCTCGATAACTAAATAATTTCACTTTGAAAAAAATAAATTACAATATAGCTTAATAAATGTCCAAAGGTTGGGCACACATTTTCAATATGAATGTATATGAGTTGTTACCATGCAAATAATCAATGTGAAAAGTTATGTCTGTGACTAATGCATTCCTCGCAACACCTCATATCGGCAAGGTCAATAAAGAGGTAACAGTTTCATGGAAATGGTTCGAGTTGGGACGAGTTGCGCTTGACATCATATAGGCTTCTAAATCTCCAGTGTTGGTTGCAAAAATCAAAATATTGGGACCCTTACAACTATGGAAGCTCATGACCAAGCAAAAAGTATCAAAGACAGTTTACTTGTTGTGCATGTTTGCATGTATTCCTATACTGTATGTTGCTTGTATTATTGTGAGGCTTGTTGTTTTTTATTGAACTTGGTGTCTTGAAGGAAAATAAAGTTGTCCTTTTATGTGATTGTGTACTGATTTCTCTATAGTTTTTTTCAACCCTTGTTTTTGAGTTACAAGATGATAAGGATGTGGCCTTTACCTTTTGATCAAGTTTCCATTACACCTATAAGTGATGGACTCCAATTTCTGAGATCATTTCATTTTGCAGCTAGACTAATGAAATATTTATTCCACATGCAGTGTCTGTTTTGCCTATATTGTTGCTGTTCAAATTTTGAGGTTACCTTTTCTTTATACTCTCACTTTCAAATTTACAACTAGAGATTTTAGCTTTCTACACTCTTTAAGAGAAAGGAGAATGGAATTTAGTTGGGAGTTTTTCTGTCTTGATACTTCATGGATTTGCAGATTTGGTAATATTTTGGCCCATTGTTTGGTTAGATATGCTATAAATGTTTCGGCAAAATTTATCCGTGGATAACTAAATTTGTTGATCCTTCTCAATTCCCGGACAATAGCAATATTTATTAAAAAAAAACCAAGTTGATTATAATCCAATTCCAATTAAAACCATACTGGATGGCTGGCTCTATATTGGTTGGGGACAGAGTAGGAGAGTAGGTTTTGTCGTCTGTGATGTCTCCATACAGTTAACAGTTTTTGGAGTGTTGGTCTGGGACAAGAATTTAATAGCCCAGATTTTCTCTCTGAAATGGAAATTGAATTGAATATGCAAGTATATCTCATCGTGTATCGTGTCAAAATTGAAGTATTTGTATTGGATAATAACATAACTCATGCAGTATTTAATGTTGACAGATCATGTCAAAAATCAATGAATTTAATTGCATATTGGAGTAGAAATGGTATCCACCTATCATCTTTGTTACTTAGATTGCTTCTAGTCTGATGAGCCCAACATTATCAATGGGCACAAGGTTATGGGAATTGCCCATTTTCTCAATCTCTGGCCAACATGGCAACTAACTATCAGTGTGTTGCCCCCATGGAGGGGGGGAGGGGCAGTGGGAAAAACAGCACTTACCACTTGGAACAATCAAAGTTCGTTTTGACAGCTCTAAAATACACACAAAAGCAAGAGAGCACAGCCGAACCACCACCAAATCTAGAGTGACATTAGGTGATTTATAATGTGAATTCATCTCGATTGACTACTAAAGAAAGCACACTGCACAGAACCATAATATTAAAAAAGATTATGGGGAAAAAAACAAATAGCAGTAGCTTTACAGGTACCGCGATTCAAACAGTAGCCTAACTGTCCGAATCTACATTATCGACAGTTAGCCAATCATTTGACTCCTCTCCTTCAGAATCTCTCTTGGGAACTTGATTGACCAGCCTTCTGCAAACCACCTTGAGCTTCCCTGAGTTGAACCCATTCACTAGGTGAAGAAACCTTATTACTCTGTGCAGGCCTAAAACTTGAGAGTTTTCCTGAAAATTCGTTATCATCGTCTTCCAAATCACTAAATGAGACATCATCCTCTTTTGCAGGCAGTTTCAAAGCATCTAGCGATGGGCAAGTTCAACATCTTCCTCTTCTGACCACTGCTCAGTTTTCCCATGGTCATCAATCTCTGTCTCCTGTAACGCATTGACAACCTCAGCTAAAACATCCTTTTGCTGAGATGGGCACTCATCTTCTTGTGTGCTATTAATTATACCACCATCTGGAAACGTATTAACAGCCTCAGAGTTCTCAGAGGCTTTCATCACTGCGTTCTTCTTGTTTAGCAACTTCTGCAAAAGTGTCTCCCTTGCTTCAACAATCTACAAATATGTGAAACTTTCTCGAATAAGATGGGTTTATTCATATTGCTTTTTCTAACAGTCCTTTTAGTGGTGTGCACAATTTATAGCAGAAAGGTAAGCAAACAAAGAAAGTATAGCTTTGAAGGCATGCTTTTCTTCTTTTCTTTTTCTTTATTTTTTATTTTTATTTTGGGATAAGTATAACCTTGAATACATTTAGGAACGCTGAATAGCTTCCAAGACATCAATCGATGTGATGCATCTTTTCATCCATGACTACATTATGCATAATTTCACCTTTTATTGGTATAATTGGCACACCATTCATCTAGCTGAAGAAAACGACTTCTTAGGGGTTCGTGCAGATGACTTTTTTTCATCACTTGTAAGCATTCTGGATGACAGGAAGGCGGCCATCATACAGGTTGTAAACCAAAGATTGAAATGTGCTAAAAAATGCGCACACAAAATTACCAGTATGCATGTAACCCCTATGAATTTTCCTGTGAGGCATGATGTTAATATGATTTACCTAACTCAAGCAAAGAATAGACACATCAATATCCCCTAATTTATTGACTTCTACAAGCTAGAAGAGCGGCAAATTTTTCTGACACAAATTAATTGTGCCATCTGAGATCTACAAGGATTATCTGAGAGGGTTTTACATTGAAGTGTTTTTACAGACCATGCATGGAAATATGTGATACGAATTTGAAGCCAGAAAGATTAGCGGTTTAACACCAATAAGCAGAAAATAGAGTTCCAAAAGCAAGCTAATGCAACAATTGCTGGGATGAAAAGTAAATGTAACAGCATAATCATCTTAAACAAATCTTACAGTACATTCACTCACAAAATTTAGTCAATTGTTCCCAATTCTTATCTTCTATAATTCTTCCAAGGGAAGATTGATAGAAGCACGAGTTTAAATCTAATGTCAAATCACATCATACAAGCTTATCAACATGGCACAAGAAAATTAAGTGCTAATTTAACTTTAGAAGCCTGCATCAATTCCTCTCT